>OW569416.2:24652056-24989056 GCA_937662695.2 Halyzia sedecimguttata
CTTATATCAAGATGTATCAAGGAAGAAGGATAGTGTGACACAGATTCTAAAAATAATAGCTACAAAAATAATATTACGTCATGTTTACACGGAGCACCTGACAGATTTACAGGCTGTTCTTCGGAAGAGCGGAGTGAATCTTAAGAAATAAATGATACAGTAATTTTGTATGTCGTGAAATTTTAATTTCAGATGATTATATCTGTAGAGGATTTTGGAGGATTATGCTATAATCTTCTGCACGACATACAAATCTACTCTGTTATTCATCCATTAACGTGTACACATCCTACAGGATATTATTGATTAAATCTTAACAGATATCTTCACTAATGCCGGGTATTCCAGTTAATTATTTTATTTTATTTCATTTAAGACAAAATAAATAGAAAACAGGTAAAACCCAATAGTGTACAGTTTGGCAATATATACCATACAAAACCATATTGAAATAAAAATTTAACTAATGCTATGAACTAAAGATAAAACACAACCTGATTCACAAAATGACAAGCAGTTCAACAAAAGTTGGGTCATTTAATTTTCAGAAATTTTTTGAATTGATGGAGTTGAACATTACAAACATCATCACCGGAAGAACAAGATTTAAATGTCTCGAAGATTCTACAGAGTGGTGTATTTTGAGTTACATTGAATCTACTGAATGGAATAGCGAATAATTCACGGGAACTCAGTCTTCTTTCCGGTACTCAAAAAACTGTGGATTCGAGAATTTCCGGGACTTGAAGTATACCGCATTAACTGATTTGTGTAACAGGCAAATATCGTTCAATCTTCTACAATTTTCTCAATATTCAAGTTATGTTCGATTTCGATGTAATTATGGTCAACAATTTGAAGTTTATTTCTGAAAGATAAGAACCTCAGGATCATATGCTGTACACTTTCTATTCAATTTACATAACACCTTTATTGTGGATTTCATATTGATGTTGCAAAGTTAAGCTAACTAAATACACTGCGTACCCTTTAAAGAAAATTGGTGTCACACGAAGATGTAGGCTGATGAGATATAAAGTAGCACAATTTCATTTATTTTTCAGAAATCTCTCGTTGTTTGTTTGGTCACAACGAAAATTACTTGACGTCGTCTGTGATTTTTACTAATTCGAGAAGGGCTCTTTTCTACTTTAAAAGAAATTTTGAACAATTGCTTAGTATTTCAGTATCGTCAACCCTTCACCTGTTATTTTCATTTGCTCTGTAAGCTCACTTAACTAGTTAAAGTCGCAAAGCCAGCTTCACAATCTATTGAGCTTTAGAGTCTAGATTATCACAATCACAATTCATTCATAGTTAATTTTTGGATCGGCGATTAATAGTATAATATTCAATGAGCATATATGACTGTCATTATAAGCCATTAATTATAAGCCGATTAATGTCTTCTTAACTAATCTTAAATCGATAAAATAGGATGTACCTATAAATAAAATAGTCAAAATATTGATTTGAATTGAACAGGTTAAACATAAACTGCAGAAATTTCTACCCTCTATTAAATTGCTGCAAATTTTACACCAAAGTTTATTATTTTTTCAACGGAATGTACTAATTCCATCTGTTCTTCGTCTGAATCTACTTATTTCTCACCTAATTCTCCATCATGGCTACAAATTATTTACGTTGGAAGTTGCTGAGAAAAAGGGATCAGCGTGACAGATATGATATTATAGGAGATTATTATATTTACTTTTTCTTTACTCACATCTCTAAATTTCCCCTTTGAGAGTGAATTGATCCTGATGAAAGACTTGGAGGATTATCTGAGGATGATGATCGTAGTAAACATCAAGCACTATGGAAATATATATTTTTGTTTGACAATGCTAGACTTCGCTTTATTTTTCGAAGATAACCAAAATTGAACTCAATATATGACACTCTGTATGCCAGTTTCAGAAAAATATTAATATAGCATTAATATCTATATTTGGCGTGAGAATATTTCCGAGATAAATTTTATGCTGTCGTATTCTCGTATATTCTATTGATCCAATGATGTCACGTTGCATAATTTAATTCCTCAACCGACAAGATGATATTTCATAAAAATCATTCATGTAAATTAAAAACAAGTTGTAGTAATTTAACCGGCAAGACAGAGGTCAAACCGGCTAATCTTTCAAATTACAGAGGCGGCGCTGACAGATTCATATAGAGATCATTCTGAATTAATTGAAGAGGTAGTCACATAGATAGGTAAAAATCATGATTAAATGATAATATTTTTTCAAACAGGTTATTCCGAATGAAACTGAAAACTGAATGAAACCAATAAAAAGTTGGTGCATCAAAAATGATATAAGGAAGACAAAACTGAGACTTCCGGTTTGAGCGGAAATCGCCATTTTTAAACAGAAATGTCCATTATCTTGAAAAATTTGACCTTTTTTTTTATTCTGGTCACCAAAAAAATAATTTCGTTCAGTAATTATTCAATCTTCGGAAGAGTTATTATCAAAAACAGGAAAAATAATTTTCACTATTTTCCGACCTAAATTTTTGCACATTCATATAAATTATAATTTCAAACCAGTTTACTTACAGGATTTCATACAAAAAGTTTGAATTTTCCGGGATAATTGACATTTTTGTTCAAAAACGGCGATTTCCGCTCATACCGGAAGCCGCAGTTTGCCGTGTTTATAACATTTTTTATCATTTTTGATGCACCAACTTTTTGTACAAAATGAAATTCAGAAATATTAATACAAGAGAAAACTCCCTCATGGTGCGGAGTTGCTGGGAAACACTGTATAATATATCAGTTGTCTTTATTTGCACTTATTTTCAACAAATTTCAAACGTTGAAAGTAAAGGTAAAAGTTTTCCACTTGAATAAAATGAATACAAACGGCCACTAGTAGCACCATTAACGAACGTAATATGAAAATATCAAAAGACACAATTGAATATCATCAAGAAAAGGATATTGGAATATCAGTTTCCGTTAGACCTTATTCAATTCAAACGAGATTTACGAACTTTCTTCGAAAATCTGAAGAAAAGTTAATTTGAAGAATGATATCCATGATTTTGTATTGTTCAACTTTGCTATAGAAGCTCATTAAGACAATTCAGCATCAAAATCCCAGTCAAAATAATTGTATATTCCGATGTATACATAACTATTTCAAAGACTATGGTGAAAGTTTTAATGGAGATATAATGGGACAGACTTTCTTAGATATGCCTAAACTCACTCTGAACGTGAGAATATTAATCATTTTTCCAATGGGCGAATAAATGCTTTTTCGTCGGTACATAATATCCATTTTACATCATATTTGCTTTAAGAGTTATCTTTCTGGAACATGTTTGCTTTTAAATTATCGAGGTTTCTTTGGATAATTCATAATTGGAACCTTGTTTATGATTTTAAGTGTTTATGGTTTTGAAATCAGCGCTGTAAATATTCATGACATAGCTGTAGGCATAAAGTGTCAAAATACCCAACATCTTATATTATTATATTATAATATTTGCCAAGAAATTTGTTGTCAGTATATCTTGGTGTAGAAGGTGGAAAAATATTGTGTATTCATAAGTCAATTTACCATTGCTTTTTATATTAAAAAAAAAGAATAATTGTGAGATAATAAACAAATTTCAATTCTCAGCTACACAAAAAATACTTCAATACATCTGAGCAGCACTCACTATAATCAAAGATGATAATAATAATAAAATTTAATTTCAAGTGATTTTAATTATCTGAATATTAAGGGTTTTGGGGTGACAAGACCATCAAACTGCACTCATTTGAAATTAAACTATATGTTTCATTTATTTGATGTGTCTATGCAAGTAATATTAATATTCATGAAAAAGCCTTTCTCAAACTGAATTGTTCAAAATTGTAAATTCGATCGGGTTAGATATTTTTCTATGCTCACTAGCTCACTGTATAAATTTTAATCATAAATAATAATATGTCAATAGGTCCAATTGAAGATTTCATCGAAAATATTTCGCTGTTCCTGGAAATTTGTCGCAAAAATTAATTGATATCATTGATTGATTCGAACTATGTCATGAAGGTCACTAAAATAAAATATTTCGAAATGATATCGAAAACCGACATACACCGACTTGTATGACTTATATTCAGAAAAACAACAGCGTGAAAAAGTATTTACAAATCAATTTGAACACTTCTTGATTTATTTCGTGAATTGAATGAATTCTGACTCATCTTCAATATTGAAGGAGTCATCCTGTAATTGTTCACGTGAGTATGACTCAAATTCATCAATTCGATCATAATTCTGAATTCCTTCGATACTCGTCATATTTACCTATCGAATTATAGGATATTGACGATGTAATAGGCGAAAATGTATCTACTTGTATGTTCAGCTTTTAGGGTTATCAGCTGAATCCATATCCTATAAAGAATGGAATGCGGATCAAATTAATTTTCAATAGGCATCTAAATATAATATACAGGGTGTTCCTTAAAGACATGCTAATATTTAAGGTGATGATTTGTTGACTTATTTCAAGAAAAACCTTCCCATGAACGTATGTCCTGAAATTCTTAATTTTTGAGATACGGGGTGATAACATTTTGAGAAAAAAATCAGTTTTTTAATATTAACTGAGATAATATTGCAGACATCTCCATAAAATTTGGTACATGTATTGTATGCATCAAGGTGCATTTGGTGATATACAACAAATTTTATTTTCTCTACCAGTGGTGTCCATACGGGTTTTGCATTGAATATTTTTGGAGAAAAAAATACTGCGCCACTGCTTTCTTTTAAAAAAAAATTACTTTTAAGATCCTCAATCATTTTTGAGCAAATTTTATTTCATTGGTTTTCTTTGTCCCACGCAGGGTTTCCGTCTAAAAAAATTAAAATCGTTTTACTTCAGGATCAATTCCTCAAAAATATGATGCGGTGTGGAAATGTTTGTGCATCGACTGAAAGCAAACTGAGAGATCAGATTTGTTCCAAAATGAATGAGAATCCAAAAAATATGTTTTCTTGTCAGATGATCTGTTCTTGATTAAAATAATAAAATTAAAATTGCTTCATATCGCAGCACAAAATTTTATCACCCTGTATCTTCATATGTCATATGTTCATAGGAAGTTTTTTCCTGAAATGAGTTCAAGAATCGCCCCCTTAAATATTAGCATGTCTTTAAGGAAGACCCTGTATATAAATGAAACAAACCTGGATTGTCTACAAAAACATATCATATCATTCATTCCTACATTTACAGTGCATTGGCATCGTGCAGAAAATCTATTTGTATCGTTGTGGTCAATTATTATCTCAAATTAATTAACCCTGAATTCCACTGCTCAGGTTTTCTACGAAATACATGAAGGAAATTGCCGTAGGGTATTGCTCTGTAATAACACCCAATCATATCATCCGCATCAACTGACCTATGGGTTGAAGATTGGGGTAAATTAAAAAAAATATGTCTGGAAAATCGACTTGTTGATAACGACATGGGATATGTATCAAAGTTGATGTTTGATCCGGTTTAATCAAAATATTTTAACCGTGATTTCACTTTTAGTGGTTCACGGAGTTATGAGGAAGTATTAGTAGAATTCCGATAATGTGAAATATTAAAAACTTCCTGTGAAATTTGCGGTATTTTCTTCTTTGATCCACTAAAGAAAGTAACCACAAAGCTATCTTTGTTTTACACCTAGATATCGGCTATCTATGTAACGAAAATAGGTTTAGCAGTGAATGTCAAAAGTATGGAATAATGGATTCCTTTCAGAACTAGTGAGAAATAGTCTGATTTATTTTTTAAGGAACATTTTACTGTTATTATTATTGTTCTACAATTTTTCATTACAAAATTGTGACGTCATTGATAGTTTTTTTAAATAGCAAGCCCCCATTTTCTTTCTTGCTATGGATAGATCATAAAATTTTGAATTCAGCAATGCACATTAAGCGCCATTTGGGTCAATAATTTTTTGAATTTGAAAAACCTGTGAACATTTTGAATTCAAGTCTTCCATAAATAAACACATTTGTATTTCAAAAATGATACTAGTATTGATACTGAAAATCCCAAAAGATATTTCAGACCATCTGGATATGTGTGTTCTACTAGTACCTACTTGCCTGCAGCGTATATTGCAAATCTTTGGAATTGTTAGTTGTATCTGAATTTAATTCAAATTAGTTAGTTAATTTTTATCAACCTACTGCCAGAAACTAAAATAAAACATAATTCAGCGTTTATTGGCATCAGACAGAATAGATATTCTGATAATTAGGGGATGTGGAGATATGACACGTACCCATCAAGAAGTTGATCAACGTGCTGTTAGTAAAATCATCAGGAAGTATGAGGAAACAATGAGACACAAAAATCGGTTTTGGTAAAATTGAAATGCCATAATGGCAACCGTTCAAGATCAATTTATTGTACGAACTGATTGGAGATGATTTTGACCACCAACGAGGGGTTTCCAGCTCGAATTTCATTAAGTGACGAAGCAACATTTTATTTGAATGGAACTGTCAATAGACAAAACTGTCGCTCTTCGTCGGATCACAATCCAAACTGGATGATGGGGGCACATACACAATTTCCCGAAAAAGTGAATGTACCGGCTATTATAGGGCCTGTTTTTATTGAAGGAACGTTAACAGATCCAAAATATTTGGACTTATTGCGGGATGACCTGATTCCGGCGTTGGCGTTTTTTTTTCCGAACGATTCAGATCCAGATCTCCCAACTGAAACGCTTTTGTTTCAACAGGATGGGGTTATAGCAAAAGCAAAGTTTAACTCAATCGACCAAACAACATTTAGGAATTGAAACAGAGGATTCGGGACTAAATACGAGCAATAGACCACATTAGTTAGGTTAGAATCATTCTCTTGGCGGGAGATTCATATTCAAATTTCTTAAAAAGGAATTTCAACTTTGCGATGAAACCACCCTGTTTAAAAGAGAATGTTAGTACAGAGTATTGGTTACCTTCATCATCAGTGCATGTTTTCATGTTATTTCCACATCTACTTCAATTTATTCTTAAATCAAAATTGAAACCAGTGTAGTTCGAAAGATTACCGTATGCCGTAGATGACTTCTGTTGTGCGTCATTACAAGGCCGATTTAGGGTTATGTTATTATTTTTGACTGATTTCGAGTGAGCTAAAACATACGTCAATCAAATTTGGTGAACACTTTTATATTTATTAATTATTTTGGGAAAATACAATGTTGTTATGAAAACTTGATTCTAGATGGTTGAGAAAGGTTCATAGAATATATTTCAACCGAAATAAACCTTAAGAAATTAGCCAAAGTATCTAAAAACAGGCGAGAAATTCGCGTAAAGTTTAGGTCCTTAATTTATGTCAGCTATAGTTTTTGCAATAAAATGTGTTTATTTGGTGAATAATTTATTTCAAAATTTTCACTTATTTTTCAAATTCAAAAAAATAATATCTTTAAAATCATTGATCCAAATGACGTTGCAATTCAGAATTTTATGATATATCAAATACAAAAAAAATAGGGACTTGCAATTTAAAAGAAATATCGATGACGCCGCTGCTTGGTAACGAGAAATGGTACAACAATAAGAATTACGGAAACATGTTCCTCAAGAAATAAATAAATTTGATCTATGAAACCATTTTTTGATATTCCTGAAAGGGGGCAAAATAAATCCGTTATACCATACTTTTGACGCTCACTGTATATAATTATATATAGTTGCTCTCGAACAAAACGATTGACGAGTGTTTTTGGCGCTCTAGTTCCTCGGAACTGAGTGCTTATCAATTTGCCCAAATGTCTGTAATTTTAGAATTTTTCGATGAAAATGGTCTTAAACGATTTGGTTCGACTCACTGACAAAGAATCCGTGGTCGAAATTCATTCTGTCCGGCCGGCCGGCCGTAGGCACGATAACTCTCGTACGGAATGAGCTAGACAGTTGAAATTTTCAGAGTATGTTTGGGGGATAAACATCTCGGCTAAGCTCGTTATTGGGCAAAATCGGAATGATGGTTTCGGAGTAACAAAAAAAATTTTTTTCACAAAACAAATTCCAAATTAAATTTTTTTCAATAAGCAGTTTTACCATAAGAATCCATTCATATTATTTTTAACTCTAACAAGCTAATACTTTCGGAGATATGATTTTTCAAAATTTCAATGTAAATCGTATTTCTACGTCTTCACAGAATGATAGAATTATTCTGTGGGTATTCTATGAATTGTTATAATGTAAACTTATTTTCCTGAGACATGACGTTGTCTCATTGTCATTCATTCCAGCAATCGTTTAAATATGAGAATTATAATATAATATCATACTTTTTGTTGGTTGATATTTTCATGCCGATGGTCAATCCATATGATGATGGGAATGGTAATGGTAAGTTAATAATATTGAGTTCAGAATATCTCCACTAAAAACAAAACTGGAATATTGGTGTATTGGAGTAGATTTGAGAAAAGATATATATAATCGTTCATCATAGAATTGAGGAATGAATATATCGGATGAGTTCGTTGTTGCGTAGAATTCGTCTATTGGTTTTGGATTGATAATTTTTGGCACTCTTGTTGAATTTAAATTCTTCTATGATGTTTGAATTCAATTTCTGCTCAGATGCAGTTCTAAATTTCAATAATGAATCGTACTTCTATGTTTTCACAGAATGCTATAAATATTCTATCTAAGCTTTATTATATGATCTGTGTTCATACTCGTACATTTCATCCTGTTCTATAAGAGAGAGTCAAATTAATTTCATCTATTTTAATTTGGTTTCTTCCATGGTGCAGTTCTGATTCTCAGATTGCTCATTTAATCTTAATAAATAAACTATTATTTGAATTGAATTTCCTTTATGATGCAGTTCTATCATAAGAATACATTGACATAATTCCCAACTCTGAGAAACCAATACTTTCGGAGATATAATTTGTCTGTTTGAACTAGAGCGCCAGAAAGCTTCTGCCCACAGGGCTTGAACCCATGTTATGTTATAGCTTGAAGTTATCTTAACCTGTTTTTTTCTTGCAGATGGCCAACCCCATACAAGCCCTCATTTGGCTGGTTATACTGATCTTTTTGGCCTTCTGGTGCGCTTCGGTTTGTGCCTTCTTCTACATCATTGTGTATTGCTTCGAAGCTTGCATACCAGCGTTAAAGGTGAGCAGAGAATAACTGGTTATCTCAATCTTCCTTCAGCTAATTGGTGTTCATTCCAAAACCAACCTAACCTAACCTAACAAACTACCTATATCGACAAATTTTCTATCCATTCGATTAAAGATAAAATCTCAGATTTTACAAAAAATAATTTCTCCGTTTAATTTCAGGACATATCAGAGCTTCTTCTCCAGGGGGTTCAATTACCAAATTTGTGTGCCAAGAAGATCATCGAAGCACTATCATGAGTCTGAAGTTATTAGGTTTCTCCAAAAGTGTTCAATTAATGTAATTTCATATTGTTATAACACTATTATTTTATAAACAATGTTAACAAGCTCAGATATTTATTACTTTTCTAATATATTTTAAAATTTTTGCGACTTGTTTTATTTGGTCTTCTATCCTGGAAGCGAAATGTATTTTTTGGCGCTCTTGTTCCTCTGAAAAGAGTGCTTATCATTTTGCCCAAATGTCTGTAATTTTGGAATTTTAGGCTGAAAATGGCCGTTAACACGATAACTCTTGAACGTAATGAGCTAGACAGTTGAAATTTTCAGAGTAGGTTGAGGAGATAAATATCTCGGTTAGATTCGTTATTGGGCAAAAGTGGCCAAAGGTTTCGGAGTAACAAAAACAAAAAATTTTTTTACATTACAAATTTTCAAATCAATTTCTTTAAGATGCAGTTTAATCATAGGAATCCATTGATGTCATTCTCAACTCTAACAAACTAATACTTTCGAAGATATGATTTTCCGAAATTTCAAAAATTAGTCTCAATTCTATATGATTTCATAGAATACTCTAATTATAATTTCCTGATGTAAATAAATCCAACATGAGATGAGTCATAGACCTACGTTTTGAATTTAATTAAGAAAATTCTTGAGAATTGAGGCACAGAAGCCAAATTAAAAGAGTGGGAAAGCCCTGTGAACAGGAGCTTTGGAGCTCTTTGTTCAAATTTTGACAACCATAACTCAGAAAGTATTGGTTTCTCAGAGTTGCGAATTATATCAATGGATTATTATATAATTTATTTTATTTTATGATGCAGTTCTATCATAAGATTCCATTGATATCATTTCCAACTCTGAGAAACCAATACTTCCGGAGATATAATTTGACAAAGTTTGAACAAGAGCGACAAAGATCCTGTTCACAGGGCCAATTTTTAATGAGAAGAAACTGAATTTTCCTCTTTAAAAATTGAAAAAGATGATAGAATTAATTAAAATATGAAATGATCTTTTGTCTTCAGGGTGACATTTGAAAGCTCCCTTTTGGAAACATTATTTATTTTTTTTTTCCTATTACAATTCTATGTAAAGTACAGTTCATGGAAATGGGTAAAAAAATCGAGAATCTTCATTTGAACTCTTTAGTCTGATTAATTCATTTTTATGGGTGGAAATTTGAAGAAAATAGAACTAATATTTCAAAAATCGATATATGTACAGTGCTTCCCAGCAACCCCGTACCAAGAGCGACTTTTCTTTTATTTCTGTGTTTTGTTTCTCACAAGAAGTTTCCCGTGCTTTCCAGTTTGAGCTGAAATCACATCATTTTCAAACAAAGATGTCGATTATCTAGGAAAATTGGAACTTTTTTTGTGAAATGGTCTGAGTAAAATTGTTTGATAATCTAATTTATATTATTATTATTATTATTATTATTATAGGTCAGTTTGGAGCTGAGGCTAAGCCTATAACTAGCTCTAAAATTTAAAAATATCAATTAGGTAATTAGTTGACAGAATAGAAAACAAAGTGAAAATACAGCAGATATAACAAAGAAAGGAAGAGAGAACAACAGCAACAGAAGCAAGATATAAACACGAGTGAATCACAAAACCGGCGGCACAATGGTTCGTTTCAAATAGTCATCATATTTGTTTTTGAAGGTGTTCACTGTCGATGCACCGACGATCTCTGCGGGCAAACGGTTCCAGGCATCGAAAACTCGGTTGGATAAGAAGGTCTGACGAGGAGTGGTCCTGAAGGATTCCTTTTGAAGCTTGAACTGATGTCCCCTCAAACGGTTAGTGTTACGTCTAAACAACGATGACAAGTCTGATCCAAATGAGTTATGTAGGGCTCTATAAGTGACAATCAGGTCTCCCCTCACTCGTCTATCCTTGAAGGTACTCAAGCCAAATATTCTGAGCCGTGCATCGTAGCTTGGTCGATTAAAGCCATATGGAATACGGGTTGATGATCTCTGAATTGCCTCCAACTTGTCCATATCACCCTTAAGAATAGGACACCACACTGGTCCTGCAAATTCCAGAATAGGGCGAATATATGATGTGTAGATTTTGCAGCAAACATCTGGGTCACAGTGAAAAAAAGACTTGGAAACCATAAACTTGACCCTCTTCGCCCTATCTGTTACCTTCTGAACATGTCTGGACCAGGTAAGATCATCCGATACTATCAATCCTAAATCGCTATGGTGATCGGAGGTTGTCAATGGATGTCCTCCCAACGTATACAGGTTCCTCGGATTCCCCTTCCCCATATGCAATACAACACACTTATCCAGATTCAGCGGTAGGAGCCAGTCATAACACCATTGGGATACTGTATCCAGATCACGCTGTAAAATAGCTGAATTCGTGACAGCGTCGCTGTAGAGCTTGGTGTCATCCGCGAACTGAGAACATGAGGATTTTAGTAGGACAGGTAAATCGGCGGTGTACAAAATAAATAGAACAGGTCCTAGTATCGAGCCCTGAGGAACACCACTGACAACTGGCCTGAGGATAGAAGTACCGTCAGACACACGTACGCAAAATTCTCTGTTACTGAGAAAGGCCTCGATCCATAACAGAAGGTTACCTCTGATTCCAAAATGATCGAGTTTGGCTTTTTAGAGGAACTCGATCAAATGCTTTGGAGAAGTCCAAGTAGATTACATCGGTGGAGGCTCCGGCATCGAATGATCTCGTCCAATCATTGACACACTGTAATAAATTTGTGAGTACAGATCTACCTGGTATGAAGCCATGTTGCCCCCTCGGAATAACATCATTTTCGCAAAGAAATGCCAACATGTGGTCCAATATCACTCTCTCACAGATCTTAGAAGCAACTGAAGTCAGACTGATTGGTCGGTAGTTGATTGGGGACAGTTTATCGCCTTTCTTGAATATGGGTGTCACTGAAGCTTTTAACCACGAAGATGGCAGGGAATGAGATCGAAAAGTCTCCTCGAATATCCTTGCGAGAGGAGCAGAAAGGGAACCGGAGCAGTCCCTAAATATTCTTGGCGAAAACCCATCCAGTCCAGGAGAAGATGCTGCCCTCAACACCCTCAATTCCTTTTCCACAAGATCGACAGGGAAAGAAATATCGCAGAGATCATATATACAGCGCGGACACTTCATGGCTGGAACTGGTCCATCTGGTTCAATCGTGAATGAGGCGGAAAATGAATCAGCCAGCACCTCAGCCGACTCCTGATAGTCATCGCAGACTGCTCCAGAAGGTTTTCTGACCAATGGAATTGACACTTTAGCGTTCAAAGAAGACCGCACGTATTTGTGGAACTTCTTCCTGTTATCCGAAGAGGCAATTCTTGCTTCGTAACATCGTTTTGCATGGCTGATACATTCGGACAGGATATTAGAATATAATCGATGGGCCACATAATCATCAGGTTTCCTATGTCTTGCGTATCGCTGCCACAGTCTCCGTTTATGACGTATCATTCTACACAGGCTGTCATCGACCCAAGGTTTTGTAGGACTGGTGGAAATCTGCCTCTCAGAAGTATTAGCCTGTATAGCAGAGTCCAGAACATCAGAAAACACACTCCACATATCCTCCACACCATTACGTGGGAGTTGCTCATTCCAATCAATACTAGACAGGTCAACATTTAGTCTCTCATAGTTAATGATTTGTACAGTTCTCTTGATCATATTCTTAGTTGGAGGAACGCAAAATTGAATTTTAGTTTTGATGGTGAGGTGGTCTGATTTGCCGAAAGGGGGAAGGTATTCGATGTCGGAGACAAGATTATCAACATTAACTAAAAGAAGGTCCAATAATGAGGGAACTTGATTTTGACGATATCTGGTTGGCTCGTGAATGAGTTGTTCAAAATTAGAATCTTGCACCAACGGTATATGCAACCAATAACTATCGAAAACCCATTCAAACTAATATTAAGGAGAAGGTTGTCAATGCCAGGAGTATGAATACGAGAAACCCGAATGTTGGAGGCACAAGCAACCTCTCGTCTCACATAAATGCACACTCCCCCGTGACCAACCGTTGTCACGCTGTCACTACGGAACAGTCGATAGCCTGGGATATGTACCACCGAATCAAGTATGTTTGGTTGAAGCCAAGTTTCGCTGATTAAAATGAAAGAGGGATTGTATAAACGAGTAAACGCAAGTAGTTCTCGATATTTTGAACATAAGGACTGCGCGTTAGAATATACGACGCTCCATTCGGAGAGTCGACCATTCAGTTTTTTGAACCGACATTTTGAATCTTGCTTACAATAAGAGGAGCGCCGTTCACATATTTAATAGTAAGATTCTTTTCCCCAGCGGATTCCCTAGCCTTCAACAGTTCACGAAGCTCATTCAATTCTGCGATTTGCCCAGGAGTCTTGTGTTCACATTCGGGGAAACTGATCAGATTCTTCTTTTTACGCAGCAGGCTTGCAACGATATCTGTATTAGAGAACGTCACTTTCAACATACGTGGACGAGTTGATCTCGTTTTGCCAAGCCGAGATGCCCTGACAGCAAAAGTTTCGGAGTCAGAATCAATCTTCTTCAAAATATCGATGGCCAGATTAATATCAACATCTGAGCATTCTGGCTCGGGTACATTCTTCAGAATAACGTTGAAAGATCGTTTAACACGATCGATAATTTCCGATGACCCCACCTGGACAGGAGGCACACCGGGAGTAGCCGCAGAAACGGATGCCAGGACATTACTTTCAAAATTTCTTTTAATTTCGTGGACATCATCAATGATAGATTCAACGTTGGACACTAAAGTAGCATGTGAACCCTCCAGGAGATCTATTTTACTTTCACAATCAGAGATTGCAATTCGATGGACATTAAGTGTCTGAGAGTGGTTTTCAAGTGTGGCTCTACATTTTGCAAGTTCCCCAAATATAGAAGACTGGTCCTCTTTGATAGACCTCATATCATCGGCCATAGATGAAATCTTACTCATAAGAAGCGAAAAATGCTCCATAGTTATAGGCTTATCACTACCAGAAGATGTTTGGGAATTGCTGCGCAACAAGCGTTTGCGAGATTCACAACTTGTGCAATTCCATTTGGAGTTAGAGTCCTTGATGAATGCAAGTTCTTTAGAGGATAGGTTCGCGCATTCCAGGTGTACTAATTTACGACACCCTGAACACTGAATCTGATCATCATCTTCGTTTGATTTCGAACAAACTGGACAATTAGGTGGCATTGTGTCTTTCTTCGGTTATATAGCAACAAATGCGTAAAAATCTTTGTTTATGAGGACTGGTGGTAAGGTTGACTTTTCACTCTCGTGGGCCTATACGAGAGACTTCAACAGATTAGGAGGGCCACGGATTCAAAAAAGAAGGTTATGGGTAGGAATTTTTGATTAAGTTAGGCGATGTAAGTAGCTATTGTAATAAATGGATCATGCACCTAACCAGCGTCAACCTCCGGTACACTCAATGTGCAGTGTGCAGTCTGCACCGCACCGAACGAAAAGTAAGACAAATGTCGAAGCGGTGATCGTTGAGAGAAGTGGAATTAGTGGGAAACAATTCACAAATCAACTCATACAATCTGCGCGCCGAGTCTGTGTTACAACGAGAGACTTACGATTTTCGCCTCTAAGGAAATAAACAACCGATGAGCATTCGAATGAAATATACTCAAAAACTCAGGAAATACTTCGGAAAATGAAAAATTGCTTACGTATGGAGCACAATTCAGCACACGAAAAATACCAACACACAACTCTGTAATAAATATCGCTCTATACAATATAAATCTCAAAGTGAATCTGCTAAGAACAACAAACGTGCACCGTGCAACCAAGTACCGTATATTAATGTATAAATATAATGAAATTCGTATATGTATAAATATAATGAAATTCAGTTGGTAAAACCAAGAAATTTTTTTTTGTCTTTTTTTGCATATAACTTTTTTCAAAATATGAATAATTACCTAACTAGAAAATTTTGTTTCACCTTGGTTTTCCGACATTTGTTCTAATTTTTACAACAAAAGTCGCTCCATTATGTTGCAAAGTTGTTGATCCTATTGGTATTTTCGCCTTTAAAATCTTTCAATCTCACATGTAATTCATATCTGAGAGTCACGAGAATGCAAAACTTGCTTCAAAACGCAAATTTGTAGCTAAATTTTCGATGGAAACAAAATTCCAGCACTGTTTTTAGTGCTGGAATGGACTCATTACGATACTGAAATAGAGAAAAAATATTTTTCATGGTTTTTCGACCTGAATTTGGCACATTGATCTAAATTGTGATTTCAAACAAGATTAGTTCGGGCGTTTCATACAAAAAGTTCCAAATTCACGAGTTGATCGACATTTTTGTTTAAAAATGGTAATACCTGTGGAAACAGAAAGTCGCAGTTTTGTATCAGTTTTCATCATTCTTATGCACCAAGTTTTTTGAAAGAAAATTGAGATTCGGAAATATAAATAGGAAAGTAAAGTCCCTCTTGGTGCGGGGTTGCTGGGAAGCACTGTACATTGTCCGCCAAAATGTTGGAACCATATGGGAAACTTTTTGCGCGTATGTTCTGGGGAACATCGCGTTATCATTTTGCCCAAATGTCTGTAACTTTCGAATTTTTTGACGAAAATGGTCTCAAACGACTTGGTTCGACTCTCCAATGAAGAATTCGAGGTCAAATTTGATTCTGTCCGGCCGGCCGTCCGGCCGTTACCACGATAACTTGAGAACGGAAAGATCTAGCGACTTGAAATTTTCAGAGTAGGTGGCGCATCCCAATATGACGGACTAGTTCGTTAAAGGGCATAATCGGCCCAATGGTTTCCGAATAATAATTTTGTTTTCAAACAATATAAATCCGATCGAATTGAAACTTGGTGAGTAGATAGTTGTAGAATATGAACCTAAGCATGTTTGTGAAATTTTGTGCGAATCGTATGAGAAAATTATTAAAAAATTACAAAAAAATTATTTTCGATGTCACGATAACTTGAGAACGGAAAGAGATAGCGGCTTAAGTTTTCAGGTTAGGATGTGCATCAGAACGCGACATTTGAGTTTGTTTATAAGCGTAATCGGCCTAACAGTTTTAGAGTTATAGCCATCTGAAATTTGGTTGTTTTCTTCTCCTCATTAACTCGAAAAATACTAAACCGATTGAATTTAAACATGGTTATTAGTTGTAGAATGCCAACGCGAAAATTCTTGCAAAATTTCGTGAGTTTAGTATTTGTAGAGAATTTATAAGAAATCATTGAAAATAAAAGAAAAATTCTATATATCAGTTACTATTCGTCTGAAATTGCTGAAATTTTGCAACAGCCCTTAGAACCCAACTCTACTGCCAAGTTTCAAGTTTTAACACGATCGGTTAAATATTGTTGGAGATTCGAGCAGCCTTGTGTGAGTTCAGTAGATGGGTGACCGTTGCCTCGATAAGTTTCGAAAAAAAAGGGATAGGGACTTGCAATTTTCAGGGTAGGTTGCGTATCCAAATGGAAGAGTTAAGTTCATTTTTGGGCATAATCGGTTTAACGGTTTCCGAGTTATACCTACCTGGAATGCTATTTCATCGATAACTCAAAAAATAAAGATTCGATCGAATTGAAGCTTGGTAACTATTAGTAGAAAATCCACATAAAGACGTGTTTAAATTTTCTTAAGAACCGTACTCCTAGAAAAATTCGAAAAAAATTACGAAAAAAAAATTTTGTAAGAACCGCACCCCTACAAAATTTCAAGAAAAAATTGGTTCAAGCGCTGACGTGAACTCAGGAGCTTTTGCGCGTATGTTCTATTGTCCATTCTCCTGTATTGGACACCCTTAATCAAATTTACCATGGTAAATTATGTTGTCCATTCTCCTGTATTGGACACCAAATTCGAATTAAGAGTGTTCACGTCAGTGCTTAAAACAATTTTTAACAATAGTTTCTCATGAAATTCCATTCTTCATAAAAGTTCGTGCATTCAATTAGACTGAATACGCAGAAGTTCTTTTTATCACGGCATGCGGCGAAGCAGAAATCAACCTATAAAAAATACTATGCAAAATATCGAAAAATGATTTGGACAAAAGTTTTTTTGCGCGCATGTTCTGAGGGAGCATCACAGCCGTTGCCACGATGAGTTGCGAACGGAAAAGATAGCGACATGAAAATTTCAGGGTAGTTGTCCAAATACGACGGACAAGTTTGTTAATCAGCTTAATCGGCCTAACAATTACCGAGTGATAATGTTGGCATCAACAAATATAGATCCAATCGAATTGAAACTTGATAGGTGGTTGTATAATAGTGACACAAGCGCGTCTGTTAAATTTTGTGAGAATCGTATCATTAAAAAAATTTAAAAATATTAAAAACTATTAATTATATCACGAGAACGAGAAACGAGAACGAGAAAAAAAGCGACTTGCAATTTTCAGGGTAGGTTGTGCATCTGAATGTGACATTTGAGATTGTTGATAGGCATAATCAACCAAACGGTTTTGGAGTTATACGAATCTGAAATTTGGTTATCATTTCCTCAATAACTCGAAAGATACGAATCCGATCTAATTCAAACATGGTAATCAGCTGTAGCATGTACAATGTCGACGCGAAAATTCTTGCAAAATTTCGTGAGGATCGTAGCACTGGAAAATTTCTATATGTCAGAAACTATACGTCCGACATCGTTGAATTCGTTGAATTTCGACAAGTGAACTTGTCATGTTCAGGTGAAGATGACAAGTTCACTTGTCGAAATGCATTGTGCATAATTTCTTTCAAGAAATACACAAATTTTAGTGGATTAGACTTCCCCTTTTTCTACCTGATAATAATATCTTCAAGAGAAATTACTGTTCGTTGACAACCGAGGTTAATATAACCTTTTACTTCCTTCAGTAGTGAGACATTGTTCCTATATAAAGTATTTTCATAATGTTGATAGCAAAAAAGGGTTAAAATATTGATCTACATTTGTGTATCAAATATTCTTTCTTGAGTTAAGGTTCATGATACAGAATGAATGTGTTAGTGGTATGAACTATTAAATTATGAAAAGAGGATTGTATTTTATTGATATATTTTGAACTATTAATATAATTTGTCCGACAGTCTATACCTATTCAAATATCAGGAATAAATAGACAATCTGCTATGATTGTCTCCAGCCTTGCTCTAGACATTTCGATGATACTTTCCTTAGGTATTTTGCGTTGTGAAAACTATGCACCGAGTGTGAGTTGCAACAACCCATTGCACGAGGTTAAATCAGTGCAGTTCTATTATAAGAATCCATTGATATCATTCCCAACTCTGAGAAACCAATACTTTCAGAGATATTGTTTGTCAAAAATTGAACAAGAGTGCCAAAGCTCCTGCCACACGGCTTTTCCTCTTTTAATATTTGTTATCTAGAACAGAAAGTTTACGAAATATTGTCTGATCTTCGAATTTGAGGTACAAAATCAATAATGTTTGCAAGAATATAGACACCATATAGAGGGTGCTTGGCATCATACAGGGTGATTAATGAATTTCATTGTTGAATAAATACAAGTTGACCCAATTTTTCCAATTAAGTAAATTGTTATTTCACCCTTTACGGCAAATATATACCAATTCTTATATCCTATAATTACTCAGACGAAGGCAATTTTTTAATTATAAATTATTTTGATTTCTCATATTATTTTTTATAGTGTAAAAATTTTTCGTTGATTTTATTTATGTTTATGTTTTATACATTGTAGATAATTATCGTCATTTGTTAATGAAGTATAAAACCTTTTGGCATATTAATCCTTTTTATTAGTGTGTTAAATTTTTCTGACATTTCGATAATCTACTACTTAAAACCTTAGACTATAGAATCAGATTTGTTAATCTCGATATACCAATTTTTATATCCTTCACCTATTCAGATAAAGGATTACACATGAATAATTTTGCATTACATGCCTTGACGATCATTTTCCACAATGGACAAACGTAACAAATGGGAACAACAAAAAAGAAAATCTTTTACACAAACAAAATAATGTGAGAAATCGAAATCATTTTTGGAGCTCTTGTTCCTCCGAACAGAGTGCTTATCAATTTGCTCAAATGTCTGTAATTTTTGAATTTTTGGAGGAAAATGGTCTTAAACGATTTGGTTCGACTCACTGATAAAGAATCCGTGGTCAAAATCGATTCTGTCCAGCCGGTCTGGCCAGCCCTCCATTGATACTATCGATAACTCTCGAACGGAATGAGCAGGACAGTTGAAATTTTCAGAGTAGGTTTAGGAGAAAAATATCTCAATTGAGTTCATTATTGGGCAAAATCGGCCAGATGGTTTCGGAGACGCGACAAAATATTTTTTTAACATTAACATTTCAAATTGAATTTTTTTTTAAGATACAGTTTTAGCATAAGAATCCATTGATATCAATTTCAACTCTAAAAAGCTAATACTTTCGGAGATATGATTTTCCAAAATTTCAATAATAAATCGTACTTCTATGTTTTCACAGAATGCTGAATTATTATATGATCTGTGTTCATACATGTCATCTTATTTTCCTATAAGTAACATGTCAAATTTATTTCTGGTTCGTTATTATTGATATAAAATACCCCTCCTGTTCTAGGAAACAAAGTATGATTGAATACATAATGATCAATGAAATAACCTCAGCTATCGTAGGATTATAAGGATGATATGATATTATACTTATAAGGTGATTATACAGGGTGAGTCTTTGACCACTGCATTAATTTTAACCAAAGATTCCTCTCATCAAATGAAACACATTTTATTCATTTAACATTTTTCCAAATTCAGCTCAGGTAAAAAGATACAGGCTGTTGAAATTTTGAAAAAAAAATCAGTTTTTATTTTGTAGCTTTGACATCCTTTTTTCGAATAAAATGAATGTTGGCGTAAAGTTTCCTATAACAACGATACATATTTTCCAAATATTAGTTATTTTCTACTTCTTCTGGTTTTCTAGTTATGGACTCGTGGATTCATAAAACCAAACGAAATTAGCCTAAAGAAAGCATATAAAGTTTTTCTTGGGTCATTTCAAGAATATTCCATCGTTTTAGAACATTATATTATTCCTCATCATTTCTCCTTAAACGCACCGTTTTCGAGATATTCTTCATTGAATGTTTTAAAATGGAAAACTCCAGGAATTTCACTAGTTTTATGGATCCGTCCCTGAGCGTTGGAATCCCGAATCAAGCTGTAAACCACGTTACCATAACTTATTCTCGTCCGCCAACAATGTCATAGATAATTTATATGCGGGAGTGTATTAGCACATTGTGAAATCTTTAAACGCTTGTAACTTTTTACCTGAGCCGAATCTGGAAAAATGGTAAATAAAAAAAGTGTTTCATTTGATGAGAGGAATCTTTGGTTAAAATTAATGCAGTGGTCAAAGACTCACCCTGTATAATACCCGTGGATAATCCATTTGATGATGGAATATATACTTTGGTAAGTTAATCAAATTGGGTTCAGAATATCTCCATGAAAAACTAAACTGGAATATTGTCTAAGTTTCAATTGATATAATATAATTTTCAGAGGAGATTTGAGGAATGAATATCTCGAGTTAGTACGTTATTGGGGATAATCGGTCGTCTGGTGGTTTCGGATTAATAATTTTTGGCACTCTTGTTTTTTTTTTGCGCGCATGTTCTGCGCGCATATTCTTGTATAGGTAGGCACGTACGTTCTTAGCACGTAGGTACCGGGGTCGATTCCTATGGCCGAAATTATTGATCATTCAAATTTTTTCCGATTATATCGAAATAATAACTTTGCGAAAAGGGTTATTGACAACATTAAATCGATATTTTTATAAAATTACTTGAGTACTTTCGTACTTTCCCGCTCAAGCTCTTCGAGAGCTTATGAGGGGTCTCCTTCGGGAAGACCTAGGAGGATCAGTATAATAGATTAGGGTGCTTTTTTTTGCGACTATTTTTTTTTGTTGGGTCCCATCGTGAAATTTTGTTGGAAATACCCAAAAAAAGATTCCCTGAAAGTTTGAGCCCTTAATATTAATTTTAAGTACTCGACCAAGGCGTATGAATATTTTCCATTTAAAATACACAGGAACTTTGATTTTTTTTTTTTGATTTCTATAGCTCAGCGGCATTTAATGGTATCACCTCGCCCAAAATGGGGATTTTCTCAACATTAAATGCACTACAAAAGTGCCCACTGTGACGAAGTCGTAACTCACACCGGCGAGGTAGTACGGGCCACTTAACCTGATTTTTTCATGAAATTTTTCGTTTTTTCGCATTTATCTCGTAAATGACAAGAGTTATAGAAAAAATGTAAATGAGAAACTTGTAGGAAATTTTATTTTCTACAAAAAAGCTTGTTAGCGCTTAATCGCTAACTTTAATACAGCTTGAGATATTTCAATTTTAAGTTTATGAAGTTTTAAATTTTTATCAAAAATCACGTAAAATTATAAAAAATATTGTTCTTTTATTATTTATCACTACTTTTTTAACTAATTACCTTTTTTTTAAAGATGAAAGGGTAAAAAATGTAAATAATCCGAAATGTGTCAGTATCAATTGAAAAAAAAAGATGTTACATTCATAGATAGATAGGTTATAAATTTTTGTATTCCATTAAATATTAGTTAAAAATTAAAAATAAGGGTAATGAGAAGAAAGAGGTGAAATGTACGTGTGTAATTTAGCGCCGCTTACTTCTTGTTAAATTAGATCTCCCACTCTTCTCAGCGCAACAATCAAACTTTGGTTTAACCTTGAATAAGCTCACTGAATTTTCCGCTTGATTACAGCGCTTTCTTTGTTTCCTACTACTGAACACTGGCGTCGCGGGGGTAACAAACAAAACTTTGTCTACACTAACCTCATAGCCTCGTCTACTTATAGTCAACGTTGCGTTCCGTATTTGTGTTTAACATTATCATTAGTTATTTTAATTATCGTTATCAACAATGTCTGAAAATATTGGTGAAAAAGTGTGTAACTATTTGATTGGATTTGAAATCAAATCATTCAAATATCTCAAGCAGTATTGAAGTTAGCGATTAAGCGCTGACAAGCTTTTTTGTAGAAAATAAAATTTCCTACAAGTTTCTCATTTACATTTTTTCTATAGCTCTTGTCATTTACGAGATAAATGCGAAAAAACGTAAATTTCATGAAAAAATCAGGTTTAGTGGCCCTTACTACCTCGCCGGTGTGAGTTACGACTTCGCCGCAGTGGGCACTTTTGTAGAGCATTTAATGTTGAGAAAATCCCCATTTTGGACGAGGTGATACCATTAAATGCGGCTGAGCTATAGAAATAAAAAAAAAAATCAAGGTTCCCGTGTATTTTAAATGGAAAATCTTCACACGCCTTGGTCGAGTACTTAAAATTAATATTAAGGGCTCAAACTTTCAGGGAATTTTTTTTGGGGTATTTCCAACAAAATTTCACGATGGGACCGAAAAAAAAATAGTCGCAAAAAAAAAGCACCCTAATACCTAATAGATAATAAATATTATCAGATTAAAAAAAATCTTGTTGAAATGTAAATTCTCAGTTCCTCCTGGCCGTACGATTTGACTGATTTGTGTCATAGGAATACTTCTCGGAATGAACTATTGAAAATAAGCCACTGCTATACAGGTGTTTTTCATCCATGTATTCGAATGGGTCCTTACGCCCTCACAAACACAGCATTTTTTATTTTCAAACCAACAATGAATGTATGTATTTGAACAGAGACCGAATGCCACTACAAACACAGCACTGTTCATTTTGGAACCAGCAGTGAATGTATGTATTTGAGTCGAAACTAATGGCTTGAGACCATTCTCGGCCAAAAGGTGGAACTAATTTTTTGATGCTTATTTTTACAGTGAGATTTATATTCCTGGAAATATTATTGTTTACTATTTTTTCACTGGAGCTAAGCAGCCTCGGGCGAGTTCAATACCTAGATGAGTGATCGCTCTGGCTATAAATTTGAACAGCGCGCCAAAGCTCCTGGACACAGTGCTTCTGTAATTTGTTTCAATGAAAAACTCCAAGGCTTCTTCATTTCAGATATTGAATGAACCACTCATATCAGTCAAAAATGACACTGTGATGACATAAAAAATTCGAGTACTTCATCTCAATTTCTTCCGCGGAAGTATGTTTTAGATATTCGGACTGGAGTCCTCAAAATTCTCAGTAACGATCAACCCAAATATAATACAAATGGGTCTGGTAAGTGGTAGAGCCTCAAAATATATAAGTTATATAAATGTTCTTTTTCAGTTGAAGCGATTAGTTGAATTCTTGTTTTGGTTGCTCATATTGGTGTTTTTCGCATTTGGACTGGCAGCATTTTGTGCCACCATATACATAGTTACATATTTCGTGCAAGCTTTCGTTAAAGATTTACAGGTGAGTTCACAGAATTTCATCCATGTTGAATCGACATAGATGGGCTCTTCTGTTGTGTGCATGTCTCAAGGTAATAAAATGGAATTCAATGTAACATTCGGAAGCCTCTCAGCTTACGTTAAAATTGGTCTATAGTCTCAGGTGTCGTATCATCTTGCAAAATAAGGCGTTTCCGAATCATAGGTGAATACGATATTAATGAAATACAATGATTCAACAGTTCGTTGATATTCTGTTTAAAAACAATCATACTTATCCGACCAATATTACGTTCCATACATCAAAGACATATAAAACAATGCAACGATCAGTATACAAAAGTTTGACACTGAATTCTGAAACTGAGCCTGACACAAATGATGACGTTAGTGAATCATCGTACACTGAGGAAATATATACAGTGTGGAAAAGCCAAATAAATTCATTATCTTGGCTACTGTACATATTTATGGAAAATCCCGAAACAGATCAAATTTAAATTTTAAATTGTCATTCTTCTTCGTAAAAATGCGAACCCTACCTTCAGCCCTCTTCGAAAAACAGGTACAACCCTCAATTTTTCAAATAGGAAGTATGAGTTTGTGATACATCATTTGAAAAGTCTCGTAATTATCTATTCAGAAATTTTATCACTTTCATGTTTATTGCAAAAATCAAATTATAAAAAATAAAATCAAGTGATTAGCGAAATTTGGTACAATATCATAAACTGAAATATGATACAACATGTAGCAAAAAAATTATTAATTTTAATGAAGTAGATGTTTAAAGAGTTAACCGCGAAAGCCTTGGCAACATCATAACCTCAAATAAAAATTTCTCAGGAGTGACCTAATAATCGCAAGCGTTATTCGATCTTTTAGGTCATTCAAATCAAGGGGTTTTGTAGTTTTGTACACATTGCTCCTCACATATCCCCATAAAAAGAAATCTAATGGGTTTAGATCCGGGGATCGCGCTGGCCATTCGATGGTTCCTCGCCTTTCTATCCGCCGATTAAGAAATATTGCGCCGAGGTACTGTCGGACATTGCGTTGGTAATGTAACTGTCGAACATTGCGATGCATGGCGATGTATGGCGATGTATGAAGGTAGAAACAGACTATGCCCACGTACGCAACGTACGCGACGCAACGTGAGATAACTTGTGTGCACACTTGTCCCACGTACGTAATGCATATTGACATCAGACGTTGTCATTTATCAGTGTGGGTACTATGTTTTTTGATTATTGGGTGAGGACGATATATTAAGTTTGTTGCTTTTACATGAATATGTCCGTCGTATGCAACGCATATTGACATCAGACGTTGTGGTCAATTCTTAGGTGCATTATAGTGTACTACGAGTATGTTTTCTGATTCTTAGAGTGAATTTGAGGACGATATATTATGTTTGTTATTTATTTTTACTTCGATATGTCTATGTCACAAGAACAAAAAGAAGAGAGAATATATTGGATACACGGCATAAATAAAGAAACAGGTACCCACACATATTAATTTATTCAGTATTAAACGTACCTAAACAGTGGATACATATCAATACTTAGAACACCTACCCAATTCATACCTTACAAATATATGTTAAAGGAAAATATAGTAGCAGGTAGGTACTTGGCAGGCTTACACTGTTGTTTTGCTATATCTTCCCGTGCTGCATTACGTAATGTTGTGTCACGAAATTCACTGCATTTAATATTATCAATGACATATCGTCTAACCAAATCAATGAATTGTGCATCTCCCATTTTTCAAAATTCAAAGTGACGCATTGCGAATGTAATTTTCTATAGAAACACAAAAACAATCCCCTCCACCTTCCCACGTCGATCTGGATCAGCGGATACCGCGTTGCGTGGGCCGCGTGGGATAGCGTTGCGTATGATAGCGTCTGTGTAGTGTGTTTCTAGGCATGTAAATTCAAGGGTCCAGACTCCAGATATCATAATGCGTTGCGTACGTGGGCATAGTCTGTCTCTACCTTGATCGAATGTTGTGGAGGCATCTCTACTCGATTTATGTTGATTTTTTCCAAGTCTAGCATCACATCTTATTTCATATCCTCACACAGTGTTTAGCAGCTACTTTTATAATCTGCCTTACATGTCCAAACTCGTGAAACTGCTTCTCTATCTTACTTATTGTCCCTTGGGTTATATATAGATGGCAAATTCGGAAATTTCTCATGAAACAAGCGACTCATTTCTTTTTGTGTTCGGGTGTTATCTCCGTAACTAATCATTAGTAAAATTGTTATTTTCTGCATTTCCATTAATTAAAATAGTGGAGTAACTGCAATAGTTGCAGTATTATCAGTAGTAAAACCCCTAGGGCCTTGATAATACCGTGATAATTCAATGCTGCAAGCGTGTTGCTTGATAATAATAGCCCTCAGACTGCGGCCTGGAGCTATTATCCTTGAGCAACACGTTTGAAGGATTCTCTATGACAATTTTTTGAGTATTTATCAAGGCCCGAAGGGTATTAGATAAGATAATCATCACTTTGCAGATTTCAAAAAAATGGTTGTCATTCTGACGTTTTATAATTATTGTCACAAGTGATTGAATTTTCGCGATAAGTCTGTCGACTTATTTCTAAACGAAACTGAGTTGCTTGAAAACACCAGGAGTCTGAAGGACGAGTTGTGTTTTCTCCAATCAACTCAGTTGAGTTGAGGAATAAAAGACAGATTTATGAGATAAATTCTGTCACGAGTGATATTTCAGTAGACTATTTCACGAACAAAATGATTCATGTTGACGTCTGTAATTTATATTTATCATTTGTCAAGTAGTCCGTATTCATTGTTAAGTCGTTGAAAACACCAAAGTTGTAAGACCAATCATAATTCAAAGACAGTTGGTGTTTTCGCGATAATACGAGCTGTCTTTGGCCTGTGGTTGGTCTTATTTCGATATGAGTGAAATAGTCAGTACAATAATTGATTCTCATCCTGAAAACATCACATGTGGGGGATTATCGCTGTAATCCATAGGTGATTGGATGAAATTTGACAGATGACTCAAAATTAAGTGATTTGATTGGTTACTATATTTAGTAAAAAATTATCAGTATAATATCCTGCTGGACGAAGAGCTTGAGGAATTATTTGTTGTCGAATTCCCCTCTCCTGCCGAAAAGAATGTGTTAATGAAATAAGAGCAGGAGGATCAAAATACAAGGAATTAATGTTCGTACCGGGGACCCTGTATTCAAGGTATGACGTTTGGATGGTCCTACTAATCATAGGATGACTTGGCAGAATGAGAGCGAACAGAATTGAAGATTATTCTGACCTGTAAATGTCTGGCCGAGGTACTAGCCTACATAATGCAGTAAGCAGTATCGCTCAGATCAATTCGAGTCATTAGGTCCATCAACTATGAAGACCACAAGCAGCTGATCTCTATTGTTAAGGGACGCTATAAGAGCAGGACGATGAACTACTACAAGAGATGTATGAGAGTTTTTTTAGTGAGTAACCAACAAGAGCTGCAGTCTCACACTCCTGAGAGTGCGGCCCTCTCAGGGAATACTATAAAAGGTTCTTCCTCTCGAACGAAAACAAAAATGCAGAAAAGGATGTCCACCATGGAGTCAGACAATTGTAAGGCACCTAAAAAATTTGAAACCTACGCCTAATCAATCGACAAATGGAGGAAAAAAAAATAAAATTACTGTCAAGATTTGTTATCTACATTAATTCGTTAATTAAAACTTCAAGGAACAGCTTATCTAAAAAAACTGTGAACTCGAAAGGATGATCAAATATTTGAAAAGTATTTGGATTTAAATGAAGAATTTGCCCTCGGAAGGTACTGAGAAGCGAGAAAGACTATTTGTCGCAAAAAAGAAAGAAAAAAACTTTTGAGGAGGTATATTATGTTTATCCAGAAATTCAGGACCTATGTTCAATAATCCGTGATCAAAACATTAGCAACAATGAACTGACAAAATATTTCTCTGAAAGTGTCATATTTGTTGAAGTTTCCAAGTTTTATTTGGATTCTCACCGCTCTGTCGGGAATCCAGAAAAACGGTTACAGTTTATTTTTATACTTTTAAGACTTTACCTACTTTACTGTGATGTGTGTGTGATGTGTAACCTTTCACATAGTTTTGGTGCTCTTGTTCCTGAGAACAGAGTGCTTATCAATTTGCCCAAATATCTGTAATTTTCGAATTTTTGGCTGAAAATGGTCTTAAACGAATTGATTCGACTCACAGATCAAGAATCCGTGGTCGAAATGGATTCTGTCCGGTCGTCCGTCCGTTAACACGATAACTCTCGAATGGAATGAGCTAAACAGTTGAAATTTCAAGAGTAGGTTTGGGAGACAAATATCTCAGTTAACTTCGTTATCGAGTAGAATCAGGCGGATGGTATGGAGTAACGAAAAAAATTTTTTTTTTAAATTACAAATTTCGAATTCAATTTTTTTTTAAGATGCAGTTTCATCATAAGAATCCATTGATATTTTCAACTCTATCAAGCTAATACTTTCGGAGATATGATTTTTCAGAGTTTCAATAATACATCGTACTTCTATGTTTTCACAGAATGCGAATTCTATCTGTCTGTATTCTATCTGTGTTCACTGTTAATACATGTAATCTTATCTACCTCTGACAGACATGTCGAATGTATTTATCTTCTTACAAACAAAAGATTGAATGCAAAATGACCAGTTATATTATAGGATATTATAATTACACCTACCCTGTATACCTTTGGATAATCCACATGATGATGGAAAATTTTTAAGTTGGTAAGTTTATCAAATTGGGTTCAGAATATCTTCAGTGAAATATTGGCTAAGTTTCAATTGAAATAATATAATTTTTAGAGGAGATTTGAGGAATGAATATCACGGATTAGTTCGTTATTTCATTTTAAATTAGTTTATTTTATGATGCAGTTCTATTATAAGAATCCATTGATAACATTCTCAACTCTGAGAAACCAATAATTTCAGAGATGAATTGTCAAAGCCACAGGGATTTACCTCTTTTTTTTTCAAATTTGACTTTTATTTAATTTTAATTTCAATTAATTCATTTAACTGACACAGAGAGGGTTCTACGTATTTTGAATGCATAATTCATTTCATCTGCATAATTTTTTATATTTTTCGTTTCCATACTTTCGGAAAAAATTATGAAAAACTGATTTTTTTGATCACGTTCAACAATATGCAGAAGGGTAACCCAATGTACCTTAGGTTATTAGTGCAAGGAACGAGGCTCATATTGAACTACAGTGTTACATATTGATTTTCCGCAGCAACAAAAACGAAATCCTTCAATCTATCTTTTGGAAATCAGTTGAAATTTTCCTCTCGATTTGTTGACCAATTTCTCAATTTGTTTCAGCCGCTAAACGAGTTGCTCCTTCAAGGTATCCAACTGCCACATATATGTGCCAAAAAAATGCTGGACATTGTGTTATCAAGAACAGAACACCAACAATGAATTCAAGCCTCGAAGCTGTAAATACCACAAAAAGAATGGTATTTTGTATCTATTCTCTATAATAACCTAAATTACATCATGAATCATTGTGAAACTACACTGACAGATTACTAAGCCACAACTATTATACCTCGAATTCAATTCCTGTTTTTCTGATTTAACCGAAAAAATACGAATGGTTGAGATTACCAGCTTTAATTTCAACAAATCGTGTCAAGATAAAAATGCTAAATGCAAAATGACGAGGATTCTAAAAACACATAGAACTTACGTGTAGATATCGTATATTTCGAAGGAAGGTCAAATAGGTAATTTTGATTGTAATTTCGATCCATTCAACGTGCTGGAACGTTAGTTTATTTATACGCGATGTATTCTATGGAATGACGGTGATATAATCTGCTTGAATGAACCTCTATCAGCAAAAGCAGGAGTAAAACAATAACTTTTTGAAACTGAATTATTTTAAGGATATGAATATTTTTGTTTCGTATGAAGTTTTTCTGTCTCCAGAGTTAATTTCTTACGGATTTCGACATTTTTCTTCATAACTCGCTAACTAATCGATAAGATTTGGATTGAGGAACCCAAAACCGAAAGGTATGTACCTGTATACTCCATTCACTTTTATGTCTCCCGGTTGGCCATGATTTAGGTCTATCACGTTTTTGTAACTAAAGCAGAGGCAGGTTGGCACTGCTGAAATATCGTCAAGGTCAAAACAATTGGCCGAGACGTTGCCAATTTCTACTCTCAAAAGTCTCAAACATAACATAATCATAACATTAAAATCTGCAATAGGAAAACTTCATTCTGACATGTTGAACTCTCGAATGAAATTACTTAGTTTCCTATCATTATATTTTATTAAGGTATACGAATGACAAGGGTTTCGTAGTACTACTACATTTTGAAACTGGCGTATTTCAAGGTTATTCAGGTACTTTTATTATTTTTTCAAATGAACTATTACAAATTAACGGACTATACTCTATCCATTATTTTTCAGTAAAATTTCAACACTTGATTTTTGATTTCCATACAAGAAAATAGCATAATTGGATCTTCCAACCAATTTATATACGTGTAATGTTTCCAGTAACAGCAGAGCAATCATTTTCTTCCATAGTCGTCAGGACTGTGGAATTATTGAATTCACAGAAAATCTTCTCAAATTCATTATTTTTCCGAAGTAAATTCACATTGTGAAAATACGTAATTACTACGACTTCTATGTAGAGAGGACAACGTTGCGCAGTTATCTGACAGGAAAATTACTATAACCTAACATTTTCAAAATATACATGGTGAAATGTGTCAAAATTTCATGGCCAACCGGGAGACTTTATAAAAGTGAATGGAGTATATATAGTATACTTATAATAATACACCAGTGATACAGGTAAGTCAATGCGTTGATTCGTTTTCAAGTCAATATTTTTCCAAATTATGATTTTTGCGCTCATGTTCTGGGGAACAGCGTCAAATTTGATTGCCACGATGACTTTCGAACGGAAAGAGATAGCAACTTCAAATTTGAAGGATAGGTGATGCATTTTTAATTTCGGAAACCGTACTTTTGCATCATGTTAGACAAGCAACACGTCTACTTTGTGAACATTTTAATAGAAGAAGTAGTAATCATCAATCTGCAGAAGAATTGGTGGTTTTTCCCTGCGAAATACTATCCGATAAATACAAAAAAAAACAAAGACCTTCAAAAATTCTAAGGCTCGCTTCACATCAACACGACACGGTTTTATGTACGGCAGCGACACAAACGCTCGAGCTTTGTGTAAACGACACCGGCATCCGATTCTCGGGTGACGGCTTGAATGATAGCTTTCACAACTATCCGGCCGAGTCGTTGTCGTGTGAACGACACACGGCTGCCTTGCACGACTCGAGGGTGTCCGGTAGTCCCCTCAAGCCGTGCGAGGCAGCCGTGTGTCTTTCACACGACCACGACTCGTGCCGGATAGCTGTGAAAGCCTTCAACCAAGGGTCGGATGCCGGTGCCGTTTACACGACTGTGAAGCGAGCCTGTGGGTAAGGCTCGCTTCACATCAACACAACACGGTCTTATGTACGGCAACGACACAAACGCTCGAGCTTTTGTGTAAACGACATCGGCATCCGATTCAAGGGTGAAGGCTTGAATGATAGCTTTCGCAGCTATCCGGCCGAGTCGTGGTCGTGTGAACGACACACGGCTGCCGTGTACGGCTCGAGTGGACTGCCGGACACCCTCCAGTCGTGCAAGGCAGCCGTGTGTCGTTCACACGACCATGACTCGGCCGGATAGCTGTGAAAGCTATCATTCAAGCCTTCACCCAAGAATCGGATGCCGGTGTCGTTTACACAAAGCTCGAGTGTTGTTGCCGTACATAAAACCGTGTCGTGTTGATGTGAAGCCAGCCTTAAGGTGGATTCCAGAAATCGTACATAAGGATTGATTATGAATGAAAATAATGACGATTAGGGTCAATATCTGTTATTTTTTGGATCGCCTGCCTTGTTTATTATACAGGGTGAGTCTTTGACCACTGCATTAATTTTAACCAAAGATTCCTCTCATCAAATGAAACACTTTTTTCATTTAACATTTTTCCAAATTCAGCTCAGGTAAAAAGATACAGGCTGTTGAAATTTTGAAAATAAATCAGTTTTTATTTTGTAGCTTTGACATCCTTTTTTCGAATAAAATAAATGTTGGCGTAAAGTTTCCTATAACTATGATACATATTTTCCAAATATTAGTTATTTTCTACTTCTACTGGTTTTCTAGTTATGGACTCGTGGATTAATAAAACTAAACGAAATTAGCATAAAGAAAGCATATAAAATTTTTCTTGAGTCATTTCAAGAATATTCCATCGTCTAAGAACATTATATTATTCTTCATCATTTCTCCTTAAACACACCGTTTTCGAGATATTCTTCATTGAATGTTTTAAAATGGAAAACTCCAGAAATTTCACTACTTTTATGGATCCGTCCCTGAGCGTTGGAATCCCGAATCAAGCTGTAAACCACGTTACCATGCCTTATTCTCGTCCGCCAACAATGTCATAGATAATTTATATGCGGGAGTGTATTAGCACATTGTGAAATCTTTAAACCCTTGTAACTTTTTAACTGAGCCGAATCTGGAAAAATGGTAAATGAAAAAAGTGATTCATTTGATGAGAGGAATCTTTAGTTAAAATTAATGAAGTGGTCAAAGACTCACCCTGTATAACTATTATAATAAAAGGAATGGAACGTAGATAAATTTTTTGTTAATTAATAGAAAGCAATTTATATTTTTCTTTTGGTTCTTGTTTTTCAAAAAAATGCATACTGGTACTTATGATCACACCATAATCTCCCATTTCACCATCATTAGAGTGCGGAATACAAATATTAAGTCGCAGTCATGACATTATTCTGGAAACAAAATAATATTAAGTCAATTTTTTTTGTGCAAAAAAATAACCATTATTTATATAAATGGATACTATCTGAATCCACTATAAATTATGAATATATACAGGGTACTAAACAAACAGAATAATAATTATTTCTACTTGTTTTGCAGCCTGTACACAATTATTGTTTTTTACGCTCTCCTGTAAATCCAATATTTTGTGACTTAATACCTTTTCGTTCTGGGGTACGGACTTAAATTCTGTTGCTATTTTCCCAATAACTCAAATTATACAAATCCAATTCAATTAATACTTGGTAATTACTTGTAGAATGCCGACGCGCTAATTTTCACGATATTTCGTGAATAACGTATAACGAGAAAGAAATTAAAAAAAAAATGTCTGCGGAAATATTCGTCAGAATCCGCTGAAATTCCACACATACCTTCGAGCCACCATTTTACAATCGCGTACCGGATTTAAGCTCGACCGATCTCGTATGAGGCGCGAATAGAAAATGGAACATGCGCGCAAAAGCTCCTGTCTTCACGACAGTGCTTCTTAAGAATTTTGTTTCAAATCAGTGCGGTATTCACCTCTATAATGGGCAAGCACACCATTTATAAAGATTACCGAACATATTCAGTCAGCAGTATAGATTTGTGTATGACTTCAGGCGGTATATATTGCGTTGAGGTAGGTTAAGTGAGAAATAGTTCAGAAGAAGTATAAACAGAAAGAGACACGAAAAAAACAGTTTGTAATTAGTTTAGATCAGCAATAGCGAGGGATGTTGTGATAAAAATTGGTTCAAGTACTGACGTGAAGTCAGGAGCTTTTGCGCGTATGTTCTATTGTCTATTCTCCTGTATTGGACACTCTTAATCGAATTTACCATGGTAAATACGATTAAGAATGTCCAATACTGGAGAATGGACAATACAACATAAACGCAAATGCTCCTGACTTCACGTCAGTGCTTGAACCAATTTTTTTTTCTATGATTTTTTTAAAATTTTCTAGTGCTCACGAAATTTTGCGAGAATTTTTGCGTTGACATTCTACAACTAATAACCATGTTTGAATTGGATCAGTTTTGTACTTTTCGAGTCATTGATGAAATAACAACCAAATTTCAGATTGATATAACACCGAAACCATTTGGGCGAGTATGCTAATTAGCTTGAATGTCGGATTCAGATGCTAAACCTACTCTGATAACTGCAAGTTGCTATTTCTTTCCGTTCTCAAGGAATCATGAGATACATAATATTTTTTCCTAATTTTTCAAAAATTTTCTAGTGGTACGGTTCTAACAAAATTTTACACACATCTTCATGTCGATATTCTTCAATTAGTTACCAAGCTTCAATTCGATTGAGTCTATATTTTTTGAGTTATCGAGGAAATAATATTCCAGACGGGTATAACTCCGAAACCGTTGCTCCGATTATGGCCAACAGCGAACTTAACTCTCCCATTCAGATGTGCAACCTATCCCGAAAATTACAAGTCCCTATCTCCTTTCTTTCCAGAGTTTATCGAGGCAAAAGTCATTAATCCAGCTACTGAACTCACAAGGCTGCTTGGATATCCAACAATACAGATCCGATCGTGTTCAAACTTGAAACTTGCTACTTAGGTTCTGAAGGCTCTTTCAAAATTTCAGCGGTGTCGGAAGAATAGTTTCTGATATATAGAATTTTTTTCAATAATTTTCTATGATTTCTCAAAAATTTTCTAGTGATACGATCTCATGAAATTTCGCGTTGCCATTCTACAAGTAATAACTATGTTTGAATTGGATCGTTTTAGTATTTTTTGAGTTATTGAGGATATAACAACCACATTTCAGATGGATATAACTCCAAAACCGTTCTGCTGATTATGCCTATAAACAAATTCAAATGTTGCATTCAGATTCACAGCCTACCCTGAAAATTTCAAGTCGCTATCTCTTTCCGTTCTTAGGTTATCGTGATATGAATAATAATTTTTTATAATTTGTTTTAAATTTTCTAGCGATGCGGTTCTTACAAAAATTCACAAACGTCCTTAGGTTTATATTCTACAACTACTCACCAAGCTTCAATTCGATCGGATTAGTATTGGTTGTAGACAAAATTATTACTCGGAGACCATTGGCCCGATTATGCCCATTAACGAACTTGTCCGTCGTATTGGGATGCGCCCCCTACCCTGAAAATTTCAAGTTGCTATATCTTTCCGTTCTCAAGCTATCGTGGCAACGGCCGGCAACCCGGACGGCCGGACAAAATCAAATTTGACCTCGAATTATTCATCGGGGAGTCGAACCCAACCGTTTGAGACCATTTTCGGCGAAAAATTCGAAAATTACAGACATTTGGGCAAAATGACAACGCGATGTTCGCTGGGCATACGCGCAAAAATAAATGTGTAGCCTATCGATTCATACTGGAAATAAATAATATGAAGGTTTAAGGTTTAAGCTGAAGCTTTTAGCGTAGGAGTAGGAAGCTTTGAAAACAACAATCACCACTTTTAGACTATTACTATTTCTTCTGGCATCTTACCATTGTTAATTCGATTAACTGTTATTTCGAACCAGCTTGTTAACATGATGAGTCAACAGGTACTACCAGTCCTTGAGTAGAATAAATTGAAGTATTCATAAGTACCGTACTCAGCGCGATGCCTATGAGAACCACACGCAAAGTGAAGAATCTTAATCACTTCCAGATTGCACAATAATGAATATTAATGACAAAAATTATTGTTGAGGACATTTTCCGCTGAGAAAGCTATTTTAGAGGTTGAATGCAATGGTCTTGTATGTTAAAAACTCGATAATTACGGGAATTGAGCATGCAGTCGAAGAGTAGAAATATAATCATATGAAACCTTATTACCTAAAAGGGAAATAATATGTGGAAACATAATAAATTTCGCTGAATTTTCAGCAAAACTGCATACACAGGATGATTGTTTGAAAACGTACATTAAAGGAATATAAAAATTGGAAATTCCTGTGGTTCTGGAATTTTGGTGTTAGCCAAAGTCCGCTCTGATCTGATGAAAATAATTTCGAGATGGCGCCACTTCCGGAACGGAAGTTGACACTTATTTTGGATAAGATTATATATTTTTTATTGTTTTTTTTATTCAGCAGCTAATCATTCCCTATACCTAACTGCAGCCGTTCATCAGATATTTCAACTTTACGAATATTTTTGTGCGTATGTTCTGGGGAACATCGCGTTATCATTTTGTCCAAATGTAATTTTCGAATTCTTTGCCGAGAATTGCTGATGAAGAATTTCAGGTTGAATTTGATTCTGTCTGGCCGGTCGGCCAGCCGTTGCCACGATAACTTGAGAACGCAAAGAGATAGCGACTTCAAATTTTCAGGCCAGGTCGTCAGGTGGCGTATCCCAATACGACGGACAAGCTCATTAAAGGGCATAATCGGCCTAACGGCTTCCGAGTAATAATTTTGTTTTCAACCATTACTAATCTAATCGAATTGAAACTTGGTGAGTAGTTGTAGAATACAAACCAAGGACGTTTGTGAAATTTTGTGAGAATCGTATCGCTAAAAAAATTGAAAAACAATTATTAAAAAATATTTTTTATATCACGATAACCTGGGAACATTTGAGTTTGTTCATAGGCATAATCGGCTGAACAGGTTTGGAGTTATACCCATCTGAAATTTGGCTGTTATTTCCTCAATAACTCATAAATTTCAAAACCGATCCAAATCAAACATGGCTATTAGTTGTAGAATGCCAACGCAAAAATTCTTGGAAAATTTCGTGAGGATCGTATTTCTCTAGAAAATTTTCAAAAAATCATTGAAAATCATTGAAAACAATTATATATATCAGAAACTATTCATCTGACATGGCTGAAATTTTGCGAGAGACTCAAAACCTAACTCTAATACCAAGTTCCAAGTTTGAACACGATCGGATCTATATTGTTGGAGATCCGAGCAGCCTTGTGTGAGTTCAGGATGAGTGATCGTTGTCCCGATAACTCTGGAACGAAAGGAGATAGGGACTTGCAATTTTCAGGGTAAGTTGTGCATCCGAATGGGACGTTTAAGTTCGTTTTTGAGCATATTCGGTTTACGGTTTCGGAGTTATACCCACCTGGAATATTATTTGCTCGATAACTCAAGAAAAATATACTCGATCGAATTGAAGCTTGGTAACTAGTTGTAGAATATCGACATGAAGACCTGTGTAAAATTTTGTGAGAACCGTACACAAAAAAATTTTCTAAAAATTACGAAAACAAAATTGATTCAAGCACTGACTTGAAGTCAGGAGCTTTTGCGCGTATGTTCTATTGTCCATTCTCTTGTATTGGACACTTTTAATCGAATTTTCCCTGATGAATTCTATTGTCTGTTCTCCTGTATTGGACCCTTTAGTCGAATTAACCATGGTGAATTTTTTTGACTGCTCTCCTATATTGGACGCTTAATCGAATTTACCCTGATGAATTATATTGTCTGTTCTAATGTATTTGACGATTTGACCCTTTAATCGAATTTACCATGGTAAATTCGATTAAGGGTGTCCAATACAGGAGAATGGACAATAGAACATATGCGCAAAAGCTTCTGACTCCACGTCAGTGCTTGAACCAATTTTTGCGCGTATGTTCTGGGGAACATGGCGTTATAGTTTTGCCCAAATGTGATATTTGATTCTGTGGTGCCGTCCGGCCGTCCGGCCGTTGCCACGATAACTTGAGAACGGAAAGAGCTAACGACTTGAAATTTTCAGGGTAGGTGGCGCATCCCAATACGACGGACAAGTTCGTTAATGGGTATAATCTGCCCAATGGTTTCCGAGTAATAATTTTGTTTTCAACCAAAATGAATCCGATCGGATTTAAACTTGCTGAATAGTTGAAGAATATAAAGCTAAGCACGTTTGTGAAAATTTTGTGAAAATCGTGTACTAGAAAATTAAAAAAAAATGATTGAAAAATATTATTCATGACACGATAACCTGAGAACGGAAAGAGATAGCGGCTTGAAATTTTCAGGTTAGGTTGTGCATCTGAATGCAACATTTGAGTTCGTTTATAAGCAAAATCGGCCAAACGGTTTTAGAGTTATAGCCATCTGAAATTTTCTGAAATTTGGTTGTTTTTTGTTCCTCATTAACTCGAAGAATACAAAACCGATTGAATTCAAACAAGGTTATTAGTTGTAGAATGCCAACGCAAAAATTCTTGCTGAATTTCGTGAGGATGGTATATCTAGAAAATTTAAAAAAAAATAATTAAAAATAATTGAAAAAAACTCTATATATCATAAACTATTCGTCCGGCATGGCTGAAATTTTGGAAGAGCCTTCAGAACCTAATTCTACAGTAGAGTTCCAAGTTTGAACACGATCGGATCTATATTGTTGGAGAACCGAGCAGCTTTGTGAGTTCGGTAGCTGGATGCGAATCGTCGTATGATATGTTGTCTATGGTCGTATTTTTGCGAGAACCTTTAAAATATGAATGTCATGATGACATATTTTTGCGCGTATGTTATGGGAAAATCATGTTATTTCATCACAAATCTATGGGAGATGATAGCCCTACATTAGCGGTCAAACCTGGTTTTGAAAGAGATCCTCCTTAGGAGGAGGCAACTAAATATTGAAGGGATTTTCTTCTATGAACAAGAGTCAATATCTTTGAGAAATAGAGAAGGCGATTCTTCTTCAAGAGATCCATGTGCCTTCAGAGGAGTATATTTGCGAGAGGGGACTTTTGAAAGGTTATGTATTATTTTTAATATGATAGCGCTGAAATTTTGCTGAAGGCTTCTGATCTTGTAAGGTGAGAGGCTCATTTGTGGATATTAAATCTCGTGATGGGTAGAGAGGAATTTTAGGCCAGTTTTTCTATCACTAATGAGAATATATATTTATGTTTCACCTCATCACCTTTAGATCTATCAATGGACATTTATTGGGTAAGAATAAGTAATTGAATATTACTGGAATTCAATTGAATTTCATTCAATATGTTAGTAACTAAACTTATAATTTTCTTTACTTTGATTATTTAAATATGACATTAATTCCAGTAATATTTTTCAAGAATAATTATGTATTCTTCTCCTGAAGAAGAATTGAAGGTAGACAATAATGTGTCAAATTTTTTCATCATTGCTTTCTATCCTGACTTCACGAAAAAAAAAATTGGTTCAAGCACTGACGTGAAGTCAGGAGCTTTTTCGCGTATGTTCTATTGTCCATTCTCCTGTGTTGGACACTTTAAATCGAATTTACCATGGTGAATTCTATTGTCTATTCTCCTGTATTGGACAGCCTTAATCGAATTCACCATGGTAAATTCGATTAAGAGTGTCTCATACAGGAGCACTGGCGTGAAGTCAGGAGCTTTTGCGCGTATGTTCTATTGTCCATTCTCCTGTATTGAACACTCTTAATCGAATTTACCATGGTGAATTCTATTGTCTGTTCTCCTGTATGAGACACTCTTAATCGAATTTACCATGGTGAATTCGATTGAGGCTGTCCAATACAGGAGAATAGACAATATGATTCACCATGGTTCACCATAATTATGCTAGGTATAGAGAAATGCTGATGAAAGTTCATCTAAAATTAGCTGCGGACCTTGGCTAACACCAAAATTTAAGAACCATACAATTCTCCATCTCTATATTTTTCTATTTTTCGGTTTCAAGCAATCACCCTGTATATTATAAATAAAATAATAACTGATTGAAAAAATGAGGGATGGAGCACTTAAATGAAAAATACCTGGCCATTTTTGGATCAGGTCGAGGTATTTGACACTGAAATTTTAGAAATCCTACTAGATAGAGTGAAAGCGTTTGGTGTTGGTATAGCTGCTTTAAATGTTTTCTGAAAGTACTTCACTTTTATCGGACGAGTTCAGTTTGGTGAGGCTGGGGAAGGAAAGATTGACCCATTCCCTACTCTATGGACGTTGCCCAGAGCACAGTGTTGTTTATATTGGTTATGTTGCGCGGACGAACACAGCCTTGCCACTGCGACTGTTCGGCCTATTCTGTTCTGTCACACTTGCAGTCATACATCGCTCACAAGATACAGCATTTTAATAATGAAGATGAGCTTAGATAGTAAGTACTTGTCCAGTTCCCTTAGTCTCAGCTTGTGGACTCCTAGTTGCTCAAATCTAATCTCCAGCGAGCTAGTCACATATGATGTGGTCGATAGAATTAACATCTTCCAAGCCTAGTCTGCACTCAGAGTCCTAAGTCTGTCCCATCTTACTAAAATATTTATGAGGCCGCAGTGACCCGTATACGTCGCTGTATATTCTCAGGTCTAACCTACGATGTTTGAGACCTCTTCTGGCGCTTTCAGCTGATGGACCTGGGATTGTTGAGCATGTCAACTCTGAGTGCAGATATGCCACGTCAGAGTTCTTGGACTTGCCGTTCCAACCGTTAGTTGTTCTCCCGCCTTGCCACCTTGAGAGAGATGCCACAGATTGGTTCAGGTCCAATGAATCCCGTGAAAGCTCCCCGCACCCCACTTGAGTCAGCCAACTCATTGCACTCTAGGCCTATGTGGCCTAGAACCTAGATGAGCTAATACCTATTAGGGAGAACTACAGAACCAAAAATTTGATCACCATGTGTTCATATCCAAATTTTTATCGATGATCTTTCAGATGATTTGTAATATTGTCGCAGATAAATCCTGCTTCCTCAAAAAATGGAATATTACACAAGAATTTGGAGAAGTTAATATTTTTGATTCAATGCCTATAATCTTTGAAGGTGGTAATGATAATGCCGTTGGCTATGCAGAGCTCCAAACGGATATGTGATGACAGCAGCTATTCTTCGGACGGTTGTGTCCGGATTTAATATGTATTACTCTTTCTTCTGCAGCACCGTCTTGTCTTCGTGTACCCCAATCAATCCTATTTCTTCTTAAAGATCCAAATGAATATAGACTATTAACTAGAATGATAAGTAGTTGTCTGGATGGTAAGATATCGAAAGGAATTAGTTGGGAAGGTAGTTGGGGCAAAGTTAACTGATTCCTTTTGATATCGTACCATCCAGTCAACGACTTCTCATTCTAGTTAATCATAATGGGTTTTCTCAATAACATCAGAGCTACTTTTGCGTCATAAATGGCACAGAGACTGAAAAATACGCAAATAAGAGTACTGTTATCTAATCTAAAATACAGACGTACATTTCTATTAAAATACAGATCCAGTGGGGTTATTCCGAAGCACATTATCATTATTCAACGGTTTTTTTGGGTTTTCTCTCCCAAACTCTGAAAAATATCTATAAAATAAAAATTAATTATTTTGTGATTTGCTTCTGCGTAAGAAACACAGGATATTTGTCAGAAGCAATCAATTGAACAATGTTGCCTAACAAACAACAACGAAACAACATCAACGAAGAAACAACTATATCGTAACGTTTCGGAGTCTATATCAGACTCCTTCTTCAGACGCTCAATGAAAATCGAGAGAATTATTTTGTTGATAGTTATTTGGTGAAATTCAAGAATTGTCACAATGACAGTATTTAAAAATCATAGCTAACATAAATCGATTTTTAGCGACGTTACCGCTTAATACCGGTATCAAACGGTTATAATTTCTACATTTTAGCGAGAGTGGTTACAAGCGGTAACGGAAGTTCCCCTCCGAAGCTGTCATATTGACATTTGATACCGGTATCAAAATTTATAACCGGGTCCATGAGGTGGGTTACTAGCGGTTGACATTTGTTGAAAGTTTGAAATTGTCAAAAGTATTGAAAGTTTGAAACTGTTGAAAGCAATTAAAACGGCTGTGGCAAAGGAAAGCGTGGAATTTTTTTAATATACTCTAAACAACCAAGGAGTGGGGATTACTTCGTCATTACAGACCGCCAAATAGCGAATCTTTTATTAAACGGTTATAGAATGAAGGCAATCTGGCTTGGATATATACCACAAAAAGACTAGAAGACTACTGTCTTGTTGTACTGGTTAGTACCCACCTCTTTACTTTTTCTTAATTAGGTGGTGAGAATCATTTTCTATAATTTCATCAAACAAATTTAATTATGGAAGGTTTCTTTTTCCATTCGAAACAATTGAAAAAATACAAATTCAGTATATATTTCAAGCCAGATATCTCCTAGGTCTAGCCTGAAGTGCATTATCCATAATTTGAATAGTGCTATCAGTACTGGGAAGTGGGACTATTATTTGGATGTAGTACACTGTTGAGAAATTCCAATAAGACACAATAATTTTCGTTACAGTGAATAGCATTTCGTCAAATAAATTCAACATTTGCATGTAATTCATGTTAATTGTTTATCAAAAGTTAGAATAAGTAAGGTTTGCATAATGAAAAGTAAACAAATATTACTACAAGGACTACGGTTAACCGTTGACGTTTTAGTGAAAACACATACAACCTTTCGCGGTCATGTGGTGGGGGAACAAATTTTGACATTGATGACAAACCGTTGTTAATAACCGGGTTATAAGCGGTATCCTCGCTAAAAAATGATTATAGTTTTACTTCGCATAGAAATTTCCAAGTTCCAACTCCTTTTTCAATAAATTTAGCCAAATATGGTCAATACCAATTGAGCAATTCGCAAAATTGCATTCTCTGTTCAATAAAATACAAGTTGACTCCTTAAGTTTCCTTTTCATAAAATCAGGTTCTGTCATTAGAATCTTTGTATTACTCCAATCCATCATGTGATCTCCTTGGATTGTACATACATGTTCTGCTATTTTTGATTTCTGTATGTCTCTATTTCTCAAGTTGTTCTTATGCTCTGACTTTCTTACTTCTAGTGGTCTTGATGTTTCTCCTGTGTATGATTTACCACAAATACAAGGAATATTATATACACAGTTTTTTGATTTTTGTTTTTCATTTATGGGTTTTGTTTTCGTTAATAAAGACCTAAGATCATTATCATGATTGTCATGTCATGTCAGATTTATTATTGAATGTGAACGGTTGAATAATTCCATATGAATTAACTGTTAGATTATTATATATTATGTTTTTACTCATATGTACCAATACTGTTCCTTCCACCTGTTGACACGAACATCAAGCAACAATTTCACATCATAAATAATAACAACTTTGTTTGTTACATGTTATGTTATATATGAATTATGTCTTTGTTTTATTATAGCTGCTTCTGAAGAAGAGATAAATATATTCTCGAAAGCTTGAGCTAAAGGAAAAATAATACTCTTTGCTCTACCCCGACTGCTGTTCCAACTAATTCCGTTTGATATCTTACCGTTTCCACTACATCTATTTATAGTTAATGATAATGAGTTTTCTCAATAACAGCAGAGCTACTTATGGACCAAAAATGGTACAGACACTGAAAGAATACTCAAATAACTGTATTGAGTTATCTATGGTATTCTATGAGATGCAGCTCTTCGGTTAGGATGTCTAGCAATGTAAAGACGTTACGCTGCTTTGCTTTTGCCGTTTGCGGAACGATCTGCTAATTCAGCTAACGTGTACGGTCCCAAAATTTTCATTGAAGTGAAAAAAAACAAGTTCACAAGATCAAAAAATAGAGGTAATAAAATGATTTACTAATCCACACGTTAAAAAAACTTGAATGTTTTATTTTTCGAACAATCAAGCAAGAACTACATACATTTCATTCCACAAAAATACAAATTTCTAAAGAGTTTGGGAAATATTGAGGGGAAGGGTAAGTGCTTGTATCGTATGGTCATATTGATCAATTACTTTAATTTGCTTTCTGTTTCAACTTCCTTAAACTTCCAATATAAAATCCATCTATTTCCAAGTACTTCCTTATTTCAAATATCAAATCTTGAAATATTTGAGGCCGATTTTCTCGAAAACGATGACGTTTAGAGCTTTCGATAGAGAATATTATATTGGAAGATCAATCTTCAAGAATTTTAATTCCGTGAAAAATATTTGAAAAATGCTAATGGCGTTCGAGGTGGGGTCGTTGTAATATGGACTAACCTTGAAACATTCAGAGTCTACTTTCAACAAGCAGTGTGACTGTTTCGAATCTCATAGAAATATCTTTGGAAAATCTTTGTCTCGAAAGTGAAAAGGATCCATGTTTACATGAAATTGGTTCATATTTGCATTAGTAATATCTTCCATATCAGTTTGTTACACCCTAGATATATGGTTAGATATTTATCCACCACTATAAATTATACGTTCAAACCCAGGATATTACAAGAAGTGTGTACCGCTCTCGAAATATTCTTTTATTTTCCTTTACTTTTTTGACTCATTGACTTATGTAGCCCTATAGATTGGGTTTGCATAGCATGTGTATTACGCAGCATATCGATAATCATGAAAAAAAATCGAATATTCTGAAAATAATATCGTAAATAGGTAGTGGGGTAGTATTTTGCATAATCCGGGACTTTTGAAGTTCCTTAGCTCAACGTCTTACCAAATGCCCTGGGTTTGTCGTATTCAACTGTAATATGCTACGTCCGTTGCAATAATACTTCATAACCCTGCTCTCTGACTTGACTGATAGATTTTTTGAATAGCCACATTTCTATTGAAAATAATATCATAATTCAGGCATTAATACGCTCAGAATCATTGGTATTACTTTGTTGACAATCTTCAGTTTTCATCGCAAAATTTGTGGAACAGTTTCAACAACAAATAAAGATAAAGTATGAGTAATTGCTCAATAAAAAAGGTTTCTACAATAGTTACAATTTTTGAAACATCCTTACACAAAAAATTGTTTGAACTATAACAATCTTCATCGTTTAATTTATTATAATATTACCTTGTACGGATTCGAGGACTGCTTCAAATTGCACACAACTTATTATTTTCTCATCAGATTTTCTTTATTCATCATGCTCATAAATATTCGTAATTTCATTTAAATGGAATTGTTCTTGAGTGAGGTTGCTTTTCAACATTTATATGTAAATTCTGGATATAATCCGTGAAATATTAGTCACAGAATATTGTGGTAGTCTTGTTTATACTCTGATACTTACCCCAACGTTTATGTCAATAAATCATTTAATTCTCGATAAATATTTTCCGAAATTTTAAGCCCTAATTTCCGCCTCTTTATTTCAGTTATTCAGGCAACCTGAAGTACGGTTGTCACGGGACGGCGGAAAGAGGGTCTTTTTACCATCGAGTTTTTAAGACAAACACAGTCACATGGAAACTGAATAATTCAGGGAATTAATTATTCAGGGAATGAATTAAGAAAATAATGAACCAAAATGCATTGTTATACTAATTACGCACAATACCTCTAAGTATGTTCCAATGGTATTTAGAAAAATGCGACAATCAATACAGGGTGTCCTGGGAGGAACGCCACAAACGGAAACCATAAATCCAAATAATTTTCAGTTTCAAAATTGCTCAAAGTCTTACAATCCTTCGTGTGAATAGTAGCATGATATAAGAATGTGTCTTACAGGGCGAAATTTAAATCTTTCTAGTTTAAAGATTGTGTCGAAATCTATTTATTCACCAATATTAATCACCTTTATGATAATGCCAAGCAATATCTCTATATTAAATAAATTTGAACCACTGTTCTTAGAAACCTCGATAATCCGAGAATCTTAATTGTCGAGAAACGGATGATGGTCCATACGTATGCATCCCCTAATGCAAGAAGAACTCTTCGATTTTTGGCGCTCTTGTTTCTCGGAACAGAGTGCTTATCAATTTGCCCAAATGTATGTAATTTTCGAATTTTTGGCTGAAAATGTTCTCAAACAATTTGGTTCGACTCACTGATCAAGAATCGGTGGTTGAAATCGATTCTGTCCGGCCGGCACGTCCGTTAACACGATAACCCTCGAACGAAAGGAGTTAGAGGATTGAAATTTGCAGGGTAGGTTTGGAGCATAAATATCTCGGAGTTATGGCCGTTTTTAGTAAAAACATTTTTTATGAATATTTTCGAAACCGATCACTCGATCTATCTGAAATTTAGCATCAAATTGTAGAATAATGACCTTTACACGCATGCGAAGTTTTATATTGAACAGGTTGCGCCGTAAAGTGTAAAAAAAAATTATATTTTTAAATTCTGTTTCTACAATGACTCTCGAACAGAATGAGCTCAGCAGTTGAAATTTTCAGAGTAGGTTTGGGAGATAAATATATCGGTTAAGTTCGTTATTAGGCAAAATAAGCCAGATGGTTTCGGAAAAAATAACGAAAACATTTTTTTTTAAAACCTACAAATTTCAATTTTTTAAAAGATGCAGTTTCACCATAAAAAATCCGTTGATATCATTTCCAACTCTAAGAAGCTAATACTTTCGGCGATATGATTTTTCGAAATTTCAATAGGTAATGAATCGTACCTCTATGTTTTCACAGAATGCTATAATTATTCTATCTATGAATGATCTGTATTCATACTCGTTCATATCATTCTGTTCTATAAGAGAGAGTCAGATTCATTTCACCAATTTTAATTTGATTTCTTCCATGGTGCAGTTCTCATTCTCAGATTACTCATTTAATCTTGATAAATGAACTATTATTTGAATTGAATTTCCTTTGTGATGCAGTTCTATCATAAGAATACATTGATATTATTCCCAACTCTGAGAAACCAATACTTTCGGAGATATGATGTGTCAAAGTTTGAACAAGAGTGCCAAAGCTCCCGTCCACAGGGATTGAACCAATTTTCTACGGAATGTTCGGAAGTTCTTGTGACATAATTAGCACGATACACTGAAGTCATCCAATCGGACTTATGAGAGATTTAAATCGCCAGAGGTCCTTGGTTCAGTATATACAGGGTGATATTCATATATCGAGTGAAATTTCAAAGTTCAATAAATCTTGAAGCAATTAACTGACAGATCTCAAGGTTTGCATATTCAACCGCTATAGTTTAACATTACTGAAATTAAAAATATCAGGACCACAGTGGAAAAAATTTGGACATTTGCTATTCTTGCTAATATAAGTTCATCCTGTATGTGAATATTGGAAAATTGTTCCACCCCTATGAGCGCAGGACAGTAATTCAACAAAAATATTGATTGGCACATCACATGGGGTGAATAAATTTTATTCATGAATGAATATATTTGATTTAATTTTTTCATCTGGATGAATTGATATTTCACCCTGTATGATATACTTATTATTATATACTATAATTACTCAGGGAAAAGATCACACAGCATTTTTTAGTGACAATTATTTAGATTTCTCACATTATTTTTGTTTGTGTTACAATATTTCGTTCATTTTGTTCATGTTTGTAAGTGTACCTAAATAATTATGGTCATTTCGTAAGGAGAAACATTTTTTTTGACAAATTGAGGCAAAGTAATTAACAAGTATGTGAATTGAGGAGGAAATCATACAACATGATTTGTCAATCATTGTAGTATTATTTAGAATGTGGAAGGCAAGTACCTCATATGAAATTATTGATGTGTAATCCTTTTTCTGTATAGGTACCTATATGATATTGGAATTGATATCTCGAGATTAAGTCATCCGAATATGTTTCGAGGGTAACGCAATGTCAGAACAAATTCATACACTATTGTACTGTATCTTATTATACTGATCCCCCTAGGCCTTCCCCAATAAGGAGACCCCTCATAAGCTCTCGAAGAGCTTGAGCGAGTAAGGAGAACCAGTTGTGTTCTGTGTAGGTTTTGTTACTGATGTGTCCTTACGCAGTGTCTTTAAAAATTATTAATTTGAAAAATTTCATTTCTTGATAATATCATCTATATTTTTCGAGTTATCGAGAAAACAATATTTCAGATGGGTATAACTCGTGAACCGTGAAACCGTGGAACCGTGAGGCCGATTATACCCGACAATGAACATAACTGTCCCATTCGGATGCGCAACCTGACCTGAAAATTGCAAGTCGCTATATCTTTCCGTTCAATTGGTTCAATATCTTTTTAGGAGAAAATAGAAACACAATTTTAGATAGGCATAACGCCAGAACTGTTTGACCGATTTTTTTTTTTTTTTTTAATAATTACACCTTTTACAATTATGCCTATTAACGAACTCAAAGTTGCATTCGAATGCTCACGTGAGATAAATAACATTTTTAAATAATTTTTTTTTCAATTTTCGAGTGATAATATAATAGTACATACGTCTTCAAGTCTGTATTCTACAACTACTCACCAAGTTTCAATTCGATCGGATTTGTATTGGTTCAAAATAAAATTATTACTATAGGAAATCGTTGTTCCGATTATAACCATTAACCTAAAATTCTTCATCAGGGGGTTGCCTCAATTGTTTGAGGCCATTTTCGGAAGAAAAATCGAAAACTACAGACATTTGGGCAAAATGATAACGCAATGTTTCCAGAACATACGCGCAAAAATAGCAAATGTCCAAAATTTTCCTACTGCGGTCCTGAGATTTTTAATTTCAAGAATGTTAAACGAAGAGACTGATATAACTTTGACATCTGTCAGTTGATTGGTTCAAGATTTATTGAAGTTTAACATTTCTTTCAAAATCCGAAAATCAAGAAACCCTTGCGATTAAAATCGCTTCATATGAGTTCACCTATAGATCACCTCAGGTTATGGTTTCCGTCTGTCGTATTCCTCCTGGTACACCCCGCATATAGATATATTATTCATTTGAACTCTGATCGTTACATTTTGTGCATCCAACAATAAGTATGAAATATAATGGATAATATTGTTGTTTAATCAAAATCTATATTAAATAAATTTGAACAATGTATATAAACCTCGGTAATCCGAGAATTGGCGGGAAGTGCATGAAAGTCCATACTAATGCATCCCCTATTGCCAAAACTCTTCGATTTTTTTCCGGAATGTTCAGAAGTTCGAAAAAGCAAAAAGCAGATAAATTTCACGTTCAGTTTCAGTTGTTTTGATCATTTTAATTCCTATGACATAATCGGCATGATAACTCAAATGTACGCTAATGAAGTTGATTAGGTGTATTTCCAGTTAATTATCATTATTGAATCTATTTCCTTCACAGGTGAACACGACTTGAATTTCAGAAATGATCACTGATATATTTGATTGTAATGCCCGTTCCCTGAGGAGAATGTTTGACGAGATCAGTTTCATATCATATGGTCTTTTAATTCTTGCTATAAATCAAGTGCATTCTAGTGAGAGATGTTGAATATTGTAAAATACGTAACCACAAACATTTCCAATAATCAAAATATATTTGGAAACTCACTTTTTATCCCTCCAAATAGCACCAGTTGTCCAAAACTCCACTCTAAGCCCAAAAACGGACAATACACCCAAATTCCACTCTTTCTCACGAGGTCAAGCCCTCAGAGGATTTCACAATATTCAAATCTAGCCGCGAACTGGAGTTCAGGTCTTCGACATTTTACCGTGCCACTTCTCAACTGTCGGAGTTGGTCTTACTTGGTCAGATACAGGTTTGAAGTGTACAAGATCGAAGCTAGGTATTCTGTTCGCGAGGTATCCCACAATTTTTTATTTACACATCAACTTCTGCTCCGGTAGGTGCTCAAGACTGCCGCGCCTTCGCGGGAACGGCGCAGGTAACATAAGCGCGGATATCAGTTGGGTTTGATTAAATTGGTGCAATTGGTGCAAGAAAGGTCGTCCAATTGATCATAAATTGGTTAGGAAAATAGAGTGGACTGATTTGCTTGTTAAATGATACTTCATTCGAAAATATTCTTGAAGATCACTGACGTCAGAAGTCTGAAGGCAGGAGCTTTGGCACGCATGTTCTTTTGTCTATTTGCAACTCACACATCCTCACGAAATACTGCATAAACCTTCAAGCCGTTTTTCTTCAACCGAGTACTAGATTTCAATCAAGCACATTATTTAGGTTAGAATCATTATCTTGGCGTGAGATCCATATTCAAATTTTTAAAATGGGAGTCTTATGGAGGTTCAACTTTGAGATGAAACCGCCCTATTTAAAAGAGAATGTTAGTACATAGACATCAAATATTGGGTATCTTCATCATTAGTGCATGTTTGCATGTTCTTTCCACATCAAAATCTACTTCTTATTATCCTTAAATCAAAATTGGAACCAGTGTAGTTCGAAAGATTTCCGTATGTCGTAGATGACTTCTGTTGTGCGTCATTACATGGCCGATTTAGAGTCATGTTATTATTTTTGACTGATTTCGAGTGAGCTAAGACATACGTCCATCGAATTTGCTCAACACTATTATATTCATTAGTTATTTTGGAAATATACAATATTTTTCATGAAAACTTGATTTTAGATTGTTGAGAAAGATTCAGTGAATCTGTTCCAACCGAAATAAACCTCAAGAAATCAGACAACGTATCTAAAATAAGCGAGAAATTAGCCTAAATTTTAGGTCCATAAGAAATGCATGGAGAATTCAGTGCTCGGATCCAAGGATGGATCGTAATTCAAAATTCACGCCTAACCTAACTAATGTGGTCTATTCGATCAGATCTGTATTTTTGAGAATATTCTTCTTCTTCAGGTACCTATCCGTTTCAGATGTTATGTTGGTAATCATAACCTTCTTGGTAGGAGCTCGAAATAGTTCTGCTGAGCTTTTCCAAACCAGGTTCTCAGGTTTCGCAACCATGAAACTCTTCTTCTTCCGGGTCCTCTTTCACCCATTACTTTCCCTTGTTGTAGTCTGCAATAGGCAGTATCGGTCTTTATTTCTCATAACATGCCCCAGGTATTCGAGCTTTTTTCTCTTTATGGTGTATATGATTTTTAGATCTTTTTCCATTCTTTTAAGCACTTCTATGTTAGTTATGTGAGCTGTCCAGGGTATCTTGAGCATTCTCCTTAACAGCGACATTTCAAATGCCCCAATTTTTTCGAGAATATTGGGATAATAAAATTCGGCGGGAGCTGACAAATATTTTCTTGAATATAACAATTTTGAAGAAAAAATTTTTTTCAACTTTACTCTAGATATGATCCTTGCGAAATTTCATAGAAATTTGCGCATTGGTATTCTACAACTAATTACCAATTTTCAATTCGATCGGATCTGTATTTTTTTGGTTTGTTGGAGAAACAATATTTCAGATGGGTATGACTCCGAAACGTCGCATTTGGATGCGAAACCTACCCTGAGAATTGCGAGTCATTATGTCTTTTCGTTCGAAAGTTAACGTGGCAACGGACGGCCGGCAGGCTGGACAGAATCGAATTTGACCTCGAATTTTTCATCAGTGAGTCAAACCTAATTGGTTGACGCTATTTAGGGAAAATATTTAAAAATTACAGAGATTTGAGAAAAATGATAGCAAGCTGTTCCCTAGAACATGACATTGTCAATGGTGTCAACATACCTGATGACGTCCTTAGGAGCCTTGGCTGTCACGTCTTGAGGTTTTAGAACTGGCTCATCCATATACCCTGATATTTGAATTTAATACCAAACAATCATTTGATTGAATTAGATATCCATCAAATATGTACCTTTACCATGAACTCGGAAACAATTTCCGATGAAAATGATAAGGTCAAATATGTCTGAATTGATTGACCATTAGATTGATAATGAATAATTTATTTACAAGGAACCCTTCTTTTCAGAGTGAAATGCAATTGAAGGGTAAAATATATTATTTCAGAACTTGGCATTAAGTAATCTAGGTCAAAGTAAATATTGTATATAGGGTGGTCCATGAATAACTATAAATAGTTTGATGTTGCATATAAGGTACATAGGACAGCTAAAAAACTACAGTTTGAATTTTAGTTAAGGCATTTCGTTTCTGAGATGCAGGGTGATTTATTGATTCAGACTGAACTTTTGGTTAGCCTTAACTCCCGATCATTCGAATGAATTATTTTCAGATTTGGCTGATATTATCACCTCAGGCCATCAAAACGTTTATATAAACCATACCGAAAAAGTACAGACCAGGACTCAGATATTTTGAGTTTTACTTCCGGGACTAATAGAACACCCTGTATATGAAATATCAATTCTTCGTTAATATTATTATCAGTTCTGCATAGAATCGCCCATCAAATACAGTTCTTCACTAGAACGTTATATAAACCGTTAATTTTTTTTTAAATTTATTAACGAACATAATTTCTGAATGTTTTGTATAACTAAGACGATTTGAAATATTTTTGTTAGTAAAAACAATATTCTGTGATGCGAACTTCCTGAAATTGAACTGATCGATTAAAAGGAACAATAAACGTAATTAATTTTGGAAGTCAAAGTTCAGTAACAAACAGTTTACGATATGCATATTCTTTTTCTTATTGATTGTATACCAACTAGATGATGAATTGAAAGATAAAATGTACAAAATATTTTTAGGTTCAAACTATTTTCTGGATGTATCAAAAACTACTCAACAAATTCTAATAATGAAAGAAATATATTGAATTTTTTCATTAAAAATTGGTTCAAGCACTGACGTGAAGTCATAAGATTTTGCGCGTATGTTCCATTGCCTGTTCTCCTGTATTGGACACTCTTGATCGAATTTACCATGGTAAATCATTTTGTCCATTCTCCTGTATTGGACAATATAATTTACCATGATAAATTCGATTAAAAGTGTGCAATACAGGAGAATGGACAATAGAACATACGTACAAAAGCTGACTTCACGTCAGCGCTTAAAACCATTTTTTTTTTTCGTAATTTTTTAAAAATTTTATATCGGTACGGTTCTCACAAAATTGTACACAAGTCTTTATGTCGATATTCTACAACTGGTAACCAAGCTTCAATTCGATCGAGTCTATATTTTTTGAGTTATTGAGTAAATAATATTCCAAGCGGGTATAACTCCGAAACCGATGGACCGATTATGCCCAAAAACGAACTTAAATCCCCCATTGGGATGTGCAACCTACCCTGAAAATGGCAAGTTCCTATCTCCTTTCGTTCGAAAGTTATCGCGGCAACGGTCAACCTTCCAGCTACTGAACTCACACAAGGTTGCATGGATCTCCAACAATATAGATCCGATCGTGTTCAAACTTGGCAGTAGAGTTAGGTTTTGCAGGTTCTCACAAAATTTCAGCGATGTCGGACGAATAGTTTCTGCTATATAGAATTTGTTTCAATAATTTTCAATGATTTTTTAAAAATTTTCTAGTGACACAATCCCCACGAAATTTCGCAAGAATTTTCGCGTTGGCATTCTAAATTATTGATAACCATGTTTGCATTGGATCAGTTTTGTATTTTCCGAGTGAGGAAATAACAACCAAATTTCGGATGGGTATAACTCCAAAACCGTTTGGCCGATTATGTCTATAAATAAACTCAAATGGCCCATTCAGATGCACTACCTTCCCAGGAATATTTAGGTCGCTAACTCTTTCCGTTCTCAGGTTATCGTATCATAAATAATATTTTATGTTTTTTTTGCGCTTATGTTCTGGGGAACATCGCGTTATCATTTTGCCCAAATGAATATAATTTTTTCGCCGAAAATAGTCTCAAACGATTGGGTTCGACTCCCTGATCAAGAATTCGAGGTACAATTTGATTTCATCCGGCTGGCCGTTGCCACGATAACTTGAGAACGGAAAGAGCTAGCAACTTGAAATTTTCAGGGTAGGTGGCGCATCCCAATACGACGGACAAGTTCGTTAATGGACATAATCCGCCAGAAGCTTTCCGAGTAATAATTTTATCTACAACCAATACTAATCCGATCGAATTGAAGCTTGGTGAATAGTTGTCGAATATAAACCTAATCACGTTTATGAAATTTTGTGAGAATCGTAGCACTAGAAAATTTTAAAAAGATTATTAAAAAATATTTTTTTTGTCTCGATAATCTGAGAACGGAAAGAGATAGCGACTTGAAATTTTCAGGTTAGGTTGTGCATCTGAATGAGACATTTGAGATTGTTTATAGTCATAATAATAAATAATGAGTTTTTTATAAGCATAATCGGCCAAACGGTTTTGGAATTATCCTCATCTGAATTTTGGATGTTATTTCCTTAATAACTCGAAAAATACCAAACCGATCCAATTTAAATATGGTTATTAGTTGAAGAACGCCGACATGGAAATTCTTGCAAAATTTTGTGGGGATCGTATAACTAGAAATTTTTTTAAAAATCATTGGAAATCATTGAAAAAAATTCTATATATCAGAAACTATTCATCCGACATGGCAGATATTTTGCGCGAGTCTTCAGAACCTATCTCTACTACCAAGTTCCAAGTTTGAACAGGATCGGATCTATATTGTTGGAGATCTGAGCAGCTTTGTGTGGGTTCAGTGGTTGGGTGAGCGTTGCCTCGATAACTCCCGAACGAAAGGAGATATGGACTTGCAATTTTCAGGGTAGGTTGCGCATCTAGATGTGAGAAACCGTTGGCAATAATCGGCCAAATGGTTTCGGAGTTATACCCATCTGGAATATTATTTCCTGGATGACTCAAAAACTATAGACCCGATCAAATTGTAGCTTGCTAACTAGTTGTAGAATATCGACATAAAGGCGTTTGTAAAATTTTGTGAGAACCGTACCCCTAGAAAACTAAAAAAAAATTAGTTCAAGCACTGACGTGAAGTCCGGAGCTTTTGCGCGTATGTTCTATTATCCATTCTCCTGTATTGGACACTCTCAATCAAATATACCATGGTGAATTCTTTTGTCCGTTCTCCTGCATTGGGCACTCTTAATCGAATTTACCATGGTAAATTCGATTAAGAGTGATTAAGAGTGTCCAATACAAGAGAACGGATAAAAGAATTCACCATGGTATATTTGATTAAGAGTGTCCAATACAGTAGAATGGACAATAGAACATACGCGCAAAAGCTCCTGAGTTCACGTCACTGCTTGAACTAATTTTTTTTTAGTTTTATAGGGGTACGGTTCTCACAAAATTTTACAAACGCCTTTATGTCGATATTCTACAACTAGTTAGCAAGCTACAATATGATCGGGTCTAGTTATAGTTTTTGAGTCATCCAGGAAATAATATTCCAGATGCTAAGGACGTCTATGAAATTGTGTGAGAATCGTATCACTAGAAAATTAAAAAAGAAAATTTGTTTCAAGCACTGACGTGAAGTCAGGAGCTTTTGCGCGTATGTTCTATTATCCATTCTCCTGTATTGGACACTCTTAATCAAATATACCATGGTGAATTCTATTGTCCGTCCTCCTGCATTGGGCACTCTAAATCGAATTTACCATGGTAAATTCGATTAAGAGAGTGTCCTGAGTTCACGTCAGTGCTTGAAACAAATTTTCTTTTTCAATTTTCTAGTGATACGATTCTCACACAATTTCATAGACGTCCTTAGCATTGGGCCGATTAGGTCCATTAACGAACTTTTTCGTCGTATTGTGATGCGCCACCTACTCTGAAAATTTCAAGTCGATATCTCTTTCCGTTCTCAAGTTATCGTGGCAACGGACGGCCGGCCGGCTGGACGTAATGAAATTTGTCCTCCAATTTTTCATCAGGGAGTCGACCCAATTGTTTGAGACCATTTTCGGCGAAAAATTCGAAAATTACAGACATTTGGGCAAATTGATAACGCGATATTCCCCAGAACATACGCGCAAATCAGAGAGATAGGCACAGGATATTTTTTTTAATTATCGAACTTTCCCAGTGCATTTGAAATCTAACCCTACCCTGCAAATTTCAACCCATTTCGCTTGAGAGTTATCGTACTTAACGACAGTCGGATGACCAGACGGACAGAAAGTCTGACCTTGGGTTCATCATCGGTAATTCTCAAACAAAATATTGAGACTATTTTCAGAAAAAAATCGGAAATTACAAACATAATATGCGCTAATTTTAGGCACTTGTTCTGGAGAATAAGCGCGTTTAAATGAATGTTTTGTGTGCTGTTCTAGTGAAAAACTGTATTCGAAGGGCAAATCTATACAGAATCAGGTGATATTAACGACAAATTTTATTTTATGTACAAGGTGTACAAGGTTGTTCGACGGTACGGACGTCGCTTACCAATGGTTCAGCCTGAACCAATAAATCATATATCCGAGACGAAAAGCCTTTGCCCATATTTACTACAATGATCAGTGCGCAGTTCCATAGGAATATTCGCTGACTGTAAACTGCACATGCTCCTGAAGGTTTCGGATCGTCTATTTTGTCAACGCGATCTTACTATGTCAAAAATTCATGACAATCGGACCACGCGTTCTCTAGTTATAGCTGTTTGTGTCTAGCGACTTTTTGCTAAAGATGGATAAGAAAGAATATCGTGTGTTGATTAAGCATTGCTTCTTGATTGGAAAAAATGCGAAAGAAGCGATTGAGTGACTTGAAATGCATTATTTGTCCCGCTTGAAAAATAAAATACCACTGTTCCAGCAAGACAATGCACCATGCCTCGAATCAATAATTATAATAATAATAACTTTATTCATTTAATGCAAAAATTCACATTACAAAACCAATCCTTTGGAAATTGTGTAACCTAAGCTACAAGTTTGTTTGTCACACAGTAAACCACAGTTATAGAATAAATTCAACAACAATCAATAAGCCACAACAATCAATGGATATGATGGTCAAATAGAAAGAATTGCTAGTTTCCAGACCTAAAACGGATGTTCCAGGGAAAAATATTTAGCACCAACGAGGAAGTCAGCTAAAACTGAGGCATATCTTGCGAACAAATATCAAGCATTCTATGAACAAATCAATAATTCTATAAACGTATCGATTCTCAAGTTACAGACACGTCGGAGCGATGCTATCGCCTTAAATCTGGGTACAGCGTGCTATCATTTTGACCAAATATCTTTAACGTTCGAATTATTCGCCGAAAATGGTTTCAAATGATTAGGACTCGCTGATGAAGAATTCGAGGTCAAATTAAATTATGTCCGGACGGCCGTTGCCGTGATAACTTGAGAACGGAAAGACATAACGACTTGAAATTTTCAGGGTAGGTGGCGCGTCCAAATGCGACAGACAATTTCTTTAATGGGCATAATCAGCCCGGCGGTTTCCGAGTAAAAATTTTTTTTTCAACCATGCAGATCCGATCAAATTGAAACTTGATAGTTGTAGAATACCAACATAAAAACGTCCCACGGTAACTTGAAAATGGAAATATATAGCTACTTGGAATTTTCAGGGTAGGTTGCGTATCCGAATGCGACATTTGAGTTCCATAATAGGTATAATCGGCCGAATGATTTCGGAGTTATACACATCTGAAATTTTGTTTTCATTTCCTCTTCAACTCAGCATATACAAATCCGATCCAATTGAAATTACTTGTCGAATGCCAACGTTGCCAACGCGCTAATTTTCGTGAATATCCATGGTAAATTCGATTAAGTGTGTCCAATACAGGTGAATAGACGATAGAACATACGCGCTCCTTAATTCACGACAGTGCTTGAACTAATTTTTCTTACTTAGTCTGGAAACTTTTTGATCCAAGTGTTAAGTTTAGATTTCTGGTCTCCCTATAGGCACCATCTATTCACCATCAAAATAAGTACACGTTCCTGTTTAAGTTCACTGTGGACTAATTATGAACACTACAAAAGTAACTACAGTCTTGTCCCTTAATGGTTTTCTAACCTGTATGGAAACATGGTTTCTCTATTTCAGTATCGTAATGAGTCCATTCCAGCACTGGAAACAGTGCTGGAATGAACTCATTCCCGCATTGTTTCTAGTTATATTTTTCGTTTTGTGGTAGTCAGCACAGACATTCGATCCTATCAAATTTCAACACACGTCAATTGGCAATACAATGTAATCTAGATATAGGGAAATAATTGTTGAGGAAAAGCTTTATTTTTATTAAAAAATATGGTACTAGAGATGTCCTTCTTGCTAATTTTGAATCATTCATGCTATTAGGAAACTGTTTTAAATCTGATATCCATGCCCTACGTACGTTTCAAATTCAAATTACGTAATCTGTCAACTTTCGTAACAGTCACACCAACTACCAAGATACAATACAAAAGTCACTAGGATGTATAATCCGCATTTTTCATTAAATTTCAACGGTATTTTACAAAACTTGCCTGAATTAGAGAAAATATCGTCTAATACTCGTTGCAGAAGGCAATTCCAACACTCATGCGTTCGAAAACTTGCTCCATCGTCGCTCGTTTTCGAATTTCACATTCGTGTTTTAATAAGAGCCCTTTCTGCAACTTGTTTTAGAATATACTATTCCAAAACATGCGTCAGACGATAAAACCTGTAATGGACAAGAGTGTAGTTTACTTTTGTAGTGGAACTATGTACAGTTATTCATGGAGCGTCCTGTATACGAATCCTACAAGGAGAATATAAAATGACCGAATTTTTTCAAGCGTATTGAACCCATCATTTCATGCTTGGCAAGCGTATGAAATATTGTTTTACAGTTGACGAGTCCTACGACTAAATTTGAGATTCCGAACTCAACAATTGTAGATTTAATTTTAGCATAGTCATGATGAGCATGTCTAGAAAAAGGAAGATGATGGAGGAAACCGCTATATATTTTCTCATTATCGTCGACATGAATTCGTCACCGCTGTAGCATCATACACTGAGAGAAATGGTAGGGTTAATAATTAATAATTCTTTATTTGGGAAAGATTTATTCATTATTAATGAATTTTATTAATTATTAATAAATGTTATTAATAGTTAGATCCACTTGATTTTAAGCTTATTCCTCAGAAATATATTATTTATTTAGGCAATATTTATTAATTATTAGAAAGGTTTATTAATAGGAAATAAATCTAATACTGAAAAGTCATGTTCGAAAATATTATTAACTATAACATAATGATTTATTTAATATTATTTCAAGTTAAAATTTGCTTTATTTCTGTCAAACAAATATTTGTTGAATCATCATTTAATCAACATTTATTTATTAATAATAAATCTTGATTAGACCTGAATAAGTGTTTATTTACGCTCGGATCTTTATGTTCCCGACCCCACCCCATCATAGCGAATTGCGACTCTGAAAATCTTCTAATTCTAATTCAGTCTTTTCCTTTTCTTCAGTCAGTTAGGATATGGTTAGGATAGTGTATTTGTGAGTTACTACGAACTAAAAGTTTTGTGATAAGTGTGTGAACAGAATGTCCGATTTCCAGGAGTTTTTGTGTGAAAATGGTTTGAGCCATTTGAGAAGTATATTCGAGTTGGTTGAAAATCAATGGAGTACTCTATAAGAAAGAAGTGGTATGTCAATGCGGTCGAAATAATTTTGGAGAACCAGTGTTTTGTGTTATAGAATCTATTGAATATAACAATAAAAATTATCGTTTAAATTGCAAAGACATTTTGTGTTTCGGTTTTGATAAACATTATCAGGCCTATCAGGTAAATTGTATTTCTTCTCATACCTTTAAAGTTAATGTCCTCGAAGACTTCTGGCCTTTTCTAACACATATCCACAATTCAGCTAATGGAAATAAATATATTTCATGTATGAATCAGGAAGTTTAAATCAACCTAATGATTGAGTTCACTTTATGTACCCAATTGTTCCTGAAGTTTAGGTGTGACAATGCCATAAGTGTAATTTTTGATTTAGTGTATGTGAGAGCGAATTTCTTGAACCTAGTCATAATTCGACCAAATTGTTAATTTATTTGCATTTAAATGTTTCTGACAATTTTATTATTTCTTGCTTCACATAAATGAGTTGAGTTCATAAGAATTTAATAATTAAGAAAAATTATGTTCCATTATCTGATACTAAAATATTGATGAATGTATAGTTAGACTCGAATTATATTTTTACTTTTTTTTATTTTTTGAAAGTTGAATGTTGAACCTGTTATTTTTTTCTCATTATTTAATACCTAGTACGTTTTGTTGCGTTGAATGCTTGTAAAGACTAGACTGATTTTATATTTTGCAAGAGTTCAATGTTGAACCTCCTAAATACTTTTTTCTTATTATTCAATAAATATTACTTTGTTGTTGAATCTGTACTGACTAGACTGATTTTATATTTTTTAAAAGTTTAATGTTGAGCCTGTTTATTTTCAAATTATTCAATAAATATTACGTATTGTTGTTGAATGCATATTAAGACTAGACTGATTTTATATTTTGTAAGAGTTTAATGTTGGACCTCCTAAGTATTTTTTCTTATTATTTACTAAATAATATGTTTTGTTGTTGAATGTATACTAAGACTAGACTGATTTTTTTTATAAGTTTAATGTTGAACCTATGTTATGTTTTCTCATTATAGAATAAATATTACGTTTTGTGTATTTCCTTTATTTTATTTTTCATGCACCACCCCTATATATTGTTGATTGACTCAATAATACATAACTTAATTAAGTTCCATTCCAATGAAACATAAAAAGGCTAATGTGATGGATTTTAATTATTCATTCCCCTCAGTTTTCATTCACTTCAGTTTTCATTTAATTAATCATATTTATTGGAAAATATAGTTTTTTTTCGAAAAAAAACCTTAATTTACTGTGAAAAACTTGTTATTTACGAAAGTATAAAATTACTCTATAATAAATTTTATTTATTTACATGAAATATAATCTACTAAATATAAATTTATATTTGACATGATGTCATGATGACATCGTGAATTTTTCCGGCTCATTTTTCCATTATTTTATACGTTACAAAGTAAAACATCTATCTATGGGAGATGATAGTCCTAAATAAGGGCCCTGTAGCGGTCTTCGAACATCTGAAGTTCTGAATAATCATCGCTTGGACTGTCAGACCTGGTTTTGAAAGAGACCCTCCTGGCCTTACGAGCAACATTTTCCTTTTCGAATTCAAATATTGAAGGGATTTCTAAGAACAAGAAGGAATATTTTTGAAAACTAGCGGAGGTGATTCTTCTCCAAGAGAACCCATGCGCCTACAGAGAATTATATTTGTGAGAGGAGACTTTTGAAAGGTTATGTAGTATTTATAATTTGTTCGTTCTTCTCCTCTTGTCTTTTCATTTTTCAGGAGTTTCGGGTACCTTGGAGAAACCTCTCCGTTTTTTGACGAAGGAGTCCCTATTGAAGAAATAAATGCCTATCAATATTTTTAAATTGCAGTAAATTTTGTGAACAATAGTTACAAATCACGACACTCACGGGGAGACAGGTTTTTTTTGCTGAGGTTTTTCCCTAAGCTCTTGTATCATACGTCGAATTGTATGGTACCCCGTTACACCAACCTCTGCTAACACATATACAGCTCTCAGTCAAAAGAATATATATATTGACTTTCATAGAATGAACATTGTTTTATCCCATGAATAATATATATTTATTAATAAGAATTCGTTATTTAATAAAAATATATCTTTTCTCCTTCAATAAATTCATTATTTCTTATGAATATATAATTTCTTATAATAAATTTCCTATATTTATGAGAAATATTCTTTTCTGAAATATAAATATATCTTTATTCATTATAAACTAATGATATTCATTCTAAACAAATATTTAATTCTCATAAATAACATTTATTTATTATTAATAAATCGTAATTGAATGATAATATAATTTTTTATCTATTAATAAACCTTTTCATCTATTAATAAATCGTATATTAATAATTAATATATATATTAATTTCTCACCAATATATATTTATTTTTAAAACTCAAACAAATCCATTATTTGGGAGAAATAAATATTTATTACGCCATATATGAATAAGGGGTTTATTTAATATGAATAAACTTTATTATTTATAAATAAACTGTTCTCTCAGTGTAGTATATCTGCTATCAAAATGAATGCAGTGTTTTTATAAATGATTGTAACATCGTAGTTGGTTCAGAAACCCTCTCATTTTGCAACTTTATATGCTGTATGCCTGCGGTTCACATTTGCAATTCCAGCCACAGAACTCATAATATATGCATAACCTCACTTTTTTCTTTGTTTACATTGGCAATGATAAATGGTGTTCCAGAATTATTGTCATTGGGACTACTGGGAGATTACTTTTCCTACCGTCGCAGTTGAATCAAAAATGTTCATTATTCAAAATAAATTGATTCAATAGTTGATATAGTTTGCATTAAGTTTGTGGAAAGAGAAATTCTCAAATAAATACATTTTGGATTAAAATTTTATTACACGTGATTTTGTACATAGCTGAGCCTAACTCCTTCTCCGGGATTAGAGCAGACCTTGTGACCAGAGTAGGGTAATTTGATTGAAAGAATGATAAATGATTCTGGAATTTTACTCCGTTCTAAGGAGTTTTCTTTCAGAAATGATCAAGCTGGTGGAATCGAGACTGAATTATTCATTAGTTGGGATTCTATTCTCCTCAGTCATTTTCAAGAGATATAATATTAGCTGTTGAACAGATATGAATAATCTGTTCCCTTGTTTTCGAATGGAAGAATTTTTGAGATCCTATTTAGAATTTTTGTACTGTTAGCAGAATGCATACTGTTGAACTAATTTTAATATTTGAATGCAGGTAATAAATCAATACAAATGGACAGAATACAATGAATAACTGTAAGATAACTCCCAGTTTGGGAGTTTTGGAGACCTTAAAGGACTACACAAACTAACGCGGCCGCGGTGACGATTAGAGAGCGGTACAGACCGCGATCAAAACAAACAGATGGATATTCATGTGGGTGCACAAACTGGCGCGGCCTGAGACGCGGCCTAACCTCGGTGATAATTTTGATCGCGTGTCTCTGGCCGCCGACTTATCGCAAACTCCACCGCGGCCGCGGCCGCGCCAGTTTGTGGAGTCCTTAACTCTACCACTTAACTTCATCCAATTGATTCCCTAGAAAATTGAATGCATTATAGTATGCTTAAATAATACTTTTGACATTAGTGTTGCATGTCCAGATCTGTAGGAAACTGATGTACTTGACCCATAAGATAACATGACCCAAGGTATTCTCCTTCATCTAGATGAACTTTGAACTATTTTTTTGCCATAATTTGCAGTAACAAAGTCAATTTTCATTGGAGGGAAACATATTCCCAGTATTGTAATGATTTCGTAGACCTATCAAGCTTAATGTTGATATATTATGTACCTCTTTATAATATAATAACAGGTTTTCAATAAGGACATTACATTTTTGTATTTATAAATGGTTTAAGAACAGGTCATGGTCCTTGCATTGTTTTCAGATCGAACTCAGTTGAGAACCATATGTGCGGGAAAATGAACCATGAGTGCGGGAAAGCCTACGAGGAAGCAATAGATCATTTGGTTAATAATTGTCCCATATATAAATTTCAGGACGATTTTAGGGTTGTACACATAGTTTCTGAATAATTTTTAGGATGAGTAGTGATTTTTGAATCAGTTTGATAAACCATGAAATATTTCATTATTAATTTGTTTGTTTTTCTCCTTTTGTGTTTTCCGTTTTCAAGTTGACCTAACCTCTGCTAAAACTTTTTTATTTTCATACACAAGATATATTGTTCGATGTCCATAAATGTAGGTATAATGTGTATACAAAAGAATATACAGGGTGGTCCACGAATAACTGTATCTCGTTGTAAGATGAACAGTTGGTTAGTCATAGCTCGCGAACCGGTGAACAAATTATTTTCAAATTCGACAGATATAATTTCAAACCATCAAAATGTTAGTATAAACGATAATGGAAAAGTACATACAGGGTGTTTCAAGAATGATTCTACAGGCTTTCAGTACAGACGCAGGAAATTTTGGTGAGTCAAAATTAGTGAAATAGAGATACATAATAATAAATAGAGATACAGGATGTTTCATGTATTTTATCAAAAACTTTCAATCGGCATAACTCTTGAACTCCTGCATAGATCTTCATGAAAATTTCAGGGAATGAGTAAAGGCCTATGCCTAATATTTGCTCATAATGATTACTCAAAAGCGCAGGTCCGGGGCGGGAAAATTATTTTCTGTATTTCACATCTTGTAAAACTTGTAAATTTTCAATAAGTGAAATTTTTCTCATAATCTACACTGACTACTCTTTCAAACAATCCTACTGGCAATAATGGCACACTTCGCGTCAATATTTGATGAACCATTAATTATCTGGAATTTTCAATTCATAATAAACACGGACCTGTGTGGCTCCGAATGATGCCTTAATACATATTGAATGAATTGAATTTCTCAGTATCATGACTTCAGGAATGTGGTGCATCTTATTTCACCCAATACACAAATTCAGTGTTTCGACTTCAGATTACCCAAAAGAACATACAATGAGGTGAACTGTAGCTAATTGCCAATAAATAAAAAGTGAAATATTCGTTTATTTTAACAATCAACAATATTCCGCGTGAGCTGAGCTAGGTCACCCCAAAGAGGAAAGCGTCATTCAAGGGCATACAGGAACCTCCGTTTCATGGTTGTTACCAATCATCAGCTTGGCTTAGACACAATGAATGAACAACCAAAGGAGTTCTAGGAATCTTAATTCCATCCGTTGCGAACTGATAGGGAGAAAATCCCACCAGCGGCACCTGGCATGGAAATCCTTACGAACTCCGACCCTCCAACCCAGGTGTCGACCAGTTCAAAGCGGATAGAATTAAGGTTCCTAGAACTCCTTCGGTTGTTCATTCATAGTGGCTATGTCAGGCTGATGATTGGTAACAACCATGAAACCACGGTTCGTGTCTGCCCTTGAATGACGCTTTCCTCTTTGGGATAACACTAGGCAATGATGTGAACTAGTTCGACTCACGCGGAATATTTGTTGATGGATAAAATAAACGAATGTTTCACCGCGTGTCTTTTTGGCGCTCTAGTTCCTCGGAACTGAGTGATTATCAATTTGCCCAAATGTCTGTAATTTTCAAATTTTTCGATGAAAATGGTCTTAAACGATTTGGTTCGACTCACTGATCAAGAATCCGTGGTCGAAATTCATTTTGTCCGGCCGGTCCAGCCGGCAGGCCGTAGGTACGATAAATCTCGAACGGAATGAGCTAGACAGTTGAAATTTTCAGAGTAGGTTTGGGAGATAAATATCTCGGCTGAGTTCGTTATCGGGCAAAATCTGATAGATGGTTTCGGAGTAACAAAAAAGCAATTTTTTTTACATAACAAATTCCAAATTAAATTTTTTTCAATAAGCAATTTTACCATAAGAATTCAATGATATCATTTTTAACTCTAACAAGCCAATACTTCCGGAGATATGATTTTTCAAAATTTCAATAATAAATCGTATTTCTACGTTTCACAGAATGATATAATTATTCTATGTATGAATTGTCATAATGTCAACTTATTTTCCTGAGACATGACATTGTCTAATTCCTTTCAGCAATCGAAGAATTATGAGAATAAAGTGTACTCCGAAATGTGAGTGAAGTGAGAAAAATCTCAGTTGTTTGTTCCGAAATTAGTTTTTCTCAGAAAAGTCAGAGAAGTGAGACTGCTTTTCATCATGCTCACTTCTCTCACTTAATGACGGGACTGACGGAAGGGAATATTATAACTTCAAAAATATTATGTTTGTGTTGAAATACTCGTATTTTGGCGATGCAACGGGGACCTCACCCAAAAATGTTTGAAAATATTACGTTAATATTGAAAGCATAATTCTGTAGTTCGAGAGAGGAGAAAATTTGGCGAACGTAGATCAGGAAATTTTTGATCAATTACATGGTAATTTTTCATTATTACTTGTCTTCTTTCATACATGTTTTATGGAATATCTACTATTTGTAGGTATTTTAAACCTGTTTTGGGCAATTGTCATACGAAACTTGTTTTTTTGGCGCTCTAGCTCCTCGGAACAGAGTGCTTATCAATTTGCCCAAATGTCTGTAATTTTCGAATTTTTGGCTGAAAATGGTCTCAAACAAAATTGTAGAATCATGACCTTCATACGCATGTGAAGTTTTGTATTGACCAGGTTACCGCAAAATAAAAAAAAAATTCTACAATAACTCTCGAACGGAATGAGCTAGGTAGTTGAAATTTTCAGAGTAGGTTAGGGAGATGAATATCTCGGTTAAGTTCGTTATTGGGCAAAATAGGCCAGATGGTTTCGGAGTAACGAAAAAAAAAATTTTTTTTGAGTAACAAATTCCAAATTCAATTTCTATTTAAGATGCAGTTTTACCATAAAAATCCATTGATATCATTTTTAACTCCAACAAGCTAATACTTTCGGAGATATGATTGTTCGATGTTTTCACAGAATGCTATAATTATTCTATCTAAGCTTTATTATATGCTCTATGTTCATACTCGTACATGTCATCCTGTTCTATAAGAGAGAGTCAGATTCACTTCAGCTATTTTAATTTGATTTCTTCCATGGTGCAGTTCTCATTCTCAGATTGCTCATTTAATCTTGATAAATAAGCTATTATTTGAATTGAATTTCCTTTATGATGCTGTTCTATCATAGGAATACATTGATATAATTCTCAACTCTGAGAAACCAATACTTCCGGAGATATAATTTGTCTGTTTGAACTAGAGCGCCAGAAAGCTCCTCTCCACAGGTCATGAACCCATTTTTTACCCAAAAGAGTTTCTCAAAAAAAAAAAACATGGTTCAAATGATTGAAATTCTCATTCTGGAGTTATGTATCTTCGAAAACTCTTTGTTTTGAATAACTGAAACTGATGGTAGCAGAATCAAAGATATTATAGAAACAATAACACAAAAAAATATTGAACATTGAAGTGAACTCATTATAAAAGGAAATTAAAGATAGGTATGAGAATGTGATTTGTTCTCCAAAATTCCTCTATTTCTTTTTGACACTTTCTAGCTCTTGTATTGAATGTACTACCGCTTTCATTACCTTTTTTGGTCGATTATTTATTTATTTTTTTTTCGGTTGTTTGGCATGAAATCTTCAATTATGCTATCACCTGTGTTTCAATTATTCGAAAAAGGAATTTTCAAAGATGAATAATTCGAAAATGAGTATTTCTATCATTTCTATTTTCAGGTACATAGGTAATCAAATGTTGAACTCCTAAATTCATGTATTGGATGGAATAAGATGCAGCACTATAATTAAGTGTTGTCACTGAGAATTTCAATTGATTTAATATGTGAATATACATTATTCGGAGATTGATAAATTGAAAATTCCAAATATTCAATGGTTCATAAAATATTAATACCGAGTGTGCCATTATTGCCAATAGGCTTGTTTGAAAGGGTATTCATTATAGATTCTGAGAAATATTTTACTTCTTGAAAATTTGATGTACAGGGTGTTTTACAAGATTTGAAATAAAGAAAATATTTTTCTCAGTCAGAACCTGCGCTATCAACAAGTCATTATGAGCCATTCCATGAAATTTTCATGAAGATCGACGCAGGCATACAAGAGTTATTTCGATTGAAAGTTTTCGATAAAATACATAAGACATCCTGTATCTCTTAAACAAACAAAGTTAGGACATATTTCCAACACTGATCTAGACTCACCAAAATGTCCTGCATCTGCATTGGAAGCCTGTACAACAATTCGTGAAACACCCTGTATACCAGCACTAAGAAATTTTCATTATTAATTTCCAGGAATATCAATTCTACAATAATATCCGATTCTGCATAGATTTGTTCTTCGAATACAGTTTTTCACTAGAAGGGCAAAAAAACGTTCATTTTTGGTGCGCTTGTTTCTCCGAACCCTCCTGGACCTATCAATTCGACCGAATATCTTGAACAAGTGCGCAAATGTTTTTTTATACATTTTGTGCCAATATTTGAGTTCTTTCAGTAGTTTTCGATACATCCAGAAAAAAAATATATAGGTATATTTTGAATCAACAACATTTTCTGATACCGACACATCTTTTAATTCATCATCTAGTTCTAGTGGGTATTAAATTAATAAGAGAGAGAATATGCATATAAACTGTTGAATAAATTCAACTTTCAAGATGAATTTTTCCTCATTTTTGGCGCTCTTGTTCCTCTGAACAGAGTGCTTATCAATTTGCCAAATGTCTATAATTTTCGAATTTTTGGATCAGATCAGTGGTCAAATTCGATTCTGTCCGACCGGCTTGCCGTTAACACGATAACTCTCGAACGGAATGAGCTAGACAGTTGAAATTTTCAGAGTAGATTTGGGAGATAAATATCTCGGTTAAGTTCGCTATTGGGCAAAATCAGCCTAATGGTTTCGGTGTATCGAAAAACAATTTTTTTACATTACAAATTTCAAATTCAAATTTGAATCCATATGCTGATGGAATAGTATTGTCTAAAACAAGTTGCAGAATGGGCTCCTATTAATACACGAATGCGAAATTCGAAAACGAGCGACCAAGGAGCGAGTTTTCGAACGCATAAATAATAATAATAATTTAATTTTTGCTCCAAAATTCTATTATATTTGTTGTAATATTTAATGTTACCCTGTGATTGGGAATTTTCCTGTTGGGTAAATAAATGACTATCATTACTATTATTATTATTATTATTATTATTAAGTGTTGGAATTGCCTTCTGCAACGAGTATTAGTCGATATTTTCTCTATTTCAGACAAGTTTTGTAAAATGCTGTTGAAATTTAATGAAAAATTCGGATTATATAACCTAGTGACTTTTGTATTGTATCTTGGCAGTTGGTGTGACTGTTACGAAAGTTGACAGATTACGGAATTTGAATTTGAAACGTACGTAGGGTATGGATATCAGATTTAAAACAGTTTCCTAATAGCATGAAGCATTCATAATTAGCAAGAAGGAAATCTCTAGTACCATATTTTTTAATGAAAATAAAGCTTTTCCTCAACAATTATTTCGCTATATCCAGATTATATTGTATTGTCAATTGACGTGTGTTGAATTTGATACGATCGAATGTCAGTGCTGACTACCTCAAAACGAAAAATATAACTAGAAACAATGCGGGAATGAGTTCATTTCAGCACTGTTTTCAGTGCTGGAATGGACTCATTACGATATTGAAATTGAGAAATACATTTTTTATACTTTGGTAATTTAATCAAATTGGGTTCAGAATATCTCCAGTAAAAAAGCTGGAATGTTGGCTATGTTTCAATTGATATAATATAATTATTTTCACAGTAGATTGGAGGGATGAATATCTCGGATAAGTTCGTTATTGCTATTGGGTAGAATCGGTCTGGTGGTTTCGGATTAATAATTTTCGGTACTCTTGTTGAATTTAATTTCTTTAATGATGTTTGGCTTTAATTTCTTTTATGATGCATTTCTATCATAAGAATCCATCGATATCATTCCCAACTCTGAGAAACCAATACTTTCTTAGATATGATCAGTCAAAGTTTGAACAAGAGCGTCAAAGCTCCTGTCCACAGGGCTTTCCCACTTTTATTAATCGATAAATTCAATTTCAGGAATATTCCATCATAGAATTTTGTTTTTACCAACTTCTGGCATTTGGTTGCACATAATGCCTGTTCAAGCAATCGCAACTTGGCGCCAGTCCATGACGTAACCCGTCATATCTACTCTCACTCTCTCCTCTTAACAATCAAATTCCCTTAAAAAAGGGGATAACCTAAGCTTCAAAATAGCGCAAGACCTGAATTATTTTAGAAGTAGCCGAGGAGCAAGTTGCAGATATTCTCGATCAGCCGCCGTTTTCTAAAATAAGAATCCTATTGAATTATGTTGCTTCTTGCCTTTAATTCAGTTGCGAATATTTTTTAGTTAATATTTTTCTCAATAATTGATATTTCCGAAATGTGTACCGCTTTCAAGTTTTCCTCCACCATTTTTAATAATCTTATTTCTAGGGTCGAGTATCATCAGAAGAATGGATAGGTAGTAGATCCATTTGATTTGACTAATTGATATGTTCATGGGGCTACATTGTAAAAATATACTAAATATCCATTTTTGATTATACACATTTATAGGAGAGTGAAATTCACTACTTCAAGAATTCTCAATAGCCGATGGATATGGAGTAATAACTTGCGCACCCACCATTTCATGAATTGGGTTTGAAGTTTGTCGTCAATGTGTCTTCAGATTCCTTCACTGTGAAACCAGTCAAATCTTTTGATTTCTTAATACCTGAAATGACCTTTTCCCAGTTGTTGATAACAATAAAACATAATTATCAAAACATGTCTTTATTCAAACTGAAAGTATAAAAATGGAACAATCTAAACTCCAACACTGAACTCCACAGATCCGGCAGGGACTCATCGAAAAAACTTAAGGGAACACGAAAACCGACACAACACAAACGCTATCTATTTCCTACATAAGAATGATGCCAACCTATTACCCCTAATGTACCATAACGATATGAGCATTCGTCGAAATCGAGACTGTCCTCTTCTTGTTGGTGGTATTGGTGAGGAACTCTGATAAACTGCTGCTTTGCGTGTTTGTCGTTGAGTCGGAAGACTTCCTCATCTTTCTGGTGCACCATTTGAAGGGTGAAAGACTTCTGCAAGAGAGGAAATGAGAAAGTTGAGGTTTATGGTATGTATGGAATTGTATCATGGAATTGTATCTCATGAAGAATCTAATTCTATTACATATACTTATTTACCCCAGAATATTAATTATTGATAATCCAGATTTGATAAGATTATTAACCGTTACGAGCCCTTTCTTTTAATTATTTAATAATAAAATGAAATAAATCAATTAAACAATATCCCTTATTATATTTAATCAAAATGAATCAAAAACAAAGAACAAAAGTGAATCAGGTATTTATCAGTTACATTGTGGTGCCTCTGTGAAAGTTTATTTTTTCAAAACGGGTAGAAATTTAGGTAGAAGTTCTTAACAGCATAAAATTAACTACTCGAATCATTTCTCATCCAAATAACAAAATTTTTAATAAGAGATTGAAATCTTGCGTATATATGAAATTTTGTGATCGTTTCAAAAGTTGCCGATTCTTGTCCACTAAATGTTCATTTATGAGAAATCAAATGTTTGCTCTCTTATATCTAAATGGTTTTTTTGCTCCTCGATGGATAACTTTTTCAGTTTCAGGCAAGTTCTTGTTGTTTACGTTTCTAAGAATTTCGGATCACTTATTGTTTTACGTTCTTACAATCAACTTTGATTCAAAATCTGAAAATTTGTTTTGCAAATATGGCTAGATGTAACTTTAATGCGGATGAAGCCATTAGGGCTATTTGTATGATCGAGGCGGGACGTTATCAGAGAGATGTTGCGAATTTGTTTCGAGTTAGCGAGAACGTATAAATAGGTTCCCGGCTCGTCCGCATCGATATCGAGAAAGTGGAAATGTGACCATAAGACCAAGAATTGGACGCCCATGATCTACCACTCTTGGACAAGATCGGTTTTTGACTGTGTCTACCCGTAGGGAGCCTTTGAGTACTTGTGGAATCATGCAGCTTTTGAGCGCTACTGGTGTTTTGGTTTCGATTGAAACAGTTTGTCGAAGACTTCGAGACGTTAATCTACATTCTTGAGGACTTTAAAGAAGGATTCCACTAACCCAAAATCATCTGTGATTTCGAATGGAATATGCCAATGAGCACGTGCATTAGAACGATCAATGGAGGTCTGTATTGTTCACAGATGAGTCGAGATATGGATGGTTGTCGGATAGTCAGCGTGTTTGGGTATGGACCCATCCTCTGGTGCCCAGAAATCGCAGATCGGTTCAGGAAGTTCATCCGTTCAGGTGGTACAGTTATTGTTTGGGGAGGCATTTGTTTCAATGGACGTACATAATGGTTGGTGCTTGATGCTTCCATGAATGTGCAGATTTACATAGAGCAAGTTATTGACAATATTATTCCTTTATTTCATGCTACTATTGGGCCTAATTTCTTATTTTTGGACGGTAATTCACCACCCCATCCTTCGAGAATTGTCAATGAAGCTCTGGAAATCCATGATATTCCACATTTAGCCTTGCTCCCTCGGTCGCCAGACCGCAATCATGTTGAACAGGCCAACAGCTACAAAGAGCTTTGATTCCCATCAACCACCTCAACATACACTTCAAGAACTCAGACGGCTTTTACCGTAAATCTGGAGAGAAATTGATCAGTGACTGCCATTTTCAGTTTTTAGGAAAGGAGTTTGATTCATTAAATCTAAGTTCATTTACCCTATTGTACTGCATAAGTGAGTAGAGAAAATGCAGTAGATGATTGGATTCGCAGCTGAATTCAAAGGTGCCAGGCTCTGCACAAAAGTGGCTATGGCAATATTTGTCTGAGTCGGTTGTATGTGTCCATAAACTTGCAGGAGATCGAATACTATATATGGACTCCAGCACAGGATGAACACTGGAAACAGAAATAATATAAGGTAGGTCTCTAAAAATTGCATAACAACTGACATGAAAAAAATATATTTTCACAAATATTTCGAACAATATAGATCCTATCGAGTTTAAAACTGAAACATCTGTATAATAAAGTTTTGAAGTCTATTGCCAAATTCCAGCGATATCTAACGGATAGTCTGTGCGACATACATAATTATTTTTCTATTTTCTAGTCGTACTATCCGCATGAAATTTGCATATTGCATATTATGTCTTAGCGTCGGTATGTTTCAACTAATTACCATTTCAATTCGATAAGATTAGTATTTTTTGAGTAATTGGGAAAAAATGGCTATAATTCCGTAACCACTATGCGGATTTGTCCATTAACTTAAGTTCATTAACTTAAACGAGATATTGTGCAATTTGGGCGCTCCGCTCCGTTCATAAGAACAAGCGTGCCAAGGACAATACTCATAATATTATAATGCATGTAGAATATTCCTAATCCAAGGTTACCCTCATTGGCCTCATTCGTTCATTATGAATTTTAATTTAAGGATAATAATTTTGGCGGATGCGCTGAAAATTTTGGTTTGTTCGACAACGAAAAACTAAAATGAATAGTATTCATTATGAATTTTGATTTAATGATAATTTTTGTAATTGAATAGCTATATCGCTGCGAGAAAGATTTTCGCACCAGAGAGCACCATATTTATGTCCTCATTTGTCCGCAGACCCACCATAACTTTTTTATAACTCAGGAACCACTAATCCTAGAATACTGCCGGAAACATTTTGTGATTCAGAGTAAAAATATGCCTGAGTGAATGGGAAATTACTTTCCTAGCTCCGGGATTGAACTCTGGCTCTTCAGTCAAACAGTCCACTGAGCTTATGGCGCTGCATGTTAATATTTTTTTGATAATATATTTAGATTTAGTTTTCTACAGTAGTCAGTTTTATATTCGTATGGACCAGATTTTGTGTGAATCATATTTAATTTTACATTTGAGTCTACTTTTAATTAGGGGATGATTCCACCAGGGGAATGACACTAGGGATGTCGTTTCTTTCGAGAAAAAAATCGATTTTTGAATTGATTCGCATCGACAGTTGCAGAATCGATCCACAGAAAAATCGAGGTTCAAAAGATCGATTTGCCGAAAAACGTATTTTTCATAGTTTCACTTACATTATAATTCTACATCATGAAATATATAGAGGACAACATGGTAATTGATTCTTTATTATTTTCAAAGGGAAAAATGTTATTATCAGGTTGCTCTCTGGGACTAATTCTATGAATCACAATATTTGTTGCAATATTTCAACAACTGCATGAGGAGAAACAACTCGTGTCCAAATCCAAACACAATAAATCGAATCTCGATTTTACAGCGCGAAATATCGATTATGCGATTAATCGATCTCATATCGCCATCCCTAAATGACACGTACAGCCTACAGTTCCCGGCTAGATGATTCTGAATATTTCTCTGTATGAGTGTTATATGTACTAACTAGAGGGTGGTAATAAGTTAACTTTAAATAATTGTTATTCTAATTCTGAACCTTTTGGCGGATGCGTTGGACATTTCGAAGAAAGAAGCCAGGACCTGGAATCTCAAATTTTGTTTTTGTTCGACAACCAAGAACTGGGATAAGTATTTTTAAAATCTGAGCTCAATCACTCGTCATTTAAATTTTTTCTATAGGTGTTTGTGGTTTTGTAAACAGGGGGGATATTAAACTATTTGTTTCAATAAAGATTAACATTGCTCGAAAACAGTTTAGAGAGCCTTGGTTGGCTTAGAATAGTTCTAAGAATAATTCTTTTGGATTAGAATGCAACAGCTAGCCGGTGCACTGTCGTTTTCATCAACGGGATTCTAGGTTACATAATAAAACACAACTAATAATCCGGAAGGTTGCATCCCCTCCCTGGTGCATGGAAGAACGAACAGCAACAAGAATGCAATATATAAGGTTTCGAATCTTAATAAAGTATACAATTTCTCATTGACTTATCGATGTAATTCAAGATGTTTTTCGATGTACAGTGTGTGTATGAGGTAAGGAACAAAATTCAACTGCATTATTAAAAGTTTTCAAGCAAAACGCTCGGACAGGTCAATTTTAGTTTTTAGTTAACCACCTAATAGCATAAAAATTTTACTAATGATGTCATTCATTTTTACGGAGTGCCCTTCAATATTTAATATTTCAGCATATTTTGTTGACAATTTCAATTTTCATGAAGCACAGCACTAACGGGGAGATTTTTTTTGCTGAGGTTTTTTCCTACCTCTAATATCAATTACACAGGTCCACAAAAAAAATTTGTTTGGTGCCGCTAATTTCATGTTATAATTTGGTTAATTAGTCCGCAAGACGTCGTGGGAAGCTGTCAAATTCACGAAGCTACGTTCAGGTTTGTACCGATCGATCATAGTATCATAGCCAGCTATAATAAAGCATATCTCCAGCATATGAAGTGTCCACAAAAAGACTATCAACATGACGAATCTCAAATTGATTCATCTTCATTTTTTCAAATGCAATGTATATAATTTTTTTCATCATTGTAATCACTATTCACAGTACTTCACTTTACGTAATTACAGTGATTATATGCATCGCATATAATTATATATTTGAAAAAATGAAGATAAATCGATTTGAAATTCGTCATGTTGATGGTCTTTTTGTGGACACTTAATATGCTGGAGATGCTTTATTATAGCTGACTATATGATACTATGGTACTATGATACTAAGATACTTTGAAGTATTGTCTGTCAATCCATATGAAGCTGTTATTGGTATTGGGTTTGCGAAATATAATTAGATAACATAGCCTCTACAAGTTTTTTTGTCAAAATGACAAATATTTCGAAAACTGTTGAAGAAGAATATGTGAAAAGTATACAGGAGCATGCAAGAAGTTCCAGAGAATTGAAAAACACTACTGAATATGGTATTTCCCATTTGAAAAATGAAAGTCAACCTCTATTCCTCTTTTGTGGGAGACCCGATATATTCGAAAATATTTTTTTTCTACAAACGTCAAAAAATGACAAGGTTCGCACATTGACAACAATATGCGAAGTGACCCTTTTTTTCATTTTCCTTCGTTACCATGACACCGTGCGCGAAGTAGTGTGCGAAATACTTACTTCGCACACTACATGTAAACTATATGGAATTTTTATATTTTAACCTTTATGTTCCTCGATTTCTCTGGTAAAAGATTTGAAATTACTGAATTGGCCGCATCTGTCAAGTTAGGTGGGGTACTGCTTACTTCATCGTCGCTCGAAATTTCCATTATTTTACAGTTATAAATATCACGCACGAAATTGACGCCAATAAAAAGTCACTCCAAAATAATTATCAAGAACTGTCACTTCGAAATAATTGTCAACAAATGCCATTTTATTTCCATAGTTACAGTAATTACTTGATTTGGAAAAACATTTTAAGCCAGTTCAATACTATTTTTCATATTAAGCTACATATGCATGTTACTTATTTTAGAACAATATTTTTGGCGTTTGTAGAAAAAATTTTGTTTGCATCTCATGCGCGAAATACTTTGGTGATCTCGAACTATTTTTTTAACTCGGCTGCGCCTCGTTAAAAAAATCAGTTCTCGATCACCAAAGTAGCATTTCGCGCACTAGATACAAAAATAACTATAGGTTGTGCCATTCTTGAAGTAATACAAGATTGCAACAAAAAATTTTGCCAAACTTTAACCGTTACGCTTATATCGACTGCTGCGGCACTAATGGGACACCTGTACATATAGGTACAGAGTGATGTCATTTTTTTTGCTGCTTCATTACACGGTGCAACTTACCTAAATGACGGTGTAAAAAATTGTTACCGTAGATAACAATTTTTTCAAGAAAATAACACATTTACTGTAAAAAATACAAATGAAACTTTCATGGAAGAAAATCTTCATTCAACCCAGAAAACAAACGAAATTTAGCGCAAATGTTCAAATTGTGCTCCAATACCAGTGTAAACAGTTTGTACACTTCGCTCAAGGACTTCAGGAGTAATCTAGCCCACTTCAGCGCGAATTCTTCGCCGTAACTCTTGTAAATTATTTGGCCTTTGAAAATAAACCTTTGATTTTAAATCCCACAAAAAAAAATTAAGGGGGTCAAATCTGGGGATCACAGTGGCCACTCAATACGTCCCCGACGTCCTATCCACCTATCCTCCAGGAAATGTGGCGTCAAGATATTGACGGACGTTAATTGCAAAGTCATCTTGTTGCAACCAAATATCCTGATGGGGTACCTACCTACATCTGCTTCGTCATCATTTGGGAACATGAAATGAAAATGAAAATGAAAATGAAATCGCAAAAAGATCCAATAACGTTCTCTTATGAGGTTTTCGTGAAAAAAGTAAAGTCCTATTAAACACCGTCCGATTATTGCAATGTAAACATTCAATTTCTCGCTGCGTTGGCTGTGACAGTCTTGTGTCCAGTGGGTATTTTTTCTTGACCAATACCGATGTAATTTCCCATTCAGGCAAAAAGTGGCTCCGTCAGAAAATGCGATATTATTTAAGAAATTGAGGTCTTCATCGCAGCCTAACACTAGTTCTTCAGAAAACTGCAAACGGCGGTCTGGATCATCCTCGTTTAATTCGTGAATCAGTTAAACTTTATGAAGATGATGGTTCTCTTTATTGAACAAATTCGCGACAAATAAAGTGGTCCAAGGTGAGGATTTTCTTCAGCTTCAACTCACACATTTAATCAGGTTTCTTCGTTTAGCCGACGTTGACCTTGCCGAGGAAAATCATGGAGGGATCCCGTTTCAGTAAATTTAGCAACCAATTTACTTGCTGTGGATCTTGCAATAGGCAGTCTGTCAGGATGTTCTTGGTTGAATAAATCACTTCCTCATGTGTTCCTAGCTTATCGCCATATCCAACCATTATTAAAATTTGTTTTCAATCCCGATCAGTTAAACGAGCCATTTTTTTAACATCAAAGATGATTCGCTTTTGAAACTTTGTTATGCCTCCCTCATACTATCACTTCAGTTACTCAAGTGTTATTTTTAAAAGGTGAAATTTAAGAGTACTTATATTGTTTTTGGTTCATCCGGCAAATGTGACACAATTGTCATGACGATAATTAATATAAAAAATTGGTTCAAGCACTGACGTGAAGTCAGAAGCTTTTGCGCGTATGTTCTCTTGTCCATTCTCCTGTATTGGACACTCTTAATCGAATTTACGATGGTGAATTCTATTGTCTGTTCTACTGTATTGGATATTCGATTAAAAGTGTCCAATATAGGAGAACAGACTATTTAATTCACCATGGTAAATTCGATTAAGAGTGTCCAATACAGGAGAATGGACAAGAGAACATACGCGCAAAAGCTTCTGACTTCACGTCAGTGCTTGAACCAATTTTTTATATTAATTATCGTGCACGTCAGTGCTTGAACCAAATATTTTTTCCATGATTTTTTAAAAATTTTCTAGTGCTACGATTCTCACAAAATTTTTTAACAATTTTTGCGTTGTCATTCTACAACTAAAAACCTTATTTGAATTGGATCGGATCTGTAATTTTTTCAGTTATTGAGGAAATAACAACCAAATTTCAGTTTGATATAACTCCAAAACCATTAGGCCGATTATGCTAGTTAACGCACTTAAATGTCGTATTCAGATGCGCAATCTACCCTGAAAACAGCAAGTCGCTATTTCTTTCCGTTATCAAGGAATCATGGGATACATTATATAATAAGTAATTTTTTTAAAATTTTCTAGTGGTAGCTTCCTCACAAAGTTTTACACAAGTCTTCATGTCGATATTCTACAACTAGTTACCAAGCTTCAATTCGATCGAGTCTGTATTTTTGAAGTTATCGAGGAAATAATATTCCTAATGGGTATTACTCCGAAACCGTTGGACTGATTATGGCCAACAGCGAACTTAATTCTCCCATTCAGTTGTGCAACCTATCCTCAAAATTCCAAGTCCGTATCTCCTTTCGTTCAAGAGTCCACCCATTCAGCTAATGAACTCACACAAGGCTGCTCGGATCTCCAACAGTATAGATCCAACCATGTTCAAAATCGGAACCTGGTAGTAGAGTTAGGTTCTGAAGGCTCTCGCAAAATTAGAGCGATGTCGGATGAATAGTTTTCGATATATAGATTCTTTTTCAATAATTTTCTATGATTTTTTTAAATTTTTTCTGTGATACGATCCTCACTAAATTTTGCAAAGTTTTTGTGTCGCTATTCTACAACTAGTAACCATGTTTGAATTGGATCGATTCTGTATTTTTCGAGTTATTCAGGTATTAATAACCAAATTTCAGATGGATATAGCTCCAAAACCATTTTGCCGATTATGGCAATAAACGAATTCAGATGGCGCATTCAGATTATCAACCAAACCTGAAAATTTCAAGTAGCTATCTCTTTTTGGTCTTGGGTTATCGTGACGTAAATAATATTTTTCAGTAATTTTCTTAAAATTTGTTAGCTATACGATTCTCACAAAATTTCACAAACGTCCTTAGGTTTATATTCTACAACCACTCACCAAGTTTCAATTCGATGGGATTGGTATTGGTTGTAGACAAAATTATTACTCGGAAACCAATGAAGATTTTTTTCCACGAAACATTCATTTCTATTTCTTTCAGTAATGTGTTATTTTCTGAAAAAAAATTGGATGGTACCAATTCTTTACAACCAAGTTAATATAGTAAGTCTAATAATGCAGTAGAATATTTTTGGGTGGTCATTTAAAAAAATATATGTCACTCTGTAAAAATGAACGACGTCATAAGTGAAATTTTTATGCCATTAGGTGGTTAATTAAAAACTGAAATTGACCTGCCGATCGTTTTGGTTGAAAAAATTCAGTAACGCAGTTATGAATTTTGTTCCTTACTTTATCCACACATTGTATAGTTTGAGTTATTGAACAATAAATAAATAAAAACGTACAAAAAATGTGCTGAATGCTTACCACTTACAATAACCAATGTTATCTTAACTGTCTTAATTTTAGCCCGTGGAATGAGACCCCTTGAACTAACCCTTTTGGAATCTGACCCTAAAACATAACATATTATAACAAAATATCAAATAGCTATAATATTATCAAGCTTCAGTGTTCATTTTTGCGCGTATGTTCTGGGGAACATCGCGTTATTTTTTATTCATTCATCGATTTTGATTATTTATTGTAGATTCATTCTCGAATGAAGACTGCGAAATTTCTGGTAAAAAAAATCCATCATCTGTCAAAGTTTCCACAGAAGTTGGAAAGCTCAGGATAACTTACATCTGTTTGATAAACCCTGTATACCAGCAGTCTCAACATTCGAACATGAAGACAATGTAATATCCTATCATTTGACATACAAATCATTGAAATACTCGTATATGCAGAGAAAGAGGAAATGAACTTTGAAATTTTTGAAAACAATGGGTTTCCGGTTAAATTTGCCAGCCAGTGTATTTCTCCTACCTGGTCTTTCATTAGGGTTATGTGCATCATATTTGATTTTTGCGAACGCTTTTGAGCTCTTTGTCCAAATAATAGCAATTATCACAGCGTAGCAAGTTGCTATAATTGCTGCTGGTATCAGGAATAGTGATATCGATACAAGAGTCATGTATAACTTCCATTTCCATTGTTCTGAAAATTCTATCCAACACTGAGTCTGACCTTAAAGAAATTATTGAGGTTAAAATTGAATGGACACCTTCAAATGGGTATGGTTTTAGGAATTTCAATTGTTTGGGAAAGTTGCAGCAATATTTAATTCATGGACTCGATGAAAATCCATTATATTGATGCATGTATACTGTTCCACAAAAGTTAAGGAAGTTCAGAAATGTTGAGACTGTTTCAAAAGTTTCTATTTCTTTTCACTACTTGTTTAAATTTGATTAATCTGAAGGTTTACTCACTCATTATTTTGCCCAATTCTTCATAAGTTTAACAATTTATTTTTAGTATTCATAGTGCAAAATCAGTTGACTCAAAAAATTGAGAAAATAAATTTCAAAGTCAACCTCAGCCTGACAACGCCCTTGCAAAATTTCGATCAGATTGTTGAAGTAGCCTTGAGCAGTTCCTCTCCAGAGTTGCGGTGAAAGCCGTCAGAGTTCTTGAAGTGTATGTGGAGGTGGTTGATGAGAAACCAAAGCTCATTGTAGCTGATCCCAAGCGTGTTCAATGGGATTGAGGTCTGGAGCCCGAGGAGGCAAGGCCAAATGGGGAATACCATGGGTTTCCAGAGCTTCATCGACAATTCTTGCACGATGGAGTGGCATATTATCGTCCAAAAATAAGAAATTTGGCCCAATATAGTAGCATGAAACAAAGGAATAATATTTTTAATGAGTTGCTCTATGTATATCTGCGCATTCATGGTAGCATCAACCGCCAACAATTCTGTATGTCCATTGAAACAAATGCCTTCACAAACAGTAACCGTACCACCTCTGAACGGATGAACCGATCTGCGATTTCTGGGCACGAGAGGATGGGTCCATACACAAAGACGCCAACTATCCGAAAACCGTCCATAACTCGACTCATCTGTGAACAATACAGACCTCCATTGGTCGTTCCAATTGCACGTGTTCATTGGCCCATTCCAATAGAAGTCGCATATGATTTTGAGTTAGTGGAATCCTTCTCAAAAGTCGTCGAGAATGTAGATCAACATCAACAAAGTCTTCGACAAACTGTTTCAATCTAAACCAAAACAACAATATCGTTCAAAAGGCACTGTTTCATGATTCGACAAGTACTCAAAGGCTCTCTAAGTGTAAATACAGTCAGAAACCTATCTTGTGCAGGAGTGGTAGATCTTGGGCATCCATGCACTTGTCGGTGTTTCGCTCACGTTTCCTTTTTCTCGATATCGATGAACGAGCCCGGAAACTACGCTTTGACTAACTTGAATGAAATTCACAACATCTATCGGAATACGTCCCGCCTCCATCATACCAATAGCCATATTGGCTTCATCCACACCAAATTAACATCTAGGCATTATTGCAAAACAAATTTTCAGATTTCGAATCAAAATTGATTTTAAGAAGGTGAAAAATCAACTGATCTTTAAAGGATACTCTGGGAGGTATTCTCATTATTAAAAGGTTTCTTTCTGGGTTTTCTCTCCCAAACTCTGAAAAATATCTGTAAAATAAAAAATTAATTATTTTGTGATTTGCTTCTGCGTAAGAAATACAAGATATTTGTTAGAAGGAATCAATCGAACAATTTTGCCTAACAAACAACAACGAAACAACATCAACGAAGAAACAACTATATCGTGACGTTTCGGAGTCTATATCAGACTCCTTCGTCAGACACTCAACGAAAATCTCCAGAATTATTTTGATGATAGTTATTCTGAAATTCGAGAATTGTCACATTGACAGTACTATTTGAAAATCGTAGTAGGTAACATAGTTCTACTTTGTATAGAAATTTCCAAGTGCCAACTCCTCTTTTATTAAATTTAGCCAAATATGGTCAATACCAATTGAGCAATTTGCAAAATTGCATTCTCTGTTCAACAAAATACAAGTTGACTCCTTGAGTTTCCTCTTAATATAATCAGGTTATGTCATCAGAATCTTTTTACATATATGTTCTGCTATTTTTGATTTCTGTATGTCTCTATTTCTCAAGTTGTTCTTATATTCCGACTTTCTTACTTCTAGTGGTCTTGATTTTTCTCCTGTGTAGGATTAACCACAAATACAAGGAATTTTATTTACACAATTTTTTTATTTTTGTTTTTCACTTATGGGTTTTGTCTTCGTTAATAAAGACCAAAGATCATTTTGTGTTTTGAAGACGGTTCATATATTGAACTTAGAACCGATTCTTCTGATTATTTCAGAGAGGCCACGAACATATGGGATCACATTCAACAGATTGGGTTGCTGTTCTTGTTGATTATTCTGTTGTACTTGATTATTTGCTCTTCTATCTAAATTCAAGATTGATGTATTTATGAATTGCCACGGATATTCCATTTTTTGATTAAATCAATTTCATTATTTTGAATTTCAAGAGGAGAACAAATTAGGTTAGCTCTATCATAAAGTGTTTAAATACAAAGATTCTGAAGTCAGAACCTGATTATATTAAAGAGAATCTTAAGGAGTCAACTTGTATTTTATTGAACAGAGAATGTAATTTCGCAAATTGCTCAATTGGTATTGACCATATTTGGCTGAATTTATTAAAAAAGTTGTTGGAACTTGGAAATTTCTATACAAAGTAAAACTATGTTGATGTTGTTTCGTTGTTGTTTGTTATGCAACATTGTTCGATTGATTGCTTCAGACTAATATCTTGTATTTCTTACACAGAAGCAAATTACAAAATAACATTTTTTTTATTTTATAGAGATTTTTCAGAGTTTGGGAGAGAAAAACCCAGAAGAGGCCCTTTTAATAAAAATTAACTGATCCAAAATTCTCATAAACTCCTGAACTTGAATGAAACTGAAAAGGTTATCAAACGAGGAGCAAAAATACCAATCAGTTATAAGAGAGTAAATATTTGATTTCTAATAAATGAACATTTGTTGGATAAGAATTGGCAACTTTTGAAACGGTCACAAAATTTCTGAACTTTTTTGTGGAGCAGTATAGTACGTACTATACGCGAAGCATGCACCATTTTATATTAATGATATAAAATAGTGCATGTTAATGATCAATGCAGACATATATGGTGTAATTATAGTTATCTATCTCGCAGTATGTAGGCACTCTTTAGATCAGACTTCTCTGATTTTAACATCAGATATCTGACATTTACATCTGCACTTACCCTGAACGATTTTTTCTTCGTATAAAAATAAAATTGGTATCGATAGAACGACACTACATAACCATGCTGTGAGTATCAAACATTTGGCCCTTCTCCCTGAAAAATAAAACAGAATAATTCATGAAAGGCATTCATAAAATGGTAAAATCTACTCAAGAAATGTGTAAGTCACACCCTTTCAAACTGAGAATCCTCGAATGTTTCTCAATTTTATTGGGACACTATAAATGTTGACTGCTTTTTATGGATTACGGAGGGTAATAATGTGAAAACTCCCCCATAATATGAAAATAGCGATCGGCAAGTGGGATATAAATTGTAATTTCTTGTTAGTCGCTGTACGACAGATCATCCAATAGATACCTATATGAAATGATTAACACATTTTTTCCTAACTGTATGTTGCAGGTGCATTGACTAAACTCATAATCGGACATTTATCCACTCCTGAGCTGGCATCCTCTCCGAGGTAGAACATTCTAAATTATGAGAGTGTAGCCAGCCTAGATTTCTAGGGCTTCACGCGAGAGCGAGATTTTTCTCGTCTCGTCTCGGAAAAGCGAGACGAGACGTTTTCAAAAATATTATAGGCGATATCGAGACCACATACAGCGCAACACGATAGTCTCGTTTTAGGTCTCGTTAAATTTTTTGAATGAAGTTTTATATAGTCGACTCGACTTTTTTCAACACCCACAGAAAACAATTGAATATGAAGAGTTTCCACTATAATTACCAATATATTTTGTCTATATTATACATCGATCTTTCTAGAAATACACGATTTTTAAAAGATTATTAATTCGTTATCACCTTGCAATAATTGAGATCATTTGTCAAGAAAAAATAGAATTCACAACCATAAAAACGGATGCCATTATGAATTCAATACTTTACGGACAACTTTTATTGCCGCTAAATCCCAATGCCTCGAAAATTTCGTCTCTATCTGAACCTCTGGGGAAATTTATTCTCTTGTGCTCCTTGTTGTGAAGATGTGAACAATTATTGTATACATCTGTGGAACTACGTATAATAAAACTGGTAAAGAAATGAAGCGGTTCAATGTTTCGAAAAGTGTTATGAGGAATACACCAAGAACACCCACTATGAAAACTATACTATACAAGTTGCTCAATTCTATTAAAAAATGTATCAACATCGATAGCCTATTTAAAACGTCAAAAAACTTTCGAAATATTGGAAAGCTGAGTTTGAAGAATATTTGCTGTTGGAAAAAGCAAATAGGAATCAAAATATTTTACAGTGGTGGTGAGTGATGAAAAAGTTCTTCCTACACTTTCCAAGATGGCCGATGATTTATTAAAGGGTACATCCGTACCTATTGAAAGATTATTTTCCACAGCAGGTATGATCATGGCAGAAATACGTACATCATTGAAAGAGGATGTGATGAAAGCGTGATTATGTTTAATTTCTTGGTCATCAAGTAATTTAAAAGTTGAAATTATAAGTGTTTAAAATTAAAAATAATATGTACATGTACAAATATGTTTGTATAAGAGCGCAATAAATATAGCTTTACAAAATTATTCATTATTGTATACCATTTCGTTTATATATTATAATATTTAGTATCGATATTCAGAATTAAGCGAGACGAGACGAGACAACTGATAACGAGACGAGAACGAGACTTAAAAGAGACTTAATTTTTTGGGAATTGGCGAGACCGAGACGAGATTTTTTATACTCTCGTCTCGTGTGAAGCCCTATAGATTTCAATATTGGTCAAAAATCAACAGTGCTGGTCTGGAGGTGGCGTATGAATACGCAAGGCCTTACCAGAATCACTACGAACAGTTTTCGAGGAATCTTCTGAGAAACCCTGGGATTATCTGGAAAATTTATCCGGTGGAGATATTGAATTAAAACTTATGGTAGAATCCTCCTCCGAAATGATCAACATACAATTACTGAATTCCTTTTGGTGGTGCCTTATTGGTTAGTTCCATAAAATAGAATTATGGTAATCTATACCTTTTCAAGTTCAATTTCGGGAAAGGTAAGACCAATTTCGGACAAAATATTCAGCAGTTATATCCCGAATGCTTGCCAAATACTCGAATATTTTCCCGACTGCACAAAATGCAGGAACTGTAATTCAAATAAATAAAATATTTTTGACAATTATCCCGAATGTTTGCGATGGAAGTCTCCACAAATTTCAATAGCCAGGTCTAAAACAGTTCTGCAAAATAAGTAAGCGAGTTTTTGCGCGCATGTTCTAGGGAACAGCGTTCTGTAAATTTTTTCCAATGTCTGTAATTTTAGAATTTAGTCTCAAACGATTAGGTTCAATGATGAAGAATTCGAGATCAAATACGATTCTGTCCGGCCAGCCGTTGCCACGATAACTTTCGAACGGAAAGAGATAGCGACTTGAAACTTGCAGGATGTGCAACCTCATCGGAATGCCACGGTTTAGTTTGTTAATAGGCATAATCGACCGAACGGTTTCGGAGTTATACCAATCTGAAATATTGTTACCCCAATAACTCAAAAAACACAAATCCGCAGGAATATAAACTTGATAATTAGTTGCAGAATGGTGGCGTGAACATTTTTGCAGAATTTCGTGAGGATCGTAACATTTTTTATTCAAAATTTTATATTTCGGAAACGATCAGTCAGATTCCGATGAAATGGCACAAACTTTCAATACGCCATTTTACAATCGAGTACGGTAGTTAAGCTTGATCAGTTTTCAGGAAGGAAAGGGTCTTAAAACACTTCTATTTGTGGAACCTTTATTGGATCATCTTGGTAACATGTTTCGGCGATTCCGCCATTATCAAACCAAAGATTCTGAAAATTTGATCAGTTTTGTATTTTAGGAATGATTGTGAATTCAAATCTCGAACTGATATAAAGGTGATCCGAAATTTCAAATCATTGAGAGAGTCCTGAGTTGTGAATGGACAATAGAACATGCGTGCAAAAGGTCCTGACGTCAGTGCTATTGTCAATTTTTTTTCTGAAATTTTTCAACAAAATTGCAAAAAATCTTAGATGCTGACACTTCAACGAAAATCGATGGAGATCTATCATATAATTATGTTTCCCGACTCTCTAAGTCTGTTTTTAAAAAGAACTTTATTCTTTTTAGAATTATTACTCGCAACACAGATGATAAAGGAATAACAATTCTACAGGTCAAGAGTAGGTATTGAGAGATAAACTTAATGTTAAGAGATCTAATTCATAACTGTCCTTATTACATTCTAAAACGTATGAAGTAAACTATAATGTCTATTCGGCGTTATCTATTTCTAAGAACACTATGCGGACGCTCGGTTTGTCTCCGCATGGTCAGCAAAGTTGGTTAGTCGGAATTCCATTACTATATAATGTTTTGTTCTCAGCCCCTTCCCCTCCAAGTTATTGGCTTTGAAATTGGGGAAACCCTCGAACCAATATGAAAATCAAATGAATGAAAATGTTTGTCATTAAGACTATATCCTGATCATTTGAAAGTCTTGAATCAAAATATGTTCAAGAAAAAGATCAAGACCTATCTTCTCGATTCCTTATCAGCATAGTTTCTCTGTCGTCTCTGTGAATTTTTGTTTGTTAAAATGCTTATACTCATATATTTTTCTCTTGTTGACTTTTTTACAATTTTCTCTTTGATTTCAAAATTGGATTTATATATGTTCAAATGTGTATTTTGTATATAACAAGGGTTAAGTGGCAGAACACCTTTGGGTGAACTTCCCCTTGAGATTTCTTGTGAAATAAAGACCTTATTATTATTATTATTATTATATTTGATACCAACCATCTTGATATTAGTTAATATGAATACATTTGACAGCCTTCCAAAGAATATTTTCAACAAATTATATCGTCTGTGAATGTATGTGGAGAAGAGACTGAATCTTGGGTTTGAGGTAAGTTTACTCCATTCACTTTTATAAAGTCTCCCTGTTGGCCATGAAAATTTGACACATTTCACCATGTATATTTTGAAAATGTTAGGTTATAGTTATTTTCCTGTCAGATAACTACGCAACGTTGTCCTCTCTACATAGAAGTCGTACTAATTACGTATTTTCACAATGTGAATTTACTTAGGAAAAATAATGAATTTGAGAAGATATTATGTGAGTTCAATAATCCCACAGTCCTGGCGACTATGGAAGAAAATGTTTGCTCTGTTGTTACTGGACACATTTCATGTATATAAACTGGTTGGAAGATTCAATTATGCTATTTTCTTGTATGGAAATCAAGAATCAAGTGTTAAAATTTATTGAAACATAATGGATAGAGTGTAGTCCATTACTTTGTGATAGTTCATTTGAAAAAATAATAAAAGCACCTGAATAACCCGACAGGAAAACTTCTAAACGAACAGACGTACCTATGGAATTCCCCACTTTTCTCAAGAAGACATTTAAATACCTTGTTGCACAACTTGAAATATACCATTTTCAAAATGTAGTACTACTACGAAACCCGAGTCATTTCTATACCTTTATAAAATATAATGATAGGAAACTAAGTAATTTCGTTCGACATGTCAGAATGCAGTTTTCTTATTGCAGATTTTAATGTTATGATTATGTTAAGTTTGAGACTTTTAAGAGTAGAAATTGGCAACGTCTCAGCGAATTGTTTTGACCTTGACGATATTTCAGCAGTGCCAACCTGCCTCTGCTTTAGTAACAAAAATGTGATAGACCTAAATGAAGGTCAACCGGGAGACTTTATAAAAGTGAATGGAGTATAAGTATTCAAGATTTTAGTGGAAGATTGTAAGATATTGCACTTCTATGGAGAAATGAAGGGGACGATACGCCTCTGTTTTAATCCTTTGCGTGAACTAAAGCGCGCCGGACACCAGCGTGAGGCTGCTCGTAAACCAGAGTGTTGGCGTCTTCATTTCTCATTGAATCCTGGAAGTTCTTTCTTCGTGCGTTCCGGAAGATTTCAATATATTTTGTATCCTAATATTTCCGAGTTGAATTTTCGGCGAGAATTGTGCTGAAATTCTTGGTAAGTGCTTAATTTGATATTATAATAATTCAGTATCCTCACCAGGGAAGAAAAGTTAATTTTAAGTTTTTCAGTGTCATCCATTTGGTAAATTCCGTAGAAGTTGTTTGATATTCTGAACAAGGCTTCTTCTCAGGTTTAATTTGTGATATATTATGTGAATGATTATTATTCGTAAATTCAGAAAACCGGGAAGGAGTTCTGAAAGTTTTTCGTTTTATGATTTCTTTGGTCGTTTTTTCCAATAGCACCTTGACTGGGTTTGAATTTGTCCCGAAAAATCACCCAGAAATGTATACTTCCCTTGGAATTGGGAAATCAGCGTGGTACTTCTAGTGGGTGAGAAAAAAACCAGAGGATACTTTCCTTGGAATTAGAACACCATCAGGAAGTAGTTCCCTTGGAATCGGAAAATCAACCAGAGATACTTTCATTGGATTCAGAACATCGAATTGTAAAATGCAGTGCCGAGGTTCCCACTGGGACAGTTCTAGATCCATCTACAGGGATCATAATATATAGTTCGAAAGAATATATACTCCATTCACTTTTATAAAGTCTCCCGGTTGGCCATGATCTAGGTCTATCACGTTTTTGTAACTAAAACACAGGCAGGTTGGCACTGCTGAAATATCGTCAAGGTCAAAATAATTCGCTGAGACGTTGCCAATTTCTACTCTCAACATAATCATAACATAATCTTCAATCTTAGACAAGATATAATCACAGATCATTATCTTTGAATAATAAAGAACTCTTCGTTTTGAAATTGAAAATGCCGAAAACAGTTTTCAAGAAGCAGAAGTGCTATACCGAACCGAAATCTGCAATAGGAAAACTTCATTCTGACATGTTGAACTCTCGAATGAAATTACTTAGTTTCCTATCATTATATTTTATTAAGGTTTAAGAATGACTCGGGTTCCGTATTACTACTACATTTTGAAACTGGAGTATTTCAAGTTGTGCAACAAGGTATTTAAATTTCTTCTTGAGAAAAGTAGGGAATTCCATAGGTACGTCTGTTCGTTTAGAAGTTTTCCTGCCGGGTTATTCCGGTACTTTTATTCTTTTTTCAACTGAACTATCACAAAGTAACGGACTACTCTATCCATTATTTTTCAATAAAATTCCAACAAAATTCCAATAGGTACTTGATTCTTGATTTCCATACAAGAAAATAGCATAATTGAGTATTCCAACCAGTTTATATACGTGAATTATTTCTAGTAACAACAGACAACAAAATTTTTTCTACAGTCGCCAGGACTGGAATTATTGAATTCACATAATATCTTATCAAATTCATTATTTTTCCGAAGTGAATTGACATTGTGAAAATACGTAATTACTACGACTTTTTCGTAGAGAAGACAACGTTGCGTAGTTATCTGACAGGAAAATGACTATAACCTAACATTTTCAAAATATACATGGTGAAATTTGTCAAATTTTCATGGCCAATCGGGAGACTCTATAAAAGTGAATGGAGTATACATATTAATAAATATAATATCGTACTCCAAGGGAGCCACGACATTGCTTGTTTTATGTTTAGTTAAGTAGTATGAGACTGTGTAGAGTGAAAAAAGGTGCTCGGCAATCGTCCATAATTGGATAATTGAAACTTACAAGATGTTGCAAAATATATAATATATATTAATTATTATATTATATTATTATAATTTATTCACTCTATTATATTCGCTTTCTTCTAGATAGTATACGTTCACTTACAACTTCCAGAAAACTTCATTGGATGCCTTATAGCATTATATCTGTCTATACTCAAAGCAACCAGAACATATGTTGATGCATAAGTAACAACAACCTGAAAAAAAGAGAAAAAACATTCAAACGAAAACATAGATTTATATCATAACTTAATCATTGGAAAGAGATTAACTACCTGCAAGAATTTGATGAGTTTACATGCAATATTGCCGGCATACCAACTGACGGTGGCTCTCCATATTATGTCAGTCAAAACGCTTATGACACCAACACACAGATCTGCAAAAAAGATAATTTATTTGATAATAGTTGATGATAATGATTTAGGATTGCAATGAGTATTTAGAAAATAAGTCGGGACACACCACAATCCATACTTCTTGTATTGGAGCTGTTTGTGTAGTAGGATAACAGGATGTTCAGGTATGTTTTATTTACAACTTGCTTAACGTTTGTTTGGGGTCGGTGAAGTTTAGCCACGAGGTAACTTGTAATATCAGTATATCAGATTGGGAGAGCAGCAAATGGAGGAGCAACAAGTATCACTAACAGCGGCATCAGCTGTTTGAAATCGAAATTTTCCACACATCTTCTTCACTTCCTAGAATCCTGGCCGCTGAATACATCGCTGACGCCTCAACATGCAGGCCAATTGTCACTCCCGCGTAAAAGGGCGTGCGCATAATGTAAGGAAGGGTAGGTCGTACTGAATAATGAAGGACGTTATTTTATTCAGGTAGTTTCTGATGAATTTGGTCCTATGAATATTCTCCGAAATTTCACCGTTATTGAGAGATATTGAATTTTAAAGATTTTTTTTAAATCCCTAATTTTTTGGCTTTTCTATCAATTTTTTCTAGGACTAGAGCTCCTGAGTCCGTTTTTTGATGTATCTAGTTAGAGGGGATGACAATTAATAAAATGATTAACAAAAACTGAACCTACTACCAACAGCTTAAAAAGACTGCTTGACAAAGTTTAGAATTGAAGAATTTTCACTGAATGTTTTTTTTTTAACTTTGAAGCGCTTTTATTGAAAAAAATTGGTTCAAGCACTGACGTGAAGTCAGGAGCTTTTGCGCGTATGTTATATTGTCCATTCTACTGTATTGGACACTCTCAATCGAATTTACCATGGTAAATTCGGTTAACAGTGTCCAATACAGCAGAACGTACTGACTTCACGTCAGTGCTTGAACCAATATTTTTTCTTAATTTTTTTTAAATTCTCTTGGGTTATGGTTCTTACCAAAATTGTTCTTTCGTAATTTTTTTTTATTTTCTAGGGGTACGGTTCTTACACAATTTCAAACACGTCTTTATAGAGATATTCTACAACTAGTTACCAAGCTTCAATTCGATCGAGTTTATATTTTTTGAGTTATCGAGGAAATAATATTCCAGGTGGGTCTCCGGAACCGTTCCACCGGTTATGCCCGTAAACGAACTTAACTCTCCCATTTAGATACGCAACATACTCTGAAAATTCCAAGTCCCTACCTCCTTTCGTTCGAAAGTTATCGAGACAACGGTCACCAATCCATCTACTGAACTCACACAAGACTGCTCGAATCTCCAACAATATATATCCGATCGTGTTCAAACTTAGAACTTGTTTGTCGAGTTAGATTCTGAAGGCACTCGCAAAACTTCAGCGATATTGGATGAATAGTTTCTGATATATAGAATATTTTAAAAAAATTATCAATAGGTAAATTTTTAAAAATTTCCTAGTGATACGATTCTCACGAAATTTTTCAGGAATTTTCGCGGTGGCATTCTACATCTAATAACCAGTTTTGAATTGGATCGCTTCTATATTTTTCGAGTGATTGAGGAAATAACAACCAAATTTCAGATGGGTATAACTCCAAAACCGTTTGGCCGATTATGCTTGTAAACAAACTCAAATGTCGCATTCAGATGTACAACCTAACCAGAAAATTTCAAATCGCTTTCTCTTACCGTTCTCAGGTTATCGCTTATTAAAAAATGTTTTAATATTTTTTTTTTAATTTTCTAGCGATACGATTCTCACAAAATTCCACGAACGTGCTTAGGTTTGTATTCTACAACTATTCACCAAGTTTCAATTCGATCGGATCCATATTGGTTGCAAACAAAATTATGACTCGGAAATCATTGGGCCGATTATGCCCATTAACGAACTTGTCTGTCTGTCGTATTAAGATGCGCCACCTACCCTGAATTTCAAGTCGCTAGCTCTTTCCGTTCTCAAGTTATCGTGGCAACGGCCGGATGGCCAACCGGACAAAATCTAATTTGACCTCAAATTCTTCATCGGGGAGTCGAACCAAATCGTTTGAGACCATTTTCGTCAAGAAATTCGAGTGTTACAGACATTTGGGCAAAATGGTCACGCGATGTTCCCCAGAACATACGCGCAAAAATGTATGGAAGTTATTCTGTAGATGCTTTAAAAAACTTCTTCGTCTCTTCCGCTGTTCAAAAAGGTATAACACTTGCTATTAAATATGCGAAATATCGACCAAATTACAGTTAAGGTAGAAGAGGGAGGTATATTTTTATTTTGAGGGGGAAGAAGCTAATAAATAATACGTAAACAAAACAAAGAGAAACAGAAAAATATTTTTATAACTCTTGTTATACACACAAATTCTCATTCGTGTCCTTAAATTACTTTTCACGCTCCGCCCCATTTCCTCATCTGCATCAATAATCCTCTGTCGCAGAATATCGACATTTGCAATCGGTGTCATTCACCAGTCACAAGCCTCGTCGCACAGAAGATGCAATAGTCCAAAAACCCAAGCCAAGTCGCGTTTTTACAGAAAATTGTCGAAGAGCATGGAAAATACATCTACCACAGAAGAAACATAGAAAAATTGAACTTTGTAATCATCGAAATCAGAGTTAGGAATTATATCAATGGATTCCTATGATAGAAATGCATCATAAAGGAAATTCAATTCAAATAATAGTTTATTTATCAAGATTAAATGAGCAATCTGAGAATGAGGACTGCGCCATGGAAGAAATCAAATTGAAATAGCTGAAATGAAGTTGACTATCTCTTATAGAACAGGATGACAGGTACTAGTATGAACACAGAGCATATAATAAAGCTTAGATAGAATAATTATAGCATTCTGTGACAACATAAAAGTACGATTCATTATTGAAATTTCGAAAAATCATATCTCCGAAAGTATTAGCTTGTTGGAGTTGAAGATGATATCAGTGGATTTTTATGGTGAAACTGCATCTTAAATAAAATTGATTCTGAAATTTGTTACTCAAAAAAAAATTTTTTTTCGTTACTCCGAAACCATTTGGCCTCTTTTGCCCAATAACGAACTTAACCGAGATATTCATCTCCCTAACCTACTCTGAAAATTTCAACTGCCTAGCTCATTCCGTTCGAGAGTTATTGTAGACATTTTTTTTTTAAATTTCAAAATTTTTTTTTTTACATTTTGCGGTAACCTGGTCAATACAAAACTTCACATGCGTATAAAGGTCATGATTCTACAACTTGATGCTAAATTTCAGATAGATCGAGTGATCGCTTTCGGAAATATTCATAAAAAATATTGATTGATACCACTTGATTGATTTCACCCATTAACGAACTCGTCCAAGATATTTACGCTCGAAACCCACCTTGCAAATTTCAATCCTCTAACTTCTTTAGTTCGAGAGTTATCGTGCCTACGGCTGGCCAAATCGTTTGAGACCATTTTCAGCCAAAAATTCTAAAATTACAGACATTTGGGCAAATTGATAAGCACTCTGTTCTGAGGAACTAGAGCGCCAAAAAGTATGTAATTTGTGCAAGAAATGGTGGCGGCCATGTCGAACAAGAGTTATAAAAATATTGTTCTGTTCCTTTTTGTCTTATTCACGTATAATTAGCTTCTTTTACCTCAAACTTAAAATGTACCCTCTAATACCTTAACTGTAATTTGGTTAATATTTTGCCTATTTAATAGCAAGTGTTGTACCTTTTGGAACAGCTGAAGGGACGGAGAAGTTTTCAAAAGCATCTGCAGAATAACTTCCATCATTTTTGGCGCTCTAGTTCCTCGGAACTGAGTGCTTATCAATTTGCCAAAATGTCTGTAATTTTCTAATTTTTCGATGAAAATAGTCTTAAACGATTTGGTTCGACTCACTGATCAAGAATCCCTGGTCGAAATTCATTCTGTCCGGCCGGTCCGGCCGTCCGGCAATCCTATAAATATGAGAATTCTAATTTAATATCATACTTTTTGTTGGTTGATATTTTCATGCCGATGGTCAATCCATATGATGATGGGAATGGTAATGGTAAGTTAATAAGAATACATTGATATAATTCTCAACTCTGAGAAACCAATACTTTTGGAGATATAATTTGTCTGTTTGAACTAGAGCGCCAGAAAGCTCCTGTCCACAGGGCTTGAACCCATTTTTTTTAAGAAAAGCGCTTCAAACATTCAGTGAAAATTCTTGAATTCTAACTTTGTCAAGCAGTCTTTTCAAGCGGTTAGTAGTAGGTTCAGTTTTTGTTGATCATTTTTGGCGCTCTTGTTCCTCGGAACAGAGTGCATATCAATTTGCCCAAATGTCTGTAATGTTCGAATTTTTCGATGAAAATGGTCTTAAACGATTTGGTTCGACTCACTGATCAAGAATCCGTCGTCGAAATTCATTCTGTCCGGCCAGCCGGCCGTAGGCACGATAACTCTCGAACGGAAGAGCTAGACAGTTGAAATTTTCAGAGTAGGTTTGGGTGATAAATATCTCGGCTAAGTTCGTTATTGGGCGAAATCGGACAGATGATTCCGGAGTAACAAAAAACATTTTTTTTTACATAACAAATTCCAAATAAAATTTTTTTCAATATGCAGTTTTATCATAAGAATCCATTTCCTGAGACATGACGTTGTCTAATTCATTCCAGCAATCGTAGAATTATGATAATTTAATATAATATCATACTTTTTGTTGGTTGATATTTTCATGGCGATGGTCAATCCATATGATGATGGGAATGGTAAGTTGAGAATTGAGTTCAGAAATCTCCACTAAAAACAAAACTGGAATATTGGTGTATTGGAGTATTAGAGTGGATTTGAGGAAAGATATATATGATCGTTCATCATAGAATTGAGGAATGAATATCTCGGATGAGTTCGTTGTTGGGTAGAATTCGTCTATTGGTTTTGGATTGATAATTTTTGGCACTCTTGTTGAATTTAAATTCTTCTATGATGTTTGAATTCAATTTCTGCTAAGATGAAGTTCTTTCATAAGAATCCATTGATATAATTCTCAACTCTGAGAAACCAATACTATCGGATATATAATTTGTCTGTTTGAACATGAGCGCCAGAAAGCTACTGTCCACAGGGCTTGAACCCATTTTTATGAATTGACCTCTAACTAGATACATATTAATCCCCTCTAACTAGATACATCACCGATCCTAGGAGCTCTAATCCTAGAAAAAAACGATAAAAAGCCAAAAAATTTGGGATTTGAGAAAAAACTTCAAAATTCAATAACATCTCAATAACCGTGAAATTTGTGAGAACATATTATAGGACCAAATTCATCAGAAATGAACTGAATAATACCGTCCACCAATATTCTGTATGACTTACACTGTATATAGAGGGTCGTCCACGATAATTGAATTTCTTGTTCCTATCTAACTACAGCCTAACTCTAACTCTGCCTATGAACTTAGCGAATCCAAATTTCAATTTTTTTACATGCTTACATCAACCAAACTCTCCAGAAATACACTCATAGTTTCGTTTGACATTAATGACATTTATCTTTTAAACTCAACCAAGCGCCAGCTACCGCAAACAGATAGAACACAGACAGATATAATTCGCATTCTGTGAGAACATAGAAGTACGATGTATTATTGAAATTCTGAAAAATCATATATCCCCGGAAGTGTTAGTTTGTTAGAGTTCAGAATAATATCAATGGATTCCTATGGTGAAACTGCATCTGAAAAATAAAATTGAATTCGAAATTTATAACGTAAGAGAAACATTTTTTGTAGTTACTCCGAAACCATCTAGCTGATTCTGCCCAATAACAAACATAACCGAGATATTTATGTCCTAAACCTACTCTAGCAATTTCAATTGTCTAACTCACTCCGTTCGAGAGTTATCGTGTTAATGGCGGGTCGGCCGGACAGAATCGATTTCGACTACAGATTCTTGATCAGTGAGTCGAACCAAATCGTATAAGACCATTATCAGCCAAAATTTCGAAAATTACAGACATTTTGGCAAATTGATAAGCAGTCTGTCCAAGGAACAAGAGCGCCAAAAACATACTACAATTTAAAGGCCGGTCCAGACGCTACATTTTGCACAACCTTTTGTCTGCACAGTTCAACACGTTGCAGATAAAACGCTTCGTGTAGATAGGAAAAGTGCGCAGTATTGAATGCGGCGCGAAGACCGTATAGAATTGGTATACGTTTTCATTCCGTCTAAGACTGCGAAAACAAAAGGTTATAAAAAAGGTAACGTCTGGACCGTTCCTAAGATTGAAAAATCCATTAACTGCCGGTTGAAAAAATGAGGACAATCATTTCTAATAATTCTAGTAAGAATATGTATCCTCCTTTTGACATGGCCAAATGGTTGGTCACACACAAAAATATTGACTAAAGAAACTTACCAGCAAATGCTAAATGCCGGATGAAGTAGTTCATTCTGCTTTTTCTTGATCTTCCAACTAGCAATGTATATAAAACTGCAAAATTTCCAACGACTATTACAATGAATAGTAACCATAGCACTGTGAATTGCTCAACCTGAAAAAAATAAAAAACGTAATCATTTAAAATTCAGAATTATCAAATGGTACATAATGGATTGGATAAATCAAATATTCGCTTTATTCCCTAAATTATGGTATTCTTTGTACGCCTTACATTCATTCCAATATCGTGATTTATTTTTTGTCAGGAGAAGAAATAGTTACAACCACGAATGCATTCAAAAATTCTCCTGTAAACAATGTTGAATGATATCTGAAACGATCTAGAAAATAATAATAATAATAATAAAAATAATCCTTCCCAATTTCCCTACAACTACCTTACAAGATCATTGTGTTTCAGAGTAATGGAGTCAATTCGTGATTTATTTTTTGTCAGGAGAAGAAAAAGTTACAACCATGAATGCATTCAAAAATTCTCCTGTAAACAATGTTGAATGATATCTGAAACGATCTAGAAATAGTTCATATTATCTGCACAGAAAAAAAAGTACACTGCGAGCAAGACTAGTAGTCTTGATTGGAAGCTATGGTAGACTCATATATCCGCAATGATAACTTGACTCAATGCAATATGCACATTATTCTTATACCTATCAGTTCAGCTTACTTCCGATAAAGAATAACAAACTTGAAAATAGTATAGTAACACTAATTTTAACGTATAGCATAACTTCAACTAAGAATATGCCTACTTGAAATGAATATAGAACTGTCTTTTAGCAAAACTTTCTCAGTTTCCGAATAAGTATAGTCATTTTCTGAGCAACTATTTCCTTAATGCAGAGTAACAAGTAATAAACTTGAAATGAGAATATTTCTAATCATATCAATATTATTCTTAAAATTGTTTGAAAATCATCTATACTATCCCTCCGAGTATAGTGGAACTCATATCAATTTTGAAGTGTTCTTAATTTAATTCCCTTTGAAATGAGAGACAGTCAAATAATATGGAGTGTCAAGTGGTACATCATAGAAAATAATTCTTTTTGTTGTCCTTCCAACTATCTGAATTTTTTGACGACGTGATGCTTGTCCTCCCATATTTGAAAATTTGAAGTTAATTTTCTCTCCAGCGTCATCTACTTAGTATCAAAATGTTATTTATTTCAAAAAATAGCATTGGGTATTTATTCAAACTAGTCCCATATCTAAGCGTCGCAATAAATTGAATCAATGATAGCTTAGTATTTAAAGCTATCATTGTTGGAACCTTTGGCTAAGTTTGCGACGCACATATATGGGACTAGTTTGAATAAATACCCACTACTAATTTTTGAAAAAAATATCATTATGATACTAAGTTGATGACGCTGGAGTGGAAATTAACTTCAAATTTTCAAATATAGGAGAGCAAATATCACGTTGTCAAAAAAAAATCAGATAGTTGGAAGGACATTAACAAAAAGAATTATAATCAATGATGTACCTACCACTTGACAACCCATACCATTTGAATGTCATTCATTACGAAAAATAGAATCGGTACAAAAGTAAGTAAGGAATGCACAAAATAACATCACTATTTTTCACTTTGCAGAATGTGTAAGGGGATATGTCATTTATTCATTTGCACAATATTTTGCTCAGCATTTTGGTGAAACGGATTGTTATTTTTCTTGCTGCGATGTGCCAAGTTCCAAGTAAAAAGTTGCATAACAGTTTGGTGCAATCAGGTTCCTGAAAATGAAATTATGGGTTCCAATGAAATTATATAAAGTATATTATAAGTACTCACTGTTGAATACTTAAATTAACTCGGCCAATTCCCATTCGTTTAAAATGTTCTTCATATTCATTACTACATATATAAACTTATAAAATCACTAGTTGTTGCCGATCGTGATCATGCTCTCTTTGGATCCGCGTCCAAAATGTCCGCCGCCAAGCTTTCCACCCGGTGCAGATATGTGGATTTGCTCAATCGATACTCGATAGTTGAGTGTATTGAGACTTGACTGCGCATATAATATTATTTCGAATAAGAATAGCCTGTTCTTGGGTGAAGTTGTACCTGAATTCATATGAGATCTCTTAGATTTCAACCATGAGAGCTATTCTCAATATAATTATTGAAACACTTCCATCAGTAGAATATTTCCTACAATTAAGAATTAATATTCTAGGTATAAAATAGTGTTGCTTTTTATTCAATGTCAAAATTAGGCTACGATCAACTTTAAATAATTTTGGCTCAAGTCTTGCATTTTCTTTAGAGAATACTAAATGATTTTCAATAGAACTCAATAGCGGTTCTTGCTTTCATTGTAGTGATCTTGTTGTATTGAGAATATAACATGTTCAATAAAATGTATCGTAATCTTGGTGAATAAGTATATGTGTCTTCTCAGAACAAAAACAGTATTTTCTACTTTCAAGATAAATAGTTTCAACTCAGGTATGAAAAAACTTGCTTTTAGAATATTTCATCAAGACTATGTGTATACTTGAATGTAAATTATGATTTTTTTCCGTGTGGTCTATTTTTTCCGACACCTGACGAAAATTGAAAAAGAGCATTCAACTCCTACTTCTCGAAGAATTAATAACTAACTATTGCATTGAAATAAATAATTGGCAGCAAAACGGAATAATTTTGAATTTAAGAAAATCAGTTGGAAATGGAAGAATAGCAAGCGAATAAAAAAAATATAAGACAAGCATACACAGATAGTTCGAAGCAGTCAGGATCGACTGCTTCTTTCCGGACATGAAATTCTTCCAAAGCAGTGTAGCTTCGAAAAGTCTTATATAGAGCGAAACAATCTTCATGGCACACTTCAGAATGAACATGGGGGAAAAAATAAGAATTAGGTGGTCTTTTGGGGAGTTTCCCGATAGCACCCCCACTACTGGCTACGTCACTGAATGAAAGAATAAATTATATTCAAGGAGGCAGAAGAGGATTTTGAAGGTAATGATGATAATTTTAAGTTCACGACAATGACGTGTTTGGAAGTTTTCCAGACACCAACTAGCAACTACCGGGAAAAGGAGAACATAAAGTTGAAGAGATTGCCGTTGTACGAGGTTTTCTGTGCGTAAGTCTATAAGGTTAATTCTAACATATTTAATAATACTAAAATCTTTTAATATCCATTCGAAATAGGTCCTTTGATACTGACAAAAAATGTCATAGTTATTGATGTACGCAAGGTAGAAATCTTCACCTTTACCTTAAAGGTAGAAACAGACTGAGCCCACGTACGCACCGTATGCGACGCAACGTGGGAGAGCTTGTGTGCACACTTGTCCCACGTATGCAATGCATATTGACATCACACGTTGTCATTCGTCAGTGTGGGTACTATGTTTTCTGATTATGGGTGTGAGTTTTCAGGACAATATATTGAGTTTGTTATTTTTACATGAACATGTCCGTCGTATGCAACGCGTATTGACATCAGAAGTTGTGATCACTTCTCAGGTGCGTTATAGTGTACTATGTTTTCTGATTCCGAGAGTGAATTTGAGGACGATATATTATGTTTGTTATTTATTTTTACTTCAATATGTCCATGCCACAAGAACAAACAGAAGAATTAAGAAGAGAAGATATTGGATACACGGTATAAATGAAGAAAGAAGTACCCACACATATTCATTTATTCAGTATTAAACGCACCTACATAGTGGATAAATATAAATACTTACAACACCTCCCCAATTCATACAGTACGAATAAATAAAGGAAAATATACCTGGCAGGCTTGCCATGTTGTTTTGTTATATCTTCCCATGCTGCATTGCGTATAATTTTGCGTCACGATATTCAGTGCATTTCTATGACTTCATGCCGTCTAATCAAATCAATTAATTGTTCATCCCCCATATTTCAAAATTCGAACTGACACGTTGCGAATGTAAGTGCTATAGAATGAATATTTCTATAGAAACGCACTAGTCATACGCGTGGAATGACGTTTATCCCCTCCACCTTCCCACGTCGATCTGGATCGGCAGATCCTACGTTGCGTGGAATGCGTGGGACAGCCTGGCGTATGATAGCGTGAGCTAAGTGTACTTTTCTTCGATCGTGGGAAAAGTGACACTATTTTCACCTGTTTTCTATGCGCAAAGCTCAACATTCCAGAATAGTGGGCAGTTGCTAAGCAATTAGAAAATAACAGTGCGGTAATATTCTTACTGCACTGCTGTAGCGTGCGGTAATGTTACAAATGGATTATTACAATAAAATGAAACAAAGTATGGTTTTAATTTTTATATTGATAAAGTTGTTATAAAAGAAATCAAAGAAACATCTAATTTTTAACGATATTCTTCAACACAAATTAATTGTTGTTAATATTTACATTTATTGTACAGTTTGTACAATTTGTAAATTATAATGGAGGGCAACGAGAATTTATAGACGTTGAAGCTGCATGGCTAATTGTTTGGTTTATCTCGTTTCGATCATTTTCATTTGAAGTCGGGGCAGGGTTGTTGAATATTTTATTAGCCACTTCTACTTTATTACTAAGTGATTCGTCAATATATTCTTCCGCCACATTGGAAGATTTCCATCCTCCGTGGCGCTTTAAAGAAATATATTATAATAACTTGCAACAATTTGCGGCATTTTTCCAAATCGATTTATTCCAACGACTGTCTTCCATCCTTTTCCCTTGTTGAATTAAAAAAATTGGTTCAAGCACTGACGTGAGGTCAGATGCTTTTGCGCGTATGTTCTATTGTCCATTCTTCTGTATTGGACACCCTTCATCGAATTTACCATGGTAAATTATGTTGTCCATTCTCCTGTATTGGACACTTAATTCGAATTTACCATGGTAAATTCGAATTAAGAGTGTCCAATACAGGAGAATGGATAACACAATTCATTTGTCTCAGAGTAAAAAGAGCAAATCGATGCATTTATCGAACTTATAATTATTGTATTCATTAAACTATTAAGATTAGAGCTTTGCGAAAATGAGAGGGGATGCAATGTTGAAATTTTATATTTTTTTCTGACCAATTTATTGGCAAAAAAACTGATGGTATTTAAAATTGTATTCTTAATCAAAAATCAAATCATGATTTTGGTTTTTTGTTTTATTTGAGTTGGTCTATTCAAAGAGTTGTTAGAAATAAAAAACTTTTCGGGAAGACTAACTTAAATAAAACAGAAAACTAATACTAATAATAATAATAATATCATGGGTTAATTGACAGTGAGTATTGAATTATTTATGCAATCAGTAAAATTATAATCTTTTTACCAACAAATATTCGTCTGAAATAAATAAAACATACAATTTTGCTATTATCCCTCCAACGTTCGCATCACCCTAGGCTTAACATTTTTAAGTATAGAGCTTTCAGACAGAAACCACGTATTTTTTGATTATTTGCGCAGGTTGGATTCACAAAGAAAATCGGAAATAGAAGTTCGTGTTTCAAAGAGTTGAAGGATAGTATTTGTATACATACTACCCAACAAACAATTTCAGTTTTATCATGATCTGCAAGGGTGCATTAAGAATAAAAAATTGGTCCAAACCCAGTGGACAGGAGATTTCTGGCGCTCTTGTTCAAACAGACAAATTATATCTCCGAAAGTATTGGTTTCTCAGAGTTGGGAATTATATCAATGCATTCTTATGATAGAACTGCATCATGAAGGAAATTCAATTCAAATGATAGTTTATTTATCAAGATTGAATGAGCAATCTGAGAATGAGAACTGCACCATGGAAGAAATCAAATTAAAATATCTGAAATTAATTTGACTCTCTCTTATAGAGCAGGATGACGTGTATGAGTATGAAGACAGATCATATAATAAAGCTTAGATAGAATAATTATAGCATTCTGTGAAAACATAGAAGTACGATTCATTATTGAAATTTCGAAAAAGCATATCTCCGAAAGTGTTAGCTTGTTGGAGTTGAAAATGATATCAATGGATTCTTATTGCAAAACTGCATCTCAAATATGAATTGAATTTGAAATTTGTCACTTAAAAAAAAATTTTTTTTCGTTACTCCGAAATCATCTGGCCTATTCTGCCCAATAATGAACTCAACTTAGATATTCATCTCCCTAACCTACTCTGAAAATTTCAACTGCCTAGCTCATTCCGTTTGAGAGTTATTGTAGAAAAATATTTTTAAAATTTTCAATTTTTTTTTTGACACTTTGCGGTAACCTGGTCAATACAAAATTTCACATGCGTATAAAGATTATGATTCTACAATTTGATGCTAAATTTCAGATAGATCGAGTGATCGGTCATAATCGGCCATAACTCCGAAACCGCTTAATGAATTTCGCCCATCAACGAACTCGTCCGAGATATTTACGCTTCAAACCCCCCTTGCTAATTTCAATCCTCTAACTCCTTTCGTTCGAGAGTTATCGTGCCTACGGCCGGACATAATCGATTTCGACCTCGGATTCTTGATCAGTGAGTCGAACCAAATCGTTTGAGACCATTTTCAGCCAAAAATTCGAAAATTACAGACATTTGGGCAAATTGATAAGCACTCTGTTCCGAGGAACTAGAGCACCAAAAAGTCCAGTTTTAAGAGAATCATAAAACCTGAAGTTTTCTGAAACCCTTGAAAAGATGAGATAAGACTATACTATATTCAAGGAAATTTCTGGAAGATTCAATTCTCTTTATTTGAGCCTAAAGATTTCTTGGATGTGATATGAAGATATCTGCATATAAGGATATAACATATAATTTCATTAATGTTTCACTCTAAGAACTCATTCTTATTCCATCTGTCGTGTATAATAAAATGTAATACTGTATGTATAGGTATCATGAAGTAAGGAGTGAATTCCGAAGCGCTTCAAATTTTTGTGATAAACTCGACTGAGCTACCTCTAAAAAAAAAGCAGGCCTCTAATATTTCAATCAATGGCAATTTAATAAAAAGCTCCGAAATTTTTTTTTTTGGAAAATTTCTTTTATATTTAAGATTTTGGATTAATAAAATTACACATGAGATTAAATCAATAATCAGCTGTTTCATAAATTTAAATATCCCTATAATATTCTATTATTCGTATTTTTTTGTTCGATTCATACGATGACCGACAAGATTTTTCATTGAAAATATGTCGAAAAGTGTAATAAAATCTAAGGCACTAATTTATAATCTGAAATAAAATAAATTGGTTTCAATATATCTTTTTAATGAACGCCCGGCTTTTCTTGAGCCCAAATGCTCCTAGGAAAAGCAAATTGCAGAATATTTGTGCTTGATTAAATCCGTGCAATGAAACTACCCTAACCTAAAAAACCATAGTCGTATCCAAAAATCAAACTCAAAATTTTGTATGTAAAGGGCATGGATAGTTAAATTTTCTACTGGCTATACTTTTTTATTTATGCAATATTCTAGTCAAACTCAATTTTTTCACAAACACAGTAACTATGTACTTTCTGTTTTGATGATCTCTGGAAGCGAGAAATTAATAAACGCATATTAAATTCAACTTGAGGAATGTCTTCTGAAGATTTCTAGTCCATAATATGCTCAATTTTTCTGAAATATATTTGATTTTGAGATTTCCTTTGAGATATTCTTCAAAGTGTGCTGGATACAATATTCAAATCCTTGGTGCCAATATTCTCCACTATCCCCAATTTGCAAAAGTTCAATTGGTTGAGGTGTTTTTAAAAATGTACAGATATCATGCACGCCTATGGTTTTCGGATGTCGTTTGCTTATAATTTCAATAAGTGTCTTCAATGAGTTGTGTGATATTCCAAATTTTGATGATCACCATCAAAGCTCATAACAGATTTGAAGCTGACCCCCCCCCCCACCTGGATCCGCCCTTGCTGGCAACCAAACATGGCCGCCTAGAATTTCCGGCTAGAGTGACAGTCCAACCGAAAATGACCCCTATACTTCTGATTGACAATGTTGACATTTAGTCACACAAAAAACAAAGGACAACTGAAAAGATTGGAAGATTTTTGGAGTCCTGCTAAACTTCATGTCGAAATTTCTCATCATCTTAATTCTATTCAATTTTTAAAATACCAGAAACTTCGGTAGTATCTTCTGTTAATATGTCCAAAACCTATTCCTGCAAATATCCATTTTGTAAGAGTGCTTTTCACTCACCTGCTGGTTTTAAGCAGAACAAGCACTGAAATGAAGTCAGGAGCTTTTTCGGGCATATTATATTGTCTACTCTTCTCTATTGGGTATTTTAATTTATATTTTTTCGTAAGTTTTTTGAAATTTTCTAGTATTACGGTCCTCACAAAATTTCGGACACGTCTTTATATCGATATTCTACAGCTATATACCAAGTGTCAATTCGATCGGGTCCGTATTTTTTGAGTTATCGAGAAAATAATATTCCACATGGGTATAACTCCGAAACAGTTTGGCCGATTATGCCCAACAACGAACTTAACTCTCCCATTCGGATGCGCTACCTACCCTGAGAATTTCAAGTCTCTATTTCTTTTCGCCAACAATAAAGATCCGATCGTGCTCAAATTGTAACTTGGCTATAGAGTTAGGATTTGAAGACTCTCGCAAAATTTCAGCGATGTCGGAGAAATAGATTCTGATGTATAGAACTTTTTTCAATGATTTTTTTTTTATTCTAGTGATACGATCGTCACGAAATTTTACAGGAATTTTCGCACCGGCATTCTACAACTAATTACCTTGTTTGAATTGGATCGGACTTGTATTTTTCGAGTTATTGAGGAAATAACAACCAAACTTCAGATGGGTATAACTCCAAAACCATTTGACTGATTCTTTCTCAGGTTATCGTGACATAAATAATATTTTTTAATATTCTCTAGTGACACGATTCTCAGAAAATATCATAAAAGTCTTTGTATTAGTATTGCACAACTAGGTACCAAGTTTCAATTCGATCTGATCTGTATTGGTTGACGATAAAATTATTACTCGGAAACTGTTGGGCCGATTATGCCCACGAACTCGTTCGTTGTCCTGAAAATATCAAATCTTTTTCCGTTCTCAAGTTATCGTGGCAATGTCCGGCCGGACAGAATAAAATTTGGCCTCGAATTCTTCCTCAGTGACTTGAACCTAACCGTTTGAGACCAGCTTAGGCCAAAAATCTGAAAATTACAGACATTTGGGCAAAATGATAATACGATGTTCTCCAGAACATACTCGCAAAAAGTACTTCATATTTCCAAGGGATATTGCTAGAGCGGCAGCTTGGAAGCAAGCTTGATGTCTTTGTCCAAGCATTCTAATAATTATCCTTTATGCAGTGATCAATTCTCAGATTATTATAATCCAAGAGCCTACACGTCTTCGTCATGAAGCTGTCTCTAGATTTTTACCCTATGAAACTGTCCACGATGAGCATTGCTCAAAAATCTCCTTCTGATTTGAATATCAACAGTACCTGTATTTCTCTTTACATTCTTTTCTAAGTTTTGATGCTGCTTTTTTTCATGAACACTCTTCGAGGATGAGACAGTGTAAAGAGAAGATACCTGCCTGACTGATGAGCACTGTAATATTATGTGATAATGTTGGAGAGTTTTTTGGAGCATGATTCTTTTTGATTATCTAAATATTTTCGAATAATTTATCCAATTGTATGAATGCACTGTTTCAAGATATATTTTCATATTTGTCGAGTATTTACACACAATAAATAAAATGCAATATTTCATCATTGTGTTTACTTTCCCTTCTCAAATTGATCAATTTTAGATGTAAATTCAAAATTCCCGCCGTTCGATCATTTCTCGCAACCAAACATGGTGACTGTATAAAAGGTATTAGGTGTTGCCAACGATTATTTAGCAATTTTCATTCCTTATTATTAGTGTTCTGTGGTTCAGTGGTGGATTTACCAGCAGGCTGAGTAGGCTGGAGCCTAGGGCTGCAAATTTCAACGGGCGGCAAATTGGCAAATTTAGTTCATAAATTTTTTATTTCGACTCACATATTGAAAAATTTTCATTTAGAAACAGAATAAGTCCAGGAATATGTACACTTTTAAAGCTACCTTTCTTCTGAAAGAATCTCAATTAAACCAATTCCTGGAATCATTAGAATGTCTGTCTTCATTCCTGTGAGAAAAGAATTCAGGAAATATTTATCCAAACTTGGATATTGCAATTCGTATGGCTCTTTGTACACCAGGGACAAATTGTTCCGGTGAAAGAAGCTTTGCTTGCTTGAAGAAGGTGAAGAATTAGCTACGTTCGACTTCAAGTCAAGAAAAGCTAAACTCTTCAGCTCTCATGTGCATAGAGTCGGAGCTAATGAACAAAATTTCGAACGAGGATATGATAAATGATTTTCGAATTTAAAATCTCGCAAAAAAGTACTGTAATGCTTTCATAATGTATCTTAAACTATAATACTATTTTTTTAATAATTAAGAAAATATATTATTTTTTGTATTGTTTTTAAACTGTAAGTGCAATAATAAATCTCTAACAACGTTCGCCAAATGTATATTTTTGTGCAAGATTTATTCATATTATGTAATTATTGTATAGTTTTTTAGAGATACCCTACCCTACTTCAAGAGTAGTACTTACATGAGTGAGATATTGTTTGCTTAAAATAATGTTCTTTGATAATTCTTTGCCTTAAAAATAATCAAGGATCTAACAGATACCACATAGTTCTCAATTATACTAACCATACCGGAAAAGTTGATGTAACGAGGATGATGGAGCACAAATCATAAAGATGGAATTTTATTCATAGACTAGCTGGCCCGGCAGACTTCGTACTGCCTCCTCAACGTCTGCCCAGCGCCAACGGCAACTCCAACTCACACTCCAACTCCAACTTCAACTCCAACTCCAACTCCAACTCCAACTCCAACTCCAACTCCAACTCCAACTCCAACTCCAACTCCAACTCCAACTCCAACTCCAACTCCAACTCCAACTCCAACTCCAACTCCAACTCCAACTCCAACTCCAACTCCAACTCCAACTCCAACTCCAACTCCAACTCCAACTCCAACTCCAACTCCAACTCCAACTCCAACTCCAACTCCAACTCCAACTCCAACTCCAACTCCAACTCCAACTCCAACTCCAACTCCAACTCCAACTCCAACTCCAACTCCAACTCCAACTCCAACTCCAACTCCAACTCCAACTCCAACTCCAACTCCAACTCCAACTCCAACTCCAACTCCAACTCCAACTCCAACTCCAACTCCAACTCCAACTCCAACTCCAACTCCAACTCCAACTCCAACTCCAACTCCAACTCCAACTCCAACTCCAACTCCAACTCCAACTCCAACTCCAACTCCAACTCCAACTCCAACTCCAACTCCAACTCCAACTCCAACTCCAACTCCAACTCCAACTCCAACTCCAACTCCAACTCCAACTCCAACTCCAACTCCAACTCCAACTCCAACTCCAACTCCAACTCCAACTCCAACTCCAACTCCAACTCCAACTCCAACTCCAACTCCAACTCCAACTCCAACTCCAACTCCAACTCCAACTCCAACTCCAACTCCAACTCCAACTCCAACTCCAACTCCAACTCCAACTCCCACTCCAACTCCAACTCCAACTCCAACTCCAACTCCAACTCCAACTGCAACTCCAACTCCGACGCCAACTCTAACCCCAACGCCAACTACAATGCGAACTCCAACTCCAAGGTCAATGCAAACCCCAACGCCAACGACAACTCCAACCCTAACGCCTACTCTAACTCTGGTTAATTACTAAAATGGATATAAAAAATAGGGGTAGGTGATAAAAAAGTAAAAATTTAGGGTTATATGTATTTTTTAATGCCACATTATAAAAAAATAAAAACCAAAAATTTCGTCCACAAAATAAAAAAAAATTTTTAAGGGTGAACAACCCTTATCACTTTGGGGTATGAAAAATAGATGTTGGCCGATACTCTCCCTTTCCCAGGCTTAGTTCATAAATGTGGATGGATTCATTGAACTGGGGTTTCCAAGAGTTCAACCCAGGCACCAAGCCGGTAACTGTTCAGATAAGGAGAACATGTTACTGAAGAAGTTCGTATGTTCTTCGAGCAGATAGAAAGAAGCCTGGATATAAATCACATTTTATTGAGATCAGGGACCTGGCAATTATAATGGACGTCATAAAATCTATTTTTCTTCTTCTCCATTATTCCTGTACGAAAATAACAAAAATGTTCAACGCTAGGTGGCACACGTGGTTTTTGAGGAGATTTCTTATTAGGAATGTAGGAGGAGGAAATGGTTTTCAGTTCGAGTTCACCTATTGATTTAGTTACATTTTATGTTCTATACTATTTTTGGAAGATATTTAAAGTATGCGGATAAATCTTTACGATCGATGAGTCTAATTCAGCAGATGAAATAAAATTTTCCAACTGCGCATGAACGATTACATAAAACCTATGGTGCCGGAAAGGGAGGGGGGGTCCAAATGCTTTGAAAATTTGCCAACTCCGTTCAACATTGGGGACATCGGACACGAACATTAATAAAGTATAATATAAGGTATATCAAAACAAAACAAAAATATAAGAAATTAATGAAAATCAATAACCGAATGCGGAAAATATTTCAACAAGAGTAAATCAGGTACAAAATACGAAAACAAATATTCTTTGTACTAAAAGAATAAAATAACATATAAAATTTTAGAAAAATCAAAACAGAATACAGATAAACTGATTCACGAGAAAAAACATTTTCTTACTTATTTTCATGCCAGCTAATTCCTTTATTGCATCAGCATCATAATTCAGACACATCAATTCACTTTAGATTGAAAGTACTCGTATACTCCATTCACGTTTATAAGGTCTCCCGGTTGGCCATGATTTAGGTCTATCACGTTTTTGTAACTAAAACGAAGGGAGGTTGGCACTCCTGAAATATCGTCAATGTCAAAACAATTCTCTGAGACGTTTCCAATTTCTACTCTCAACAATCAACGAATCAACATAATGATCCATCTTAGACAAGATATTAACAGAGAGAGAACCCTTCGCTTTGAAATTGAAAATGCCGAAAGCAGTTTTGAAGAAGCAGAGAAAAAGGAAATGATGCTATACAGACCTGAAATCTGCAATAGGAAAACTTCATTCTGTTTTAGGACATGTAGAACTCTAAAATGAAATTGCTCAGTTTCCTATCCTATCACTTTATTTTATTAAGGTTTAACAGGTTTTGTAGTACTACTATTATACCTACATTTTGACACTGCTGTATTCAAGTTGTGCGACAAGGTATTCAAATCTCATCTGTAGGCTTATTTCCTGAGAATTTCGAAAAGTTGGGATTTCCATAGGTCTGTCTGTTCGTTTAGAATTTCTCCTGCCGGGTTATTCAGGTACTTGTATTCTTTTTGGCACTCTTGTTCCTCGGAACAGAGTGCTTATTAATTTGCCCAAATGTCTGTAATTTTCGAATATTTGGCTGAAAATGATCTTGAACGATTTGGTTTGACTCACTTATCAAGAATCCGTGGTCGAAATCGATTCTGTCACGATAACTCTCGAACGGAATGAGCTAGACAGTTGCAATTTTCAGAGTAAGTTTAAGGGATAAATATCTCGGATAAGTTCGTTATTGGGCAAAATCGGTCTAATAGTTTCGGAGTAACGGAAAAAAATATTTTTTCTTACAACTTTTGAATTTAATTTCTTTTAAGATGCAGTTTCGTCATTGTTATCATTTTCAACTCTAACAGGCTAATACTTTCGGAGATATCATGTTTCAAAGTTTCAATAATATATCGTAAGTTCTATGTATTCACAGATTGTGAACACAGAATCTATCTGTGTTCACCATTCATAAATGTCATCGTTTCTAGCTATCAGAGATTGTCAATTCGTAGTTTGAAAATAGTTTCTCTTGGAAAGAAAGTATTCGATTCTTGAATTTGTGAATATATACAAGAGACAAAACTGTTTTGATTTAGTTTATGGAGGCAATAGGAAAGAAGAGCATATTGGGATCATCCAAAGAAATGTTCGTTGACCATTGAGGTTAATATTACCTTTTACTTCTTTAAATAGTGAGACAAGTTTCTACATTTGTGTATCAAACATTTTTTCTTGAGTTAAACTTCATAATTGAAAGGTTTTTTTTTTCTGGGTTTTCTCTCTCAAACTCTGAGAAATATCTATAAAATAAAAATTAATTATTTTGTGATTTGCTTCTGCGTAAGAAACATAAGATATTTGTCAGAAGCAATCAATTGAACAATGTTGCCTAACAAACAACAACGAAACAACATCAAAGAAGAAACAACTATATCGTAACGTTTCGGAGTCTATACCAGACTCCTTCATCAGACTTTTAATGAAAATCTTTAGAATTATTTTGTTGATAGTTATTTTGAATTATTTTATTCTTGAATTTTACAAAATAACTATGGTTTGGTATTCTTCAACTAGTAACTACTAAGCTGGATTTTGCTCTAGGACATTCTCATTCAATTGCGTTTCGTGTGACTGTGACTTTGTATCGCTGCCTATAAAATACAGCATGAGGTAAAGACATTTTTTTTTTTAATTTTGACTCACAGACCGATTTTTTTCCTGAAAAATATTGACAAGATCGGATCGGGGGCCCCTGCCGGTCTCGGGGACCTACGCTAAAGCGTACCGGGTAATCGGCCACTGCTTCCATCCAACATGTATCTATTACACAGGTGAACAACTGTTTAGGTGTCGTGGTTTTTTGAGCTGATTCTATATCAATTTGATGTTCTGAATTCAAATAACGTATTCATTTTTACCTAGGGGCTCGAATTTTTAAGATATACAATTTTAGAGAAATATAGGTTACATTATTTTAACTCAAATCCGTAAGTTTAGTAAAGAAAAGTAGATACGAAATTTTTATTTTAGTTATACAAAATACAATATTATATCGTACTTACAAACAAAAAAAACATTGAAGAAATCAAATAGTCACACAACACTTCGAATGCTTCTTTTCCGCGACATTCTTGAATGTTTTTTTTAAACAGTCTCTTTTTAAACTCCAGTAGTAATCTGTCATCAAGTGCATGTCCCATCTTCCTTGGTAGCGGTCCTCCATAACTTTAATATCTTTGTGAAATCTTCCACCTTGTTCATCACTCATGTCTAGGGAATCCAATCCCGCAAAAGCTGGATCTCGCAAATGCGGGATCCCTCTGAAATTCTGCGGGATCAATATTTCGGGATTTTTCGTGTGGGATCTGCGGGACTCATTATTAAAATTCCGTATTCGACATTGAACGCGCAAACGTCCCAGAAAAAGAAAATGTACTTTTTCGTCCGCTGTGGTCTCTATGATTACGGCATGATACGGTTCAATACAAACATAAGTGCCTGTAGGAATAACTGTCAGTCGCTGTAGTCACTATGGATGATTCCATACAAACACAAGTGTATGTGTCAAACTGTCATTTGCTATTGTGTAATTATTTAAGAGGTCCGAAATTCCTAAAAAATATGTAGAGGTCGACGAAAAAATGTATATGCATCTTGGCGAAAAACTGTCTATTGTCTCGCATGCTTGCTATCCGAGGCGGAGCCAAGGATAGGATTTGCACGCCCTACAATAATAGACAGTTTTTGGTCCTTGGTACATAAATAACTATTATGCTTCTACAAAAGTATGTTTTAATTGCATAACACCTTTTTTTCTCCTCCGGGATGAAAAGTTCACTTTTAGTCCCTGTCACACGGGAGAAAAATACCCGATTCTCTCCCGGTGAGATGGCGAATGTGCGCATGCGGGTACTTTACTTTATCTCCCGGTTGGCGGTTACCTAGCAACCGCGTGTTTATATCTCAAGTTGATGACAGCTGAGTCAAAAAAAGGTTAATTACTTCAGTGAATACCGACAAATATAATAAAAAATGGATTTGATTAACTCTGATGAAAGTGAATTAGACGGAGAAGAAAAAAATCGTATACGCACCTAGGGAGAAAAGTAGGACATCCTCGCCCGCGATTGTCACCCTCGCCTCCGGCTCGGGAGACAATCATTCGCGGGCGTGAATGTCCTACTTTTCTCCCTCGGTGCGTAATATACTATTTATTAGCATGTTTAATAGGTTGAGTACGAAGATTAGATTTATTGTTAACTATCCCGCATTTTTGCGCATCCGCGGGATTGATGACTTTAATCCCGCGCGTTTGCGGGAATGAGGTTTTGGTGCGGGATTGGATTCCCTACACATGTCTCCTAAATTTTCTGGAAAACGGTCGAAGTGCAAGGGTGTAGCCAGGAATCAATTTCGGGGTGGGTTTTGAAATAGGAATTAATTTCGGGGGGGGGGAAGGGGTTGAAATGTTGGCAATGAACTTTATAAGAGCAGGGGTTGTAAGGGTCGCTTTCTGTAGCAAGTATTTGTTTGTAAACAGTGTAAATAGTGTATTTTAATACTCATATTGCACCTTAAGAATTTGAAACTATTGAGCATCTTGTTAACCATTTCAACATAGTTTTGAGCTTTATTTTTCCCTAGAAAAATTTCTACAACTGCAACAAATGAATAATGATGTCGAAGTTTCTCGTTCAACTTGATTCATAGAATTTATGAAGGCATGATCCTTAATTAATTATCTTGTTTGTGGGCCGTCAAATATCCCTGCCTTGAGTTTTTCTGTGCTCTGTGCTCAACTGATACATTTTTACCCCTATATATGCAAAACATGACCCATCCCATTGCCTTTACAAATTGCTTCATTAAGCCCAACTTTATATGTAACGGAGGAAGTGTGATTTTTTCTCTTTCAACCAAAGCGTCGTTAATAACATTCTTTTCCCCAACGTCCATGTTTTCTCTCTGAGGTTTCTAACCCAGTGGCCAGTGGTGTGTTTTGTCCCTAATATCAGAGGCACAAGAAACACGGATATTTCGTGTAACTACTTTGCTGCCCAAGAAGAAAGTTTACCATCTTTAAGTCCACCCTCCACAGCAAGATATGTTCCTTTAGGTGTCAATGGCCTGACTTGAATCTCTCAGGGCCGGTTTCTCAATTGCGAGTTAACCCGAGGTTGCGGGTAACCCGAGTGTTACGCATTCATGAATATCGCTAAATACATGCGTCAACTCGCAACCTCGAGTTAACTCGCACATGAGAAACCGGCCCTCAGGTGGCCAACTTACCCCCACCGTACTTCGCTGTCGTATCAGGACAACATAAAATATGAGAGCATTCCTGTTGATTTCTCCCGTATGAGAATTCAGACGTCGTTCAATAATTAGATTGAAATTACACTCACCTTTAGAGTATGAGATGGTGTGAGTGTCACTTTAGAAAATACAAAATTCCTGCGAGTTTTGCCTATAAATAAATCTCCGAAATGTTACATTTTTCTTTTTTTTCGCTTATAGTGATACTATTCTCATGAAATTACGCATGGAGTCGATAATCTATAATTTATAATTAAATACCAAATTTCAACTTGATTGGATCCGTAGTTTTGGAAATATTGGGAAAATATCATTTCAAATGCGTATAGTATATCTTCGCAAACATTGGGGGAATTTAATCCATTCACGAACTCGACCAGTGCGTTCTGACCTCAAATATACTCTGCAGTTTTCAAGTATTCAAGTTTCTTCATTCGAAAGTTATCTTGTTTACGGATGGACGGACATAATTTGATTTGATCACGAAAGTGTGAAACTTCTCCTAAGCGACGTGATCGATTTGATGAAATTTTGTTTGGGTTTTTGAGTGGGTCCCTAGATGGTTTGAGTCGGAATCGGACACAGTAGGAGGCGCCACAATCAGGTTATAGAATATTGGTTTTGTTGTTCAGTATTAAATGGCGGATGCGCCAATCCAATTATTAAAACATCGACTCTGTTCAGATCTCAGAGTCTAAGAGATGTGAATTTGACATTTATTATTTATTTTAAGTCAGTATTATGCAGTCTATAAAAATAAAGTTTGAGGTATATTATACTAAAGTGTAATTATTGTGTCAAGGATTTTGAAATGTGATTAAAAACTAAACAGATCAAATATATAGTGTCAACAAAAATGTACAGGAATTCGATAGATTGACGAAGAAGGAATTATTTTACAATTCTTTTTGAAAGCAAAAAGGAACAAGGAAAAAATATTCAAATTGTTAATATATTTATTGAAATATTTACACATTCTGGTTACATGAGAGTTTCTACCTATGTTTGTATCGAAACCCCAAGCTTCGAAACCGCTAGCACATCTCTTTGGACTTAAATTGTTCCTGGAACTGTTTGTCTGCGTATGATGGAGCCACATTTTCTGCATATGCTCAAGTACCTCCGACCAAATTGCTTCCAAAAGATTGTCATCATGATCAGATGATGAACTTCAACTTGTCCCTAAGAAAATAAATACTGAAAATGATGACGAGAAATGTTACAAACAAAACTTCACAAACGGGGTATCATGTATTTTACCTCTCCATCTTAAGATAACTCCTAGTTTCATAAACTTGGACAAAATTTGCACGATAACTTGAGAACGGAAAGAGCTAGCGTTGTTTTCAACCAATATAAATCCGATCGAATTGAAACTTGGTAAATAGTTGCAAAATATAAACCTAAGCACGTTTGTAAAATTTTGTGGAAATCGTATCACTAGAAAATTTTGAAAAAATTATTAAGAAATATGTTTTATGTCTCGATGACCTGAGAACGGAAAGAGATAGCGACTTGAAATTTTCAGGTTAGGTGGTGCATTAGAATGTGAAATTTAAGTTTGTTTATAAGCATAATCGGTTTTGGAGATATTCCCATTTGAAATTTGGTTGTTATTTAACTAGAAAAATACCAACCTGATCCAATTTGAATATGGTTATTAGTTGAAGAATGCCGACACGGAAATTCTTGCAAAATTTCGTCAGGATCGTATGACTAGAAATTTTTTAAAAATCATTGAAAATCATTGAAAAAAATTCTATATATCAGAAACTATTTATCCGACATGGCAGATGTTTTGCGATAGCCTTCAGAACCTATCTCTACTACCAAGTTCCAAGTTCGAACACGATCGGATCTATATTGTTGGAGATCTGAGCAGCCTTGTGTGAGTTCAGTAGCTGGATGGGTGACCGCTGCCTCGATATCTCCCGAACGAAAGGAGATAGGGACTTGCAATCAGGGTAGGTTGCGCATTTAAATGGGAGAGTGAAGTTCGCTTTTGGCCATAATCGGCCCAACGGTTTCGGAGTTATACCCATATGGAATATTATTTACTCGATGACTCAAAAAATATAGACCCGATCAAATTGTAGCTTGCTAACTAGTTGTAGAATATCGACATAAAGACGTGTGTGAAATTCTGTGAGAACCATACCACTAGATAATTTTAAAAAAAATTACGAAAAAAAAAATTGGTTCACGCTTCATTGCTTGAACCAATTTTTTTTACATCTGCGCTTGTGCGAACTGTCCAGAACTGCGAACCAAAACAAAGCTATTGCAAGCTCTAGCAAGTGGTATAGGAGGGATATAAAAATCTTAAAAAGCAGAAGAGGCTGCTTTGCACCAACTTCTGCTGTTCTGCTTCAACTGCATACATTTTTGGTTTAATATCCATTACATCGAAAATAAATTAACTTAAATTTCGAAATTTAACTAACCAATGCAATTCACAAAAAACGAATTATGTTCGGAGGCTAAATAATACATAGATATCAATGTATATAGATCCAATCATATAAATATCATTGCTGTCAATTTTAGGTCAAAAAGATAATTAATTAATTATTATCAGCCATGCCAACATTAATCCCTTCGCTAAAAGGCCACTTTATGTAGGCTTTAGCTTAAAGAGCACTCTAAGGAAAGTCTAATTTAGAAGTTAATTATTATGAAACTGGGCGTTAATAATTGAAAATTAGCACAAATGATTGATTATAATTTCTCGAAATGCTGTCACGAAAGTCTTATGTATTAAAAATATTCGTCGGTCCAAAGCTTTCCTCCAAGAAACTGCCAGAGCCCAAACACATAAATTAAATTACTTTTAATTTAATTGGAATCATTCAGAATTATTGCAAACATTTGATCCTCCCATTATTTTCTTTCAAGGTGCACAACATTTTTCGAGAAACCCAACAAGATGAAACAGGGGTGGGAAATGAAAAAAACCGGAGAAAATAAGGAATATTTAGAATTAGTGGATACCTCGGATCGATAAGTGTAAGATTGATATGAGGTTAGTACATTTTGATGAAGAAAATACACGGCTTGCTACATTAAATTGTTAAATATGTATTAGTCAAAACTATCTCAATATGTATATATGAACACTACAGTAGTAATTAAATGGTTCCTTCATTGGTTTTCTCTTCTCCCAAACACTGAAAAGGAATATCCTTAGACCAACATAAAATGCTGCAAGCCCTTGCTCAGTGCCGTATCGATCATAGATATATAGTGGTCATCAAACACGTGTACCAAAGAGCAAAAGCTTGTGTTAGGCTGCAGGATGATTCACAGGACTTTGATGTTGCACGAGGTGTACGCCAGGGAGATGTCATATCGCCAAAATTATTCACAAACCTCCTGGAATATATGTTCAAACAGGCCAACTTTGGTGATATGGGCATAAACATAGATAGTGAAAAACTAAACCATCTGAGATTCGCCGACGATATTTTAATTATCGCTGATGGTATGGACGAAGCAAAGCAAATGCTACACAGGCTCGGGGAGGCATCGAACTCTGTTGGACTCAAAATCAACACTAGCAAAACTCAATACATGACAAACCTTGTTATGAGTGAAGCACTCAAGATAGACGCAGTAAACATAGAGCAAGTAAGCTCTTATAAATACCTTGGTCACGAAATCTCTATTGGTAGAGACAACCAAACTCGTGAAATATCGAGAAGAATAGGCCTAACATGGGCGGCCTTTGGAAAGCTGCGCAATATCTTTAAATCAGACATTCCAATATGCCTAAAAAGGAAAGTACTCGACCAGTGCGTGTTGCCTGTGCTTACATACGGGGCCGAAACACTTACCCTCACAAAGAACACTACAAATAGAATAAGTATCGCGCAGAGGAAAATGGAGAGGTCGATGTTGGGTGTGTCGCTAAGAGACAGGATCTCAAATATAACATTAAGGGAGAGATCCGGAGTGACGGACGCAGTTACCCGCATAACAACCTTAAAATGGAACTGGGCCGGTCATGTGGCGCGACTTTCGGACAATGTGGAAAACTTATGTCGAGGTGGACGTATGTGCGTGGTGCTCTTAGTTTTTTGGGTTTTTAGTGCGATTATCTACGACCGAATTCTTTGATATTCATACAACCCTGAGTTCTAGGTGTAAGTTTTCGAACGTCACCAATATTCTTTCGAATTTTCAATTCAGAACTGGATTATGAACGATGTCAACTTGTGGCCACTGTAACGAAATTTTTGATCGTCGTAAATCGCCTAGCATCGCATGTTCCGGCATATGTGCGAAGTCTTATCGGGCGGAATGTGTTGGAATCTCCTCTGTGAATCTACAATGTTTGAAATCTCCTGGTTTTTGCTGGTATTGCCCGGAATGTCTTAAAATACGTAATAAATATGAAGAACACATAAGGAGTTCCTTTGATGTCAAACTTAACCGAATGTTTGGCGAATTCGAGGATATGTTTAAGGATCTATTGAATAAAATCTCTCAACAGGCTAATAACACCTTCTCAAAAATTTCTTTAACACCCCGAGCCTTGGACGATGTTCCCACCTATTCCAATATTCTTAAGTCGAAGTCAATGGTTTGTTATCAAGCCTAAGGACGCTGATCAGGCGAATTCAAAAACCAAATTTGATATCATGAGGAATATTGATCCTATCGACCTGAATTTGGGGGTGTCACAAGTGAAGCAGATTAAAGATGGAGGCATTCTAATAGGCTGCGATAATCCAGATGGTGCCAAGAATTTCAAGAAACTCGCCAATGAAAAACTTTCCTCGAATTATAAGATCTCTGATGTCAAGAAATTTCTACCAAAAATTAGAGTTGTTGGCTTAGTCGAAAATTATTCCAATGATGATATTCTCAAGTTCCTAAGAGGCCAAAATAATCTTTTCTCTGATGAATCTCATTTGAGAGTTTTGAAAACGTGGGCTACTCATAAGAATCCGAATATTTTTCAAGCATTGATCGAGTTGGATGCCGCATCTTATGGTTTGGTGATGGATCGGGGAAAGCTGTTTGTGAATTTTGATGCTTGCTCTGTGTACGATGCTACGGATGTTAGAATTTGTTTTAGATGCAGTGGTTTCAATCATAATCAAAGAAATTGTTCTCTCAAGATAGCTTGTCCAAAATGTGCCGGTGAGCATCCTTTAAACAATTGTACTAGTTCTGTTCTTAAATGTATAATGGCTTGTGTTAATGCTAATTTGAAGGATACTTCTCATGCTGTGTGGGATGCTGTAAATTGTCCAATCTATAAAAAAAAGTTGAATAACCTGAAGTCTTCTATTTTTGTTACGAAATAACAATTAATGCGGACTGATTGCACAAATATTGCAGCATCTCTTTCAGCTGACCTTAGATGTTTTTACCAGAACGTTAGGGGCCTACGGTCCAAAACACAGGATATTTATGATAGCATTTCTCAATGTGATTTTGACTTAATATGTTTATCTGAGACCTGGCTATCGCCTGATGTCCTGGATTCTGAAATTTGTAATGATCAGTATGTTCTGTACAGGAATGATCGCAACTTTGACCTCACAAGCAAAACGAGGGGTGGTGGTGTGTTGATTGCGGTGAGATCGAGCTTGCTGGCTTGTTCTCTCGATCTCGGGTCCATGAGAGAGTCATTTCCCAATGTGGATATTGTCGGTTTGAGATTGGGCCCCCGAAGTTCTCACTTTTACATTTTTACTATTTATATACCACCAAATACAGCGTTTGATCTGTACGAGGATATTTTTGAGGCTATCTCGGCGCTGCCATATTTATTTGATGATAACGCTAACTTGATTGTTCTGGGAGATTTCAATATTCCAGATTATGTCACCTACAAGCAAACTAATATCCGCAAAGTCAGAGTCGAAGCAATTGAGAATTTCATGAAGTTTTTTGGCTTGACACAGTATAATGGAATACTAAATTTTAAACAAAGATTATTAGATCTTGTTTGTAGTAGATGTCCCATTGCGGTGCAGGAATGTATGTCTCCTCTCGTTTCCATAGATGCGCATCATCCGCCCTTAGAGTTTTCCCTAACGTCGATCACAGAACCTGTCATGTTTCCGAGAATCAGTTTTGAAGGATATAACTTCAAGAGAGCTAATTTGGCACGGCTTTATGACATGCTTCTGAACACTAATTGGGATTTTTTGGATGACTTCAATGATGTTAATCTGGCATGTGACGAATTTTATGTCATTCTCGACCGTATATTCTCGGAATGTGTCCCTAAATTGTCTACTAGCAAATTATCTTACCCACCTTTGTTCACAGGTGATATTATTTGTAAGCTGAAAGTAAAGCTTAGATATCTGCGCAAATACAAATCAACGGGGAATGTTCAATTTCTAGATATGTACAAGGATATTCGCAGGAATCTGAAGGAGGATATTTCTGATGCACGAGCCAATTTCATACAAAGGGCTGAAGCCGATCTATCTACGGATCCAAATAAATTTTGGGGTTATTTGAACACCATTCGAGGTAGTTCATCTGTACCTGGTTCCATGACCCATGGAGACCGCCATTTGTCGTCTCCCCAGACCATAGTCGATGCATTCGCGTCAGTTTTTGAGTCAGCTTTCATTGTTTCATCCAACTTCCAGCACAATGATCCATCCGATGTCTCTCGTACGCAATCGCTGGCTATTTCTGAGATAACTGAGGATGAGGTGCTCAAGTCCCTCAAAAAATGCAAGGCAAATATGACCTCGGGACCAGACAGGATTCCATCTTTTCTTTTGAAGGACTGCGCTATAATTCTGGCTCGACCTCTGACCATGCTATTCAGGCTGTCTCTTTCAGAACGTTGTTTTCCAACTATCTGGAAGGAGGGTAGAGTCCGCCCGGTTTTCAAAAAAGGCAACAAAAATATGATAGAAAACTATAGACCAATTGTCATTCTGAGCAACTTCAGTAAAGTCTTCGAGAGAGTACTGTATAATATTATTTACGCACACGTGAAATGTCAGATTTCGGATAGTCAACATGGGTTTATTAAAGGTCGGTCTACCGTCACCAACCTAACTTGTGTAACCCAGTAGGTACATATCTTCTGCTTTAGATGATTCTTCTCAAGTCGATGTGATTTATACAGATTTTTCTAAGGCGTTTGACCGACTAGACCATGGTATCCTTCTCAAAAAACTGTCCTCCTTTGGCTTGACTGTAGATTTCACGCGTTTTTTTAAGTCCTACCTTACGAATAGAAGACTCTGGGTTCAGTGTTCAGGTTTCAAGTCAGCTGAGTTCGTGGCATCCTCTGGCGTTCCCCAGGGATCTATATTGGGACCACTGTTATTCATCATTTTCATTAATGATATTGGTTCATATTTGTTTTCCCAAGTTTTGCTTTATGTGGATGATTGTAAGTTGTTCCGCCGGATTCTTTCTTCTGAGGATTGCTGGGATCTCCAGGGTGATATAGTTGCGCTGAATCGTTGGTGTACGGAGAACTTGCTTCCTCTAAACATTTCCAAATGTAATGTGGTATCGTTTGGCCGTAAGAAGGACTTGATCGCGTTCCCATATAACGTGGGGGGCCACGTTCTCAATAGGGTGGTAGAATATAAAGATTTGGGCGTTTTGTTTGATCAGAAACTTTGTTTTACAGCCCATGTGCGCTCAGTAGTCTCAAGTGCTTTCAAGACCCACGGTTTTATCGTGAGGAATTCGGGATGGTTGCGGGATACTGGGACATATTTTGTTTTGTTTAATGCGCTTGTGAGGTCAAAGCTTGAATATGGATGTATAATCTGGAGCCCTGGGTACAATGTACACGTCAGGAGTCTGGAGAATATACAGAGGCGATTCTTGAAGTTTGTTAGTTTCAGACTTGATGGCGTTTATCCGAACCGTGGTATACCACATGGACAGTTGCTAAGCAGATTTCGAGTTGATTCCCTCGAGCGGCGTCGTACCTACTTGGGTATTTTATTTCTCAGAAATATTCTATGCCCGTCAATTGACTGTCCCTACTTGCTAGCTTTAGTTAATCTGCATGTTCCTAGACTGCCTGTACGCAATGCAACAACATTTTACCTGTCTTTTCCACATTCTAACATTCTTCGTTTTTCGCCTCTGTATCGTATATGTCATGACTATATGTCCATCCAGAATGTTGTGGATATTTTCTATTGTAGTCAACCTGACATAAGAAGGGCTGTTCTGGGATCGTAACTTCTCTGTGGATGTTTGGGTGTGAGCTGTTTTTCTCAATGAGTTTTTTTTTCAGCTCATGCTTGAATGTATTTATTTGTTAATTCTAGGTTTCTTATTTTTAAAATTTCGAATGTATTATTTTTAAGATTCTTTCTTTGTATATTTTTTTTCCCCATTCTGTAATTGGCCTTGGCTGTAGAATGGTGTAATTATTAAATAAATAAATAAATAAAATAAATAAATAAACAATCGCTGGACAAAGAGGATACTTGAGTGGAGACCGCGCCAAGACGCATACAGAAGTAGAGGCCGTCCACCAACCAGATGGACAGATGATATCAAAAGGATAAAGACCAACTGGATAGAGGCAGCGCAGGATCGGCAAGAATGGAAGAAACTACGGGAGACCTATGTCCAGCAGTGGACGCGATTGGTCGATTGATGATGATGATGATGATGAAACACTGAAAAATATCTATTAAATAAAAAATATATTATTTTGTGAATTGCTTCTCCATTAGATATTTTTCACAAGCAATTTATAGAACAATGTTGCCTAACAAACAATACCGAACCAACATCAACGATAAAACAACTACATATACAGAGTGAGTCTTTGACCACTGCATTAATTTTAACCGAAGATTCGTCTAATCAAATGAAACACTTTTTTCATTTAACATTTTTCCAAATTCAGCTCAGTTAAAAAGATACAGGCTGTTGAAATTTTGAAAAAAAATCAGTTTTTATTTTGTAGCTTTGACATCCTTCTTTCGAATAAAATGAATGTTGGCGTGAAGTTTCCTAAAACTATGATACATATCTTCCAAATATTAGTTATTTTCTACTTCTACTGGTTTTCTAGTTATGGACTCGTGGATTCATAAAACTAAACGAAATTAGCATAAAGAAAGCATATAAAGTTTTTCTTGAGTCATTTCAAGAATATTCCATCGTTTTAGAACATTATATTATTCTTCATCATTTCTCCTTAAACGCACCGTTTTCGAGATATTCTTCATTGAATGTTTTAAAATGGAAAACTTCAGAAATTTCACTACTTTTATGGATCCGTCCCTAAGCGTTGGAATCCCGAATCAAGCTGTAAACCACGTTACCATGCCTTATTCTCGTCTGCCAACAAGGTCATAGATAATTTATATGCGGGAGTGTATTAGCACATTGTGAAATCCTTAAACGGTTTTAACTTTTTACCTGAGCCGAATCTGGAAAAATGGAAAATGAAAAAAGTGTTTCATTTGATGAGAGGAATCTTTGGTTAAATTTAATGCAGTGGTCAAAGACTCACCCTGTATAAGATAAATAGTGTGCATGTCCTTCAACTCCTCCTAAACGACATGAGACATGACCGATTTTGATGAATTTAATTGTGTGATTTTGAGTGGGTCCTGAATGATTTAAAGTTGGAATAGGAGACAGTAGGAGGCATCGCAATCAGGTTATAGAATATGTGTTTTGTTTTTTTTGTACGAAATTGCGGATGCGCTGACCTAGTTATTAGAAAAGAGACCAGAAGATGTCACTTTGACATTCGTTATTAATTTTCAGTTCAGTCAATATTACGCTATTTGTGAATATAAAGTTTGAGACATATTATATTGAAATGTAATTAATGTGGAAGGGTTTTGAAATATAGTTAAAAACTATACATTCATTAGCTGCACCACATATTTATTAACTTAAAGAAGTCACTTCTATTTGTATGATCTGCAACCACAATATTATACTCACCACCAACCACCTGAAACATACAGGCTCTTCTGCCAAATGAGCCAATTGCAAGCGCCAAATATAGAATTGATCAGCTTAGGATACCAAGAATTGGGAGTCAGTTCTTGATTTTGCTCTGGCAACAATGATATTATCGAAACAAAAATATTAAAATGTTGTGAAATATCACTTACCTATATCGAAAATTCGAAAAAACATTTGATGATCCCACTGATAGCAGATAATCCAACGTTCGAAAAGGACAACGTCTCTCCCGTCCGCTAGTACAATATAGATGCCGCAATTAGATTCATTCCCTGATATGTAAATTCAGTATGTGCACACCTACTTCAGGCCGTCTTTAAATGTTTGAGTATCACTATCCTAGAATAGTTATTTATGTACCAAGGACGGAAAATTGCCTATTATAGTCGAGTCTGCAATTCGGCTCCACCTCGGATAGCAAGCAGGCCAGATCATATACAGTTTTTCGCCGAGGTGAATATTACAATTTCTCGTCGACCTCCACATATTTTTATGAATTTCGGACCTCTCAATTAATTTCACAATAGCAAATGACACATACACTCAGAAAAATTTTCTAGTAAATACAACGAAAAATGTATGTTAATGTAACAATAATAAGATCCCTATTTGGTCAATCTAAAATTCTGTTAAATTTACAGAAGCCCTTTTGTCAGCTATCCAATTTCAAGAACACATTATAAATATAAAGATTTTTCTGTTACCATGATAATAAAATAGTTCCGTTACTAGCATTAGAGTTATTACATAATACAAAATATTGATATTCATAACAACACTTTCGTGTAACATGAACAATATATTCATAGAATAAATATTTGTGTACTGTATTAGGTCAATGATGTTTCTTTTACGTTAATAAAAATATGCTGTTATACTTATACAAAATAATTCAATATTATAGTATTACATTCAAAAGAAATAACGATCTTGACAACAGTAACTTATTGTAAAATGGATAGTGTAATTGTGAAATATACAGATTTATACACTCTTGCCAATAGTATTTCCTTTGTGCTAATCAAAATATGTTATTATGTTGTTAGAAAAGAATTATAACTTTAACAGTAAAACTGTTAAACATACGAAGGGCCAGGACACCGGCTAATGGAAAAATGGGATCCGCTATAATTTCCTGAATATGTGGTATATCGAAGAAGTCGGTTTCCTGAACAAGTGTCTGTGGACCCAAATTTAATTCTATGACTACTTATACAGGGCATCAAAGTTGGAAAATAATTGTCTTCTTTAACGATATAAGGTTTTATTATTTGAATGTATCATGGATTTCACTCCAAAAGCCATATTACTGTGCCTCACCATGGACTTATATTTGATATCATCAGTTAATATCATGTCAAAAAATGCACAAATACATTAAAGCAATGAAACCTCATACCTATAATTTCAATAATTTCAATGTTCCAACTATAATACTCTGTCTATTAAAAGGTAGTCATCGGATTGAGTTGTGTCTACGAACACTCCTTCAGAAAGTCGACCCAACATTTCACGAAATTTTACTGGAAACCGTTTCTCCATAAGCCTGGTCCTTTATACTCTTTTGTCAATAGTATTTCCTTCGCATTTTCTGTACCAGTTATTAAGGTGTAGGTACGATGAAACAAAATAATTAGAAATGGAAACAAATTTATTCGAAGAATAAAAAAATATAAAAACATTCTCAACAGAAAATCTTGAAAACAAATAAATAACAAAAACGAATAACTATATCTCATTTTGTAACACTCGATATAAATCAAATATAGCACACAGTTTGCCCAAAAAAATACGGCATTTATTTTATCTAAAAACTAAAAAACCCGTTTCAAATAGAAATTTTTTTTTTCAACTCATTTATAAACATATTGTTGTTGGGTAAAACAACGTCATGTTTCGTTTTCATATCATAAAAATAAATTTGAAAAAATTGCCATACGGCTATACATTCAATAGGGTAGTTCAAATTGGGCATAGTTGAAACCAACAACTCACTGCTGAAATTGGAGAAAAAAATATATATTTGATTTGATCGCAACAAACAAAATATTGTTTGGGGTTAAATATATTGTCTTCGTAAATTACCACTAGGTGTGGTTGGATCGGTATGTTTTTATCTTTCAATGAATAGAGTTTGGTCTCGACTTCCGCTACACTGGCACGTGTTACTATGAAGGCATCCTGGGAATCAGTTATTGTGTATTTAATCAACACTTTCTTGGTACCAATTCTTTGGGTCTTCTTGGATGTTGGTGCAATCGCCGCGTGCAACAGTAACAAAATGCCAACATTTCGTCCTTCTAAAATAAAGATTACAATTTAATATCAAGAAGATCAAGAAGTAATAAACAATATAACCACATGAAATTGATATTTTCTTGTCATAATCTCTGAAGGAATGAAAATAAAAAGAATAGCCATAGCAAATACAGATGTATACCTAATTATACATATATCAAGAGATACAGTCTGTCAAAATTAAAACTGTAAGGAGAAACACATTTTTTTTTTATTTTCTGAAAAATGAACCGTCCTTATATTTATTTTGATCAATACAAAAGTTAATACAAAATTATCTTCTGGCATACGGTTTTGCGGATTTCATCTACCTGTATACTTAAGCATATATCCTGAATTTATATTTTATCCGATAGCCGTGACAAGAAAAAATAAATATGGCAAAATATAGAGCTGAGACGATGCTTGGCCAGTCCGAACGAAACTAATGAAATTTATATATACACATACGGTTAAACTTCTAGAAATTAAAGCAATTTTAATTTCTTTTATATTATGCAACAAGGATTGAAAGAATAATTGTTCAAATATATTGTCAACAAACCTTCTGAAATTTCCTTCTGTGTTTTTCAATTTTCCAGAAGCAGCAGACATTTCTTTTCTTTTATTTTTCGAGGGAAAATTTCTAATGCTACATTGACAAATAACTGCCACTTCAAATATATACTACTTGCTCTTGGATATAAATATTCGAAATCTATTTCGATCTGAAAACAAATATTCGAAAATTATCATTTGTAAATAATTTATCGATAATTTTTATTCCAAAAATAAAAGTATAAAATCTTACCAAGGTGTAACCCAATGGGTGTCTATATAAAGGCCATTCAGTAAGAATTTTTGTCAAGTTTTCACTCTCGTCGTCAACCAAATACTGCCTTCTATAATTGTGGCATTTTTTCCATAAAATCTTTATGTCCTCCCATCTCTCTTCCTCTTTCATGTATTTTAATTTCTCCTTCATTGTTTCGGCACCTTCTTCAGATTCAGGAATAACTGTCAAAACTTGAAATTAAAGATACCTTTTTGAAGCCTGTATTAAAGTAATAAGAATACCTCAATGTGACTCTGGGGTTACTTGTCTTTTGGCAGAAGGCACCTCTATGAGACCAATCGATTTTAGTTTTCGAACATTGTTGTAAAATTTCGCTAAAAGTTTTCCCTTAGGAGCTTTATTTTTCTGTGGAGCGAAGTAATATTCCTGTAATAGAAGATAATGAAAATAATATGTGATAGACATATTCACAAACTGATATAAAATGAATACCTTGATTTCTTCAGGAAATAAACATAAAATTTGAGATGTTATATTCTTCGCAAGTGACACAGTCATTTTTTTATTATTTTGAATAAAGTAATCTACTATTTTATCCACCAATATTTGCCTTTGGGCATCTGGAAGTTCCTTAACGTCCTGATCAATTAGCTTCATAATTGATTTTCCTTCATTGTAACTATTTAACACTTCTTTCAAGTCTACCTAAAAAGAAATAAAATTTTAGATACTATCTATTAAATATTATTTATGTGCCATACCAGTTCAGTACACTGATCTTTCAATGAAGACATGTCCGGTGTATTGAATGCCACGGTATTTTCAGGTACATCTGATTTATTTTTGCTGTACCTACTTAGGTCTTCGTGAACATAGGTACCCTAAAAAGAAACTGTTAGCGTTTGGTCCCTTAGTTTAATATTAGTAGTATAATTTGTTTTTGCCATTCGAACAGACAATACTCAAACTTCACTTTGATTCCTCAAGGAATATCAAAATTTATTTACAGTTACTGCCCTTTATTCGGGAATCGTTCCGAAATGCATAAATGTAAATACTTCTGCACGATCTTGAAAAAATTGCTGCGAAATTACCATGTCGGTGCATGCGCACGACGTTTTCAGAAATACACTTGTCGAAACTTGGGAACTGCACCTATACCTACCTGCTTTCGTCATCGATATTGTTGTGGCATGTTACCGATAGCAAAGATTAATTAATAAAGTAATTTAGTAAATGGTAATAAAACAACCGGTAATTCCACAACTGTGTATCAATATAAATACCAATTTTAACCAAGAAATAAGTTGACTACTTACCACTGCACTTTTTTGCAAGCTTTTCAGCTTCAAACACTCTTGCTTTATTGAAAATATGCCTTAATTTTCTTTTAAAAGTTTTTCTTTGACTTTTAATATTGTTTGAAGTCACCATACCTAACGCATTAACTTCACTACAGTAGTCTACAACATACACGGACACGCAATGCCCTTATTGTTGTTGGCTTGTTCTTCGCGAATATCCGTTTCATTTCGGGGCATTCGTGTAAAGAAGGACTGTTAAATTAACAGTGGAGTGTGTTGGATATGCAGTGTAATTGTTAAATTAACAGTGGGGTGTGTTGGATACGCAGTGATATTGTTAAATTAATAGTGGAGTGTGTTAGATACGCAGAGATATTATTAAATTAACAGTGTAGTGTGTTGGATACGCAGAGATATTGTTAAATTAACAGTGGAGTGTGTTGGATACGCAGAGATATTGTTAAATTAACAGTGGAGTGTGTTATATACGCAGTGATATTGTTGACTATTGTTAACCAATGTTCTTCGATACAATATATTGCTATTAACACAACGAATATATTTTAACAGTACCTATATGATTTTTGTGGGCTTGTTCCATCAGGCCTGCCGTCCGTAAGCCCGATAACCCACGAACGAAACGGGATAGGACCTTCATATCTTAAGAGTTGGTTCGGGCTCAAAATAAGCCGTTAAGTACGGACAAAATTACTTGAAGGATTTCGAAGTTTTTTTCGAATGTACTCATTCGATGGAACTGAAATTCAGCAGCAAGCTGTAGAATTGCAACTTGAATATGCATGCAAGTTTTTTATTCATCAGATAACTAGGAATAGAAAAAAAATTTGAAATTTTTTTTTCGCAATAACTCGGAATATACTGACCTGTTCAAATTGAAAGTCTGTAGTAAGTTTAAAAATACCGACATGAAGACTCATATAGGAAATCGTTAGGATAGTATGAGCAGAAATATAAAATTAAAAAAGGATTGATGTGAGGTCAGTCTGCTTTGGTCTGCTTGATCATATCAACCAATCTGAATTGAATGAAATCATAAACAAGCGGTCAAAAGGAGACCTGCATTCAGTGCTTTTTTGATCAATTTTTCTTTGAAGATCATCTCCAAAAGAAACGACGTTAGGTCCATATGCTTTTGCGCGCTTGTTCAGACATTATTCTATTCAGATTGGTCAACATAAACCAGCACGCCAAAGCAGACTTACCCCATATCAGTGTTTTTTGATTTTTGGCACTCTTGTTCCTCGGTCTTAAACGATTTGGTTCGACTCTTTGATCAAGAATCCATGGTCAAAATCGATTTTTTCCGGCCAGCCGGTCCGGCCGTTAACACGATAACTCTCGAAAGGAATGAGCTAGACAGTTGAAATTCTCAGAGTAGGTTTTGGAGATAAATATCTAGGTTAAGATCGTTATTGGGCAAAATCGGCCTGACGGTTTCGATCAATGGGTCGAATCTAATAGTTTGACACCATTTTCGGCAAAAAATTCGAGTATTAAAAATATTTGTTCAAAATGATAGCACGCTGTTACCCATAACATGCGCACAAAAAGATATGCGGTCATAGGATGAAATATTTCAAAAACGTTCGAATTGTAATGATAATAATATGTGTTATAGACTATACAGTTTATTAAATATTATTTATAAATATTTTGTGTTATATTCACAATATTAAAGGTATCGAAGTAATGAAATTGTAGCTTCCTTTTTATTGAATTTTACTATTGTATTGATAAACAAAACATTGATTATAAGAATATTGTGAAGCTATAACAAAAATCATGTTGTTATCACAATATTTCATGTTTTATAGTATTAACAAACGACATTTAGGGTAACATAAATGCTCTGTTGTGGTTACCGTATTTTTTCGTAGTCAAAAACGTTTTGTGTTACATTTAACAATTTAATACTTTATACTTTCAACAGGAGTACTTCTGTTAATAATACTTAAAAAATTTTCTGAGTGTACACTTATGTTCGTATTGAACCGTCTCCATAGTAACCACAGTACTGACAGTTGTTCTTACAGACAGATGTTTGTATTGAACCGTATCATGCTGTATTCATAGTGACCACAGCAGACGAGAAAGTAATTTTGCGGAAGAGAAAGTACTTTTTCGTCCGCAAAGTACTCGCCTTAGATAATTTACGATTTTACGGTCGCAAATTAGTACGTAAAATGTCACTTTAATTCGAATTTACCATGGTAAAATCGAATTAAGTGTCCAATACAGGAGAATGGACAACATAATTTACCATGGTAAATTCGATTAAGGGTGTCCAATACAGAAGGATGGACAATAGAACATACGCGCAAAAGCTTCTGACTTCACGTCAGTGCTTGAACCAATTTTTCTTTTCGGGATTTTTTTTGAAATTTTCTTGGGGTGTGGTTCTTAAAAATTTTTTTTCCTCATTTTTTTCAAATTTTCTAGGGGTACGATTCTTACAAAATTTTAAATACGTCTCTATGATGATTTTCTACTACTAGTTACCAAGCTTCAATTCGATCGAATATTTATTTTTTGAGTTATCAAGGAAATAATATTCCAGGTGGGTATAACTCGGAAACCGTTTGACTGATTATGCCCAAAAACGAACTCAACTCTACCTTTCGGATACGCAACCTACCCTGAAAATGGCAAGTCACTATCTCATTTCGTTCGAAAGTTATCGAGGCAACGGTCACCCATCTACTGAACTCACACAAGAATGCTCGAATCTCCAACAATATTCAACCGATCGTGTTAATACTTGAAACTTTGCAGTAGAGTTAGGTTATGAAGGCTCTTGCAAAATTTCAGCAATTTCAAACGAATAGTTACTGATATATAGATTCTTTTTCAATTTTCAACGATTTTTAAAAATTTTTTACAAATACAATCCTCACGAAATTTTGCAAGAATTTTCGCGTTGGCATTCTACAACCAATTACCATGTTTGAATTCAATTGGTTTAGTATTTTTCGAGTTAATGAGGAACAAAAAACAACCAAATTTCAGATGGCTATAACACTAAAACCGTTTGGCCGATTACTCTCATAAACAAACTGAAATGTCGCATTCTGGTGCACATCCTAACCTGAAAACTTCAAGCCGCTATCTCTTTCCGTTCTCAAGTTATCGTGACAACAACAATATTTTTTAATCATTTTTTAAAAATTTTCTAGCCATACGATTCACACAAAATTTCACAAACGTGCTAGGGTTCACATTCTACAACTACTCACCAAGTTTCAATTCGATCGGATTTATATTGGTTGAAAACAAAATTATTACTCGGAAACCACTGGGCCGATTATGCCCATTAACGAATTTGTCCGTCGTATTGGGATGCGCCACCCACCCTGAAAATTTCAAGTCGCTAGCTCTTTTCGTTCTCAAGTTATCGTGGCAACGGCCGGACGGACGGCCGGACGGACAGAATCAAATTTGACCTCGAATTCTTCATTGGAGAGTCGAACTAAATCGTTTGAGACCATTTTCGTCAAAAAATTCGAAAGTTACAGACATTTGGGCAAAACTATAACTCGATGTTCCCCAGAACATACGCGGAAAAAACGGAGTTGTGGATTTTGCTAACTTGGTTTTAGAAAGAAAACAGGAGAAAATGTTGTATTGGATTTTAAGAGAAGACGAAGCAGCATATGATGCTATTCAAATCGGTGAAAAAGTTGAGGTTTGCCATATTGAAAGTGATCCAGAGAAATTGTCGGACGTCGTTATGGATCCAGAAGTTGACCATCTGAAAAAGACGCTAATAAATATCTCTGGGAAATGTGCGGTAAGTATATTATGCGACACAATGTTATAGATTGATGCATCGCCTCAATGAAATGTAAAGCCTGGCTTCAGTATTTCCATTTGAAATGCATAAACGTTAAGAAAGTTAAGGCAGTGATACTATTTGAAATGCACACGTTAGAATTTTTGAATTCACAATGAAAAGTACGTTATTTTCTGTAAACGACATTAGTAACTTTGAAATAAAATTTGTCAAAACTATAATATTGAGACATGTATTTGAATTAAATAATATCACGTATGTACTATGTAGGTACCTAATGGAAGTAGAATTCTTCTTATAAATTCGAGACCGTATGAGGGTCCCGAATCGGGACGGACCACCAGTCCCGACAAGACTTCTAATCACGTCATTTTATGTCCTTATTCGAGACTAGATGTAGGTACCAAATATAAGTCCCGAATGTAATTACGTCATTCGAGACTGGACATGGATCCCGAGTAGGGACTCTAGTTCCAGCGTATGCGAGTGGAAACCTCTTTCTTCCCATGTTATCCTGATGGTAAATTTCATTTTAACGTGGTAAACGTCCGTAGTTGGAGCCAGCACAAAAATGACGCCAGTTCTCTTCTGAGTGATAAACCATAAAACATTGTAAGGCTGAGGGAACCCCTACATGATTGTTACGACAAGAACAGGATAGTTTTTGGACTCGCATGCTTCAAGACTAGTAAACAAACAGCATTATTCAATTGTGTCAATTTCCTGATATTTCAGCATAGAACTACTCCATTAAAGAGTTTATTTATTAGGTTTATGTATTCAAATCATTCATGTTTAAAAGTCGTGATTAGAAGAACTTCTGTAATTTACAGAATTTACAATTTTGTTCTGGGTGAAATTTTAAATTTGCCACGCATGTTCAAAGGAACACCAATCTTTCATTTTGCCCCAATGTCTGTAATTTTCGAATTTTCTGCCGAATATTGTCTCAAACGGTTCCACTAACTGATGAGGAATTCCGTTGTAACGTTAACTTTCGAACGGAAAGAGATAGCGACTTTAAATTTTTAGGGTAGCTTGCGCATCCGAATGCGACAGTTAATGGGGTAAATCGGCTAAGAAGTTTCGGAGTTTGAAGCTTGGTAATTAGATGTAGAATAACGACGCGCAAATTTTTGCAGAATTCCGTGAGGAATACCGTTCAAATTCTTCTTCTCAGACACATTTGAAAGGAAATCTCGTCTGTTCGTTTAGAAGTTTTCCTGCCGGGCTATTCAGGTACTTTTATTCTTTTTTCAAATGAACTATCACAAAGTAACGAACTACTGTATCCATTATCTTTCATTAAAATTTCAACACTTGATTCTTGATTTCCGTACAAGAAAATAGCAGAACTGAATCTTCAAACCAGTTTATATACGTGACATATTTCCATAGTAACAGCAGATGAAACATTTTCTTCAACTGTCGCCAGGTCTTTACAATTGTTGAATTCACATAATATCTTCTCAAATTCATGATTTTTCCTAAGAAAATTCACATTGTGAAAAATACGTAATTACTACGACTTCCATGTAGAGAGGACAACGTTGCGGTTATCTGACAGGAAAATGAGCATAACCTAACATCAAAATATACACGGTGAAATGTCTCAAAATTTCATGACCAACCGGGAGACTTTATAAAAGTGAAATGGAGTATACGTTCTGAGAGTAGCCAGCAGTAGGAAATATAGCGGGAAGTATAAAAGGAAGAAGCATTAACTAACAGAAGGTTCAGTTTGTGTACACTTCAGATGATACTTTTTCGATAAGCGCCCTTAACATAAGAAAGGGTTTTCAAGTTGATTATGGAACTGACCGTTATAGTAGTTTTTACATGATTATTCAATTCAGTCGTTATTATGGAAGTATTAATTAAGTTACATATACAGGGTTGGGATGAAGTATAGAACCAAGTAAATATCTTCATGCAAAACGAAAATGACGACTTTCAATGGAAACACCCCATTTTCAAATTGATATTACACACGCACGGCAGTCATTTTCATTGGTGACATTGACAGTTGTAATTTTCAATGTCTACTATTTAATCATGAAAGGTACACGCTTCAACAACTTTTACAAATAATCCAAATTTATTATGAAAAATTTGCTCTAACATTACGTGCGCATTAATTCCAATTTTTGGTCGTTGTAAGTTGTAATCGTCCGGATAGAAGAACAATTGAACGTTCAGTGAAGGAGTTTGAAACGGGTGTAACACTTCATGATGTTACAGTGCTAGTGAGATAAAGAAATCAAGAAATGCAAGAAGTGGAGAGAATATTGCTGCCGTACGTGAAACTGTTCTTGAATACCAGAATTTATCGATTTCTCGTCGTTCATTGTTTTTTTATGGCCTGAATTGGTTCGTCTTGAATCATGATTTGCAGGTCATGTGGTTTCAATAAGATGGTGCCACTTGTCATACTGCCAATGACTCATTGACTTAATTGAATACAAAATTCTGTGAATTGATTATTTCAAGAAAAGGATAAATTATCCGCTGCGATTCTCCATTGGACTTCTTTCTTTGGGGTTACATTGAGTCATTGGTTTACAGTAATCATCCAGCAAATTCAGACGATTTATAAATCAATATTGAACTGATTTGTGTGAGAGAGACATTCCTGCCACCGTTTCTGTGGTGGACATTTAAATGATCATTTATTTCATAACTGATGGTATCCATTGTACTTTTTCTCTTGAATGAACCATTCTTAATCGCACAGTTCATTAGCTGAAGTTACCTACTATCTGGGTTACTTCTTACTACATTGTATTAATACAAAGAATTTCTAAAAACATAATTATGTCAACGTTTCTATTAAATATATATAATAAATTAATAGGCTTGCATTGTATTGTCAGGGAGTGAACGGCGAGCATTTTGAACATTTGAAGTGATTCCGTTTAAATTGTTATTCACATTAGTCAAGAGTACATAAATTCACGTATTCCGTAACTGTAGAGTGATTTATTTCTCGTTTTTACAAATTATTTCCACTAAACTTAGTACGTAAGAATTCAAAATAACTAGGTCATCTAATAGCTGCTAAAATATACAGGATGTCCCATTCAAAGTAAAAAAAAGTTGAGGGTATTTCCGGTTAAACCGAAAGTATGGCATCAGATGCGTTTGTGTCATTGTACTAGCGACTAGCCTGTAAAGTTTCATAAATATCAACCTTTTTCGTTTTAAAGATATGTGGGAGAATTAGTGTTTAAGTCGACTATTTGATTTGTTTAGCCAGGCGACACGTGTTGTTTTGCCTGATGTGCCGTCGATCCGCTCGAAAGCCACTTTATCAAGATTTATTGATGAAGGATAGGAAAAAGGAGAGCATGGGAACGATGAAAAATAATCTGGAACGACAGTTTTTAAGTCGAATAAGGTGGCAGTTAGTTTTTGGCGCTCTAGTTCCTCGGAACAGAGTGCTTATCAGTTTGCCCAAATGTCTGTAATTTTCGAATTTTTGGCTGAAAATGGTCTCAAACGATTTGGTTCGACTCACTGATCAAGAATCCGAGGTCGAAATCGATTCTGTCCGGCCGGCCGTAGACACGCTAACTCTGGAACGAAAGGACGTAGAAGATTGAAATTTGCAAGGTGGATTTGGAGCGTAAATATCTCGGACGAGTTCGTTAATGGGCCGGAGTTATGGCCGATTTTAGTAAAAAACATTTTTTATGAATATTTCCGAAACCGATCACTCGATCTATCTGAAATTTAGCATCAAATTGTAGAATCATGACCTTTATACGCATGTGAAGTTTTGTATTGATCAGGTAAAAAAGTGTAGAAAAAATGTTTTGAAAATTAAAAAAAAATGTTTCTACAATAACTCTCGAACGGAATGACCTAGGCAGTTGAAATTTTCAGATGGTTCCGGAGTAACGAAAAAAAAATTTTTTTTTAAGGAACAAATTTCAAATTCATTTTCTATGAGAAATTGAGAAACCAATACTTTCGGAGATGTTTCTGTGTGAACAAGGGCGCCAGAAAGCTCCTGTCCACAGGGCTTGAACCGATTTTTGAGAGAGAAACGTGCGTGATCGACGGATACGTCGGCCTGAGTAACAAATCATTAGTTATTGTAAGTAATTTGTGAAGTTTTCCTAATAAATAATCATGAATAAAACCGAACGATTCCACAGATATTTATTTGGTTCCAAACCCCGTATGATTTATTTATAATATGTATTGGTTACCAACACTTCCAATGGCCTCCTGCTTTTCATGTGCTCCTGATGTAGAAACGAAACGATTTGTGGTAAAACGACGTAACTCCCAAGGGATACGACGAATAAGCCGCCCGCCAATGATGATGATGATGTTGTTTGTTGTGTACACCCTTGTGGCTTGTAAATGTCATAAAATATTATGGAATATCACCTTATAGGTAGGTGAAGGGAATGTTTATCGGCCGACTCTTTCGAAAGCATATTTTGAAACGGTTGAAATTGAAAAAAATTGAATGATTGATTCGATCGGATCTGTATGTATTTGAAAATATCTAAAACATCGGTAATACCTCAGTTAACGAGGTGTTCCGTGTTGGTACAGTTCTGAGATTTCCATGGTCTGAAATTTCAAAGGATAAAAAATTCAAAAAATCTCCTGACGTAGCTACGGCGATAGGTGTTTTTGATTTCATGGATAGGTGGCGGCTCCAATGAGTAAACAAACTGTTCTTTCTCTTCGTTGAACTTGCAAATATCGCATATCGGACGCCTATTTCGAAGAAAAATTGCAATAGAATTCGCAATGAAAATATTCCCAAGAACATCATAAATATAAAGTTTAGACATGAAAAAAATTCTAATCAAAGTTCAAACGGTTTTCCTATAACTTTTCGGACCAAATGCACAAGATGCTTTGTCATAGCGTCACAAAAAATATGTAAGAAGAATAGTTATTTATGTATCAAGGGAGTTATGAGGATGTTAATTACATAGGACAACAGATTTCAATCCCGGGGGACGTAAGTCAAGAGGGATTGTTAAGTTGCCCGAGGTTGTTAACATCAATAACTCACGTGATATATAATTAATTTTATTTAATACTGAATGAAACCAAAATTGACAATTGAAAATGTGATAATTTGAAAATTTCACAATTGTCGGTTTGTTTGCTTAGTATCCCAAGGGAGTTATAACCATGTTTATAATTACGGTAACTAAGGGTTTATTTCTGCATAATGTATCAGTATGAATAAATAAACTTAAATCATTTTGGTGGCCCTGTCAGCATGTACTTGAAGGAATCATAAGTAACTCAAAGTTCGTCTACGATATATTTTATTATTTTCCCAATATTTCCAACAGTATGGTCCGATCGAGTTTGAATCTAGGCTGTAAGATAGGGTTATGAGGGAATATTTTTATCATTAAAAAGAAATTTGCGCGTATGATCTGGGGAAAATCGCGTTTCATTTTGCCAAATGTCTGTAATTTTCGAATTTTTTGCCGAAAATTCTCTCAAACGATTGGGTTCGACTCCCCGATGAAGAATTCGAGGTCAAATGTGATTCTGTCCGTCCGGCCTTCCGGCGTTGCCACGATAACGTGAGAACGGAAAGAGCTAGCCACTTGAAATTTTCATGGTAGGTGGCGCATCCCAATACGACGGACAAGTTTCCGAGTAATAATTTTGTTTTCTACCAATACAGATCTGATCGAATTGAAACTCGGTGAATAGTTGTAGAATAATAAACCTTAGCACGTTCGTGAAATTTTGTGGGAATCGTAACAACAGGAAATTTTAAAAACGTCTTTTATGGCACGATAACCTGAGAACGGAAAGAGATAGCGACTTGAAATTTTCAGGTTAGGTTGTGCATCTAAGTGCGACATTTGAGTTTGTTCGAAGGCATAATCGGCCAAGCAGTTTTGAAGTTATACCCTACTGAAATTTGGTTGCTATTTCCTCAATAACTCGAAACATACAGAACCGATTGAATTCAATTCAAACATAGTTATTAGGTGTAGAATGCCAACGCGAAAATTCTTACAAAATTTCGTGAGGATCGTATTATTAGAAAATTTAAAAAATATCATTGAAAATTATTGAAAGCGATTCTATATATCTGTTGGATCTGCGGTGTAATGGGTTTACTGACCAACAGATTTTGATAACTGCTTGTCGCTGGTTGAGAATGATAGTGGACTGTATTTTGTTGGATGATTGAATAACACACTGTCTTGAAATTTCACTGTTTAATTTTATAAATTGAGTACTACTGCTTTATAGCACTGCTCTCGACTGTGTCTCGAGTTGAATTCCCAGAGAGGTCGTGCTCCCACCCAGACGTAAGGGATGGGGCGGTAGGTCAACATGAACATAGGCGTAGAACCTACAAGTCCTTATACATATGAAAACTAAACAATATCAGTAACTATTCGTCTGACATCGCTGAAATTTTGCGGGAGCCTTCAGAACCGAACTCAACTATCCAAGTGCAACACAATCGGATATATATTGTTGGAGATTCGAGCAGCCTTGTGTGAGTTCAGTAGATGGATGGGTGACCATTGCCTCGATAACTTTCGATCGAAAGGAGATAGGGACAATTTTCAGGGTATGTTGCGTTCCGAATGGGAGAGTTAAGTTCGTTTACGGACATAATCGGTCCAACGGTTTCGGAGTTATACCCACCTTATTTCCTCGATAACTCGAAAGATATAGACTCGATCGAATTGAAGCTTGGTAATTAGTAGTAGAATAGCGACATAAAGACGTGTTTAAAATTTCGTAAGAACCGTACCCCCAGAAAATTAAAAATTGCTTCAAGCGTTAACGTGAAGTCAGGACCTTTCGCGCGTATGTTCTATTTTCGTATTGTTGTTCTATTGTGTAAAACATACGCACAAAACCTCCTGACTTCACGTCAGTGCTTGGACCAATTTTCAATTTTCTAGTCGTACGATCTTTCACGAAATTTTGCATATATCTTCTTGTCGGTATTTTCAACTAACTACCGAGTTCCAATTCGATCAGATCCGGTTTCTCGAGTTATTGGAAAAACAAAATTTCAGATGGCATCAGCTCCGAAACTACTAGGGGTATTTGCCCATTACCAAACACAACCGGTTCATTTTGACTCCAAACCTACTCTGCAAACTCCAACTCTCTAACTCATTTCGTTCGACAGTAACCGTGCCTACAACCTGCTAGCGGGTCGGACATAATTAAGTTTGACCCAGTATTCCTCATCAGTGAAATCAGTGAATCAGTGAAACGAACCCAATCATTTGACACCATTTTCGATCAAAATTGGAACATTGGGTCAGATTAATAACTATTCTGTCCAGCAAAACAGCGCTAAAAAAAGACAAAATTCCAAACGGATTTTGGCATATGAAATTCGAAATGGCTATTTATGTCGTTATGTTTGATCTGAAAATTATTACCGCAATGATTATATAATCAGTAGTTCGAGATGGTGAAAAATAGAAGCTATCAGACCATATAGATAGGAATATCGAGACCTGATATACTGTCTAGAACATACCGCCGGGAATCGATCATTTAAAAATTGGTTCAAGCACTGACGTGAAGTCAGAAGCTTTTGCGCGTATGTTCTATTGTCCATTCTTCTGTATTGGACACCCTTAATCGAAAATCTAAATTCGAATTAAGAGTGTCCAATACAGGAGAATGGACAACATAATTTACCATGGTAAATTCGATTAAGGGTGTCCAATACAGAAGAATGGACAATAGAACATACGCGCAAAAGCTTCTGACTTCACGTCAGTGCTTGAATCAATTTTTTTTTCGTGATTTTTTTAAAATTTTCTAGGGGTACGGTTCTTAAAATTTTTTTTTTCGTAATTTTTTTCAAATTTTCTAGGGGTACGGTTCTTACAAAATTTTAAACATGTCTTTATGTTGATTTTCTACAACTAGTTACCAAGCTTCAATTCGATCGAATATTTATTTTTTGAGTTATCAAGGAAATAATATTCCAGGTGGGTATAACTCAGAAACCGTTAGACCGATTATGTCAAAAAACGAACACAACTCTCCCTTTCGGATACGCAACCTACCCTGAAAATTGTAAGTCCCTATCTGCTTTCGTTCGAATGTTATCGAGGCAACGGTCACCCATCTACTGAACTCACACAAGAATGCTCGAATCTCCAACAATATTTAACCGATCATATTAAAACTTGAAACTTGGCAGTAGAGTTAGGTTATGAAGGCTCTTGCAAAATTTCAGCAATTTCAAACGAATAGTTACTGATGTATAGAATTTTTTTTTTATTTTCAATGATTTATTAAAAATTTTCTACAAATGGTATCCTCACCAAATTTTGCGAGCATTTTCGCGTTGGCATTCTACAACTAATTACCATGTTTGAATTCAATCGGTTCAGTTTTTTTCGAGTTAATGAGGAACAAAAAACTAACAAATTTCAGAAAATTTCAGATGGCTATAACTCTAAAACCGTTAGGCCGATTATGCTCATAAACAAACTGAAATGTCGCGTTCTGGTGCACATCCTAACCTGAAAACTTCAAGTAGCTATCTCTTTCCGTTCTCAAGTTATCGTGACAACAAAAATATTTTTTGATAATTTTTTTTAATTTTCTAGCCATACGATTCGCCTAAAATTTCACAAACGTGCTTAGGCTCATATTCTACAACTACTCACCAAGTTTCAATTCGATCGGATTCATATTGGTTGAAAACAAAATTATTACTCGGAAACCACTAAGCCGATTATGCCCATTAACGAACACGTCCGTCGTTATGGGATGCGCCATCCACCCTGAAAATTTCAAGTCGCTAGTTCTTTTCGTTCTCAACTTATCGTGGCAACGGCCGGACGGACGGCCGGACGGTCGGCCGGACAGAATCAAATTTGACCAATTTGTTTTCAATGATTTTTTAAAAATGTTCTAGTGCTACGATCCTCACGAATTTCTGCAACCCTGATTGAATTGGATCGGATTTGTATTTTTTGAGTTATTGAGGAAATAACAATCTCAAATGGCGCATTCATATTCTGAACCTAACCTGAAAATTTGAAGTCGCTATCTTTTTCCGTTCTTAGGTTATCGTTACGTAAATAATATTTTTTAAAAATTTTCTAGCCATACGATTCTCACAAAATTTCACAAACTTTCTTATGTTTATATTCTACAACTACTCGCCAAGTTTCAATTCGATCGGATCAGTATTGGTTTTAGACAAAATTATTACTCGGAAATCATTGTACCGATTATGCCCATTAACGAACTTGTCCGTCGAATAGGGTTGCGCCACCTACCCTGAAGATTTCAAGTAGCTATCTCTTTCCGTTCTCATGTTATCGCGGCAACGGCCAGCCGGACAGAATCAAATTTGACCTCGAATTCTTGATCAGAGAGTCGAACCCAATCGATTGAGACCATTTTCAGCGAAAAATTCGAAAATTACAGACATTTGGGCAAAATGATAACGCGATGTTCCCCAAAACATACGCGCAAAAATATTTTGATGATTGGATTATTTCTTGGTGTGAGTGAGTTGAGGGGTCCACTTCAAAGACGATACAATAAATTTGGATGATACATATTTTGTGTTTCATTGACTGAATTTTTGAACTTTTTGTTACACCATAGTTACAACGTTGTTTTCATATTAAATCCATTGTGAAGTTTAGAGTTTTCGAAGCATGTGCAGAAGCTCAGCCATATTTTTGTAGAGAAAATTTTAAATTTCTTCGTTTTGCTTTTGCCGTCTTTTGAACGATTTAATTTTATTCAACGTTCTGCTGTGTCGAACTAATTCAGTTGGAAATTTGCGTAAACTACCTCAGGTACAAATTAGTCTTTATGAGCAATACTACCTTCCTGTTTCTGTTCTCCTGTTTAATAATCAATTTTAAAGTCCTCTTTTAAAGCATCCTTTTAGACATTTTGGTTCAACTTGAAAAGTTCTTTATGTGCCTCTTACTTAAAGTGTACTTCAAAGTGGCTCGTTCCACAAATGCAAACCAACCGTCCTTTAGTTAAAGCTTCCTTTTTATACGTCACGGTTATTATTATTTCCTACAGTTGGCTACTCTGAGAACTTATTAGTGTAGGCCTTTGGAGATATTTGATACAAATTAAGATGTCGTGTCAAATTTGTCTGAGAATAAGAATTTTAATCACTATTCTATCTGCAATTGTTTAGTGTACGAAGATTATTTATTATTATTTGAATTTGAAATTGGAGTTAGTTGCGGCGGGATGATAACGTTTCCCCGCGATGTGTTTTGGAGGTCAAAATTTAGTTTTAAAATAATTCTTACATTTTTAAAATAGTAAGTATAACAAAATTATATCACTTGCCAAAATGTTATTCATTTATAATTAATTGTCCCACGTTAATCCTAAAGTGTCCTTCCTCCTCTTGGACCCCATTCGACCATTCATATCAATAGCGATATTATGCATAACAGCTGTAGCGACTATTACGACCATTGTGGTTGTTAATGTATCCTTCATTCTATATGCAATTGTAGGAAAACGACGAAAACAGACAAAGTAACAAGGATAAATTAATTTAACGGAGTTATACATTGTGGACGCTCCAAATAGAATAAATTAATTATACACGTCAAATTCAAATTTTAAATTGGCATTCTTCTTCGTAAAAACCCTACCTTAAACCACCTTCGAAACCCCTAATTTTTCAAATGGGAAGATGGGCTTGTGATACATCGTTTGAAAGGTCTCCTCATTCTCTATTCAGAAATGTTCTCACTTTCATGTTTGTTGGAAAAATCAAATTAAATCATGTGATTACCGAAATTCCTTATAATATTCCCTCGAATATTTCCAAATGTTATTACAATACTACTAAACTTATTCGGCTTCAAGATGTGACAGAAAGAAAATGATCACTCCTGAGATGTTGAATAATGTTGGAAGAAATTTTTATTTGAGGTTAGGATGTGGCCAAGGCGTTCGCGGTGAACACTTTGAACATCTACTTCATTAACATTCATAAATTTTTTGCTACATTTTAGTTTTTGATATTGTTCCTACCAAATTTCCCTAATCACTTGATTTTATTTTTTTTTTCTAATTCGATTTTTGTAATAAACATGAAAGTGATAATATTTCTGAATGGAGAATGACGAGATTTTTCAAACGATGTACCACAAGCCCATACTTCCTATTTGCAAAAATGGGGGTTGTACCTGTATTTCGAAAGGGGTTGAACATAGGGTTCGCATTTTTACGAAGAAGAATGACAATTTAAAATTGGAATTTGATAACCAAGATAATGAAGTTATTCCATTCGGCATTTCCACACTGTGTTTTCTCCAAAATTATAGAGAGAATAGTCCTAAATCGTATGACCAGCTATCTGGAAAAGTTCAGCATGTTAAGTAGCTGTCAGCATGGTTTCAGATCGAAAAGATCGACTCAGACTGCTGCCCTTGACTTCTTTGAATACGTCTATGAGTCCTTAGATAAGGGTCTTTATGTGGCGGGTCTGTTTTTCGACCTCTCTCGTGCTTTCGACTGCATTTCTTTCGAGTTTATATTGGATAAACTATATCATCTCGGATTCCGTGGAGTCTTCTTGGACTGGTTGTCCAGTTTCATAACTGATCGCGTTATGTCAGTGAAAGTGGGAGATTGTTGGTCCTCGAAACGTACAAATGAGCTAGGGGTACCTCAGGGCTCAATCCTGGGTCCTCTGCTTTTTATCATCTTCATTAATGATCTGCCCAACCATCTGGTCTTAACTCTAGCCCATTTAATAATATATGTAGATGATCTGTCAATTGCTGTCGCAGCACAGGCGCTTGATGGACTTAAGAGTATATGTGAAGGTCTTATAGGTCAGTTTGAAAATTGGTGTAGGATGAATGCCTTGATAATAAATATCGATAAGACTGAATGCGTCCACTTTGCAATTAAAAATTCCACTATGTGTTCATTCAACTTGCACCATGGAAGCGGGTCCTTGAGACCGAAGGAAGGTGTTAAGTTCCTGGGAGTCTTTCTGGATGATAAGTTGAGATGGTGTAATCACGTAAACAATGTTTGTAAGAAGATAAGCTCAGCTTTCTATGCGATCAGCCGTATAAATAAGGATACTCTTCCTGAACAAACAGTAATTAATGTATACTATAGCTTAGTCTACAGTCATATGTCCTACTGTATACTTCTTTGGGGTAACTCAATCGATTTTGATAGAATTTTAATATCTCAAAAACGCATAACACTATTAATCTTTGGCCTTCATCCTCGTGCCTCTTGTCGGCCTGTGTTTATTGCTCATAATATACTTACTGCACCTTGTGCATATATCTATAATGCCTTAATGTACATGAAGAATAACCATAAGAGATTTGATACACTTTCTAGTTTTCATAATTATTTCACCAGAAATACTGATATCTTGTCTATTCCATTACATAGAACCTCAAAATTTCAATCATCCATCTCATATAGCGGAATCAAGCTATACAATCATTTGCCATCCAAGGTGAGGGTTATGAATGGACGAGTTTTCGGAACGACGGTGAAAAATTTCTTAATGAAAAAGGCTTATTATAGTACCAATGAGTACCTAAATGATACCAATATTACTATGTAATTTTTCTTTTTCTCTTTTCATTTTTGATGTAACGCTGACCTGTCCTATACATTTTCATGTCAAACTGGATCAATAAATTATTATTATTATTATTATTATTATTATATGCATAGGTAAGTGGTTTTTACTTATCAGCAAGAGATATGTTTATATTGAAAATCCAGTGGCTGGAACCGGAGTGACTTCTGAAGCTTCAGATGTTAATTCCAGAATTTTCAAGTTGATTTTGCCTCGTTTTAGTTAGTTGTTAGGGAAGCTCGAGAAACCTTCTCTGGTCAAATTTAATTAAATGTATAAGAAAAGTAATTGACCTTTCCCAATAAAACCATGCGGTCAAAAAGTATCCCTTTCTTGCTGATATTCCGACCTTATGATGAAGGACACTTTCAAGCTTTAACTTTAAATGAGCTTCCTCGGTAGATGAGATTTAATTTTTGAATATACATAACTTTCAGTTATGGTCATAATATATTTCAGCTTTCAGAAGTCGGTTTCAATTTAAGCACCGATATTTTTTTCTTTAGCATTTTCAAAGTTAAACTTATTTTTGTCGGCAAATGCGAAATTGTAAACAAATGATATTCGATCCAGCGAATGTTGCAAATAATACCCACAACGAGCTCAGATTCATCTGAATGAAGAAAATAATGAAAAAAAGCTTATCAGTCAATTATTCCCAGAGATATGATGACATCGAATTCATAGATAGATTTCGGTTAAAAAAGAACCCATTTTGCACTTATTGCACGAATTAGTTATTTTCCTACGAATTGGTGGGTATACTTATACTGCAGGACATTACAAATTTTAATAAAATATTCTCTCTCCCTCTCTCCCTCAGCCATTCTTCATCCACTCCTGGATGTAGGCCTCCTTCAAATGACTCCATTCCGACCTGTCCTGTGCCACCCGATGCCATCCATTTCCCGCCCGAGCCTTAATGTCGTCTAACCATCTCCGTTGCGGTCTTCCCACACTGCGTTTTGTTTGTCTTGGTCGCCAGTGTGTAAGTTTATTTGTCCACCTGTTAGAATCTTGACGAGCCACGTGTCCAACCCATTGCCATTTCAGATCTGCCACGCGCTGTATTATATCCACAACCTTTGTTCTTTGTCGTATTTCTTCATTTCTCACTTTATCTCTCAAACTCAATCCAAGCATCGCGCGTTCCATAGCTCTCTGCATTACCCTTAATTTACTTGTAGATTTTTTTGTCAGTGCCATTGTTTCAAGGCCGTATGTCGCCACTGGCAGTATACAGGCATCAAAAACTCTTTTTTTCAGGTTTATGGGGATGTTGTTGTTCCTGAATATATATTTAAGTTTTCCAAAAGCCATCCATGTCAGTCTTATTCGCCTGCTCAATTCCGCTGTCTGATTCTCTTTACCCAATCTTATTGCATGTCCAAGATAGATATATTCTGTTACATTCTCCAGCTTTGTAGAATGTAAGTAGATGTCCTCCTCGATGTTACTCATTATCTTGGTCTTCGAGATGTTCATTCTTAAGCCAACCCTTTCCGCAGCGTCCGCCAGTTCTTTTAGCATATTTATCAGTTCGTGAGCATTACTGCTAATCAGGACAATATCATCCGCAAACCGGAGATGGTTCAGGTACGATCCATCGATGTTAATACCTTTCTTTTCCCAGTGCAACGATTTGAAGATGTTCTCCAGAGCGAGGGTGAATAATTTTGGGGATATGGTATCGCCCTGACGTACACCCCTATTCAATCGGATTTGCTGTGTTTTCCATTCTTCGTTTATCTTGACGTGAAAGGTGGCATTTTCGTATATATATTTTAGCAGATTCGTGTATCGAGAATCCATCCTAGCGTCGGCCATTGCTTCCAGAAATGCCCATGTTTCGATAGAGTCGAATGCCTTGTGGAAATCTATGAAAGCCAAGTGTAAGGGAACGTTGTACTCTGACGTTTTCTCTATAAGTGTTCTTATACTTTGAAGATGGTCCACTGTCCCAAAACCTCTACGAAATCCTGCTTGCTCCACTGGTTGGTATGAGTCAAATTTATGTGTGAGTCTCTTCGTAATTATTTTAGTGAAAAGTTTATATAGGTGAGAGAGGAGGCTGATAGGGCGATAATTCTCCAATTCGAACTTATCTCCTTTCTTAAATAGCAAAATAACTTCTGCATTCTTCCAAGTTTCTGGAATTTTACCCTCCTCCAAGCATTTATTCAAAAGGATCCGCAACGATTGTTCTATGACGTCTCCTCCCTCTCTTAGCATTTCACAGGTGATCTTGTCTTCTCCACCGCATTTCCCATTTTTCATTTGCTTGAGAGCGGCTCTTATTTCTTCTCTTGTTATCTCTGGGATGTCTTCGGATCCTACATTGCACACAACGGATTTTGTAGTTCCTGGACTGGGCCTGGTAGAAGTATAAAGACGGGTGTAGAAATCTCTTATGTGTTCAGTAATTATGTTGGTGTCTGACACCACATTTCCTCTCTGATCTTTCATCTGCGATATTCTGTGTCTACCCGTGGACAGTTTCGATCTTAAGACTTTCATATTCGCATTGTTCTCAATTGCGTCTTCGATTATTCTGGTGTTGTAGTTGCGAATGTCTTTTCTGACTTGTTTTTGGATCTTCCTATTTAGTTCTCCATAGCCTGATGCATCTCTTGGGGTTCTTTTTCTCTCTTCTATCAGTTTGAGCGTATCTGGGTGTATTTTAGGGTTGTTTTTTGTTTTTGCTCTCATGCATACTTTTTTGGTTGCGGTGTATACATCAGTGGTCACCTTGTGATTAAGATCATTGATGTTCATTTCTTCTAACTCACTAGTTGATTCAAGTTTTTTCTCCAGTTCTCTCTGATATTCGCCTTTACTCAGTTGTAGTTCTCTAGAGGTTGGGAATCTGCAGGCATGGATAAGCTTGTTTCTTTCTATTTTCAGCTTGAAGGTAAAGGATGCTCTTACCAATCTATGATCACTGTTCGTATCAAACTGGTTCAGAACCGAAATGTCTGTGCAGATTTTCCTGTTGTTCGTTAATATGAAATCAATCTCATTTTTTGTTTTTCCGTCTGGACTTTTCCAAGTCCATTTTCTCTGCTTGGGTTTTTTAAAAAACGTATTCAAACAATATAAACGTTCCTTGTTTAGGTAGTCTACCAGAGATTCTCCTCTATCATTCCTAGTACCAAGGCCAAAGTTCCCAATATAGTGAGAATCAGTTGAACACCTCTGGCCGATTTTTGCATTGAAGTCACCACTTATTATTTTGAAGTGTGTTTTTCGTAACTCCATGGCCGTAGAAATATCTTCAAGAAATGTTTCCATCTCTACGTCGTCTGCCTGGCTTGTCGGGGCGTATCCGTGGATGAATTGGATGTTGTATCTCTTATTCAGTTTAAGTATCATGTAGACCACCCTGTCTGAGATCGAATTCATTTCGGTTATCAGGTGTCTCAGTCTTTTATTAACCAAAAAAGCTACTCCTCCCTGCCCAGGCTCGACAGAATTTCTCTGATACAACAAGTGACCTGTCTTCAGAACTGTGGCTTTCTCTTCCGGAAGGCGGGTTTCACATAATCCCAGAATGTCCCACTTTATGTGCTCAAGTTCTTCTTCCAATCTAGCGAGGTGTTCCGTATTTCTCATCGTTCTTATATTATATGTGGCAACATAGATCTTTGTTGTTTTCGCTTCTTGTTTTCTATCAGGATCTATCGAATTTTTGCCTCCCCCAGAATCCGAATTGAGGCAGACTGATTTGTAATCAGTGTGAGATTTCGTGCGATCGGCACTACTCACCTGGGGTATTTTCTTTGAATTCGACATTTCGGCATAGAAATTTCATGAAGGGTTTTTGGCATATAAAACGCCTCGCTTGCCGAGCGTGTTGGCGAGTGTGGTTTTCAGCCGCCCAATCTGGGTCAGACGCTGTTTGTAGCCGCTCAATTTGAAAACAGACACTACGGTGCTAGTTTTGGTCCACCCCGAGTATTTGATTTCCTCGGCACCCACCATATCTGGTAGGCATTCCCCTATCCGCCACCTGGGGAGGCGCCCGATGGAGGACTAGCAACCCCACACGGGAATAAAATATTGTTTCATATAAATTTCTGTTAAATCTTCGATTTTATGCATTTTTGGTTCAATACATCAACTTAAATTTGGAAAATTATCCAAACAATCCAATTCACAAACAAATGAGTTTAAGAGGTTAAATTGGTATCATTGTATAATATAATAATATTACAAATATAATCTTTGCTGTCAATTTTGAATCGGAGGGATAATTATCAATCATGCTAACATCAAACACTTCGCTAAAAGGCGACTTTACGTAAAGTTCCTATTAAGTTTCATTATGAAATGGATATTCTTTCAATGTAGGCTTTCGCTTAAACAGCACTTTGAGTTAACCTCTAAAATTTTCTTTCGAGGTTAATTAAGAAACTTGGAGTTAAAAATTAACAAAATTGATTGATTATAATTTCTTGAAACCATGACACGATAGTCGTATGTATTTTTTCCCAATCGCCATGCATGACTAATCCCCTCTCCCAATCCAACTCCAATTAACAGCATATTAACCCTTAACAGTCGTTGCGGAGACCCTCGGACTCTTGCATGTTCAAATAATCGTGTAATCTTCGTTTTTATTGGTCGAGTGATTCGCGAGTCTGAGTACCTTCCTGTGGTGGAATAACTCATCGATAGTTCAGTGGAATTCATTGAATTCTCACGAAGTAGAACTTATTCTGAGCAGCTTAGAGTCCATCAGACTCCGTGACACGCTTAGTGTAATTTTTCCATTCATCCTCCAGTCTTGTTCCGACACAAAACGACTTGAACGATTAGACTTTTTGAAGGTGTGGCCGAACAATTCTTCCGTTGAGAGATCCCAGAAAACCAATTTATCAAGAGAATTGAAATTATGACTATCCAAAATTTTGAATATTACACCCCAGGCACCAGCAGAAGTTGGAGATGTTTTGCCCAGGAATCAAGAGGAAATATTGTTCTAAATGTGATCCAAAATTGTGATCCAAATGTGAAATGCAAAACATCGATTGGTCTGCAATGTAGCAAAAAAAATTGTTTTCAGTGCATTGAAACGCTAAATGAGTGGTAATTTCCGATTTCTTTTTCAATGAAATTTGGACCATTGTCAGTATTTTGCTCTTAATGAATAGTACCTCAAATTCTCAGTTTTTCTATACTACAGAATCTACGTAAAATATTCTACATGTGAGTGAAACTTCCATTTAACTCTTGTCGAATGAATCAAGAGAAAGATCCTAGTGTTAACTTCCGTAGAGTTCTTTTTAAGTTTTTTTGTTGTTTATCATTATTTATTGAGTTGTTTATATGATGATATGTTCATTTATGTATTAAATCATATTCCATTGTATGTCTTTTATTATTTTTTCAGCGAAACAGGAACCAATTCGCCATGTAGGACAGAAACTCCGGAGTCCCAGAGACTCCGCCACGCACGGATTAAAATTTCTGGCCACGCCAGTTAAGGGTTAATTCGAAGGATTCCTATAAAATAAAAATTAAAAAAAATATTTATAGAAATCAAAATTTCCAGGACAGACCTTCCGTACCAGATTCACTGCAAATGACGATGAAAACAAATCGAATGAAAAATTTACCATGGTAAATTCGATTAAGAGTGTCCAATACAGGAGAATGGACAATAGAACATACGCGCAAAAGCTCTTGACTTCACGTCAGTGCTTGAACCAATTTTTTTTGTAGGAAATTTAGAAACACAGTTTCACCAAGAATTTCACGAGTTCTAACTATTGATTCCGTCATCAGGATCTTTGTTTTACTCCAATATATCATGTGATCTCCATTGATTCATTTTTAACACAGTAGTAGCAACGTTGTTTTCATAATATTAAATGCATTGTGGGTTGTGGGGTGGTAACTTATGAGATTTCGAGGCATTTCTGCAGAATTTTCCTAAATTTTGTAGTGAAATTGCACAATTCCTATCTTTTTGCCTCTTTCAAACCACACTATTTGATTATACGGTACGTGTTGAATTCGTAAAAATCGAAATGAAATTTGAGTGCACAACGACGACAACGTCAAGTACAAAATCATTCTTTGATGTATGAATGAGAGCAAGACTACCTTCCTGATTCTGTTCGCCTGTTAGATATGTGTCTAGATGAGGGGTAATATCGGACAGGCATTATTTAGGGCCGGTCTTTCCACCTAGTAATAAACTGGCCAATAAGAATTATTTGTCCAATAGTGAAATAACCGTCTTTCCACTTTCCAATAGCTACTATTGGACGAATAACTGTTCTTATTCGTACAATAACTTTGTAGGCCAGATTATGTACCCGATAGCGGCGATATCTTTCCCAATAGTGTCCGGATCATAGACACGAAGTAATTCTAATCAAAGGAACGCTCACAAAATTTAAATTTATAACCTCAATTTTATATTATGTTATTTCTGTTTTCTCAAGAAGATTGAAGTTGAATCATATATCCCTTGTACTTTTTATTGAGTTACGATTTGTGATGTACATTTTCGAAGATTTTGAGGGCTTAGAGGACCTGTACACTTTAGATGTTGAGGAGTTCATTAACGTTGAATGTCATCCCTACACTCTACGCGATAGGACTGATCATTTTACAAAATGGGACGACAAGGAATTTAGACGTAGATTTCGTTTGCCCAAAGCAACTGTGAGATTTTTGTTGCAACAAATAAAACCTGATCTTCGACATCGGTCAGATAGGTAGGAAATAATATATTATTATATTTTGGCCATAGCATTACCTAAATAAAAAATTGCGGAAATCATCCAGTTTCACCTGAAGATCAGTTGCTCGTAAATCTAAAATTTTTGGCAATCGGCTGCTTCTACATTGCTGCAGGTGATTTTCTTGGAATCCATAAGTCTACTGTGGGCAAAATAGTGCCCCGAGTTTTACAAGCAATTTTGGGAATACGTGAAAGATATATACATCTGTCAGGAACTCCTGAAGAGAGACAAGATTCTGCAAGACAATTTGCTGAATTTGCAAAGTTTCCTAGAGTTATAGGAGCTTTTGACTGTACCCACGTTAAGTTGTTGTCACCAGGGGGAGAACAAGCAGAGCTCTTCCGAAACAGAAAAGGATTTATGTCTCTCAACGTACAAGTTGTATGTAACGCTGGAACTAAAATTATAGACATAGTAGCTAGGTGGCCAGGTTCAACACATGACAATCAAATATTTTCTAATTCTTCAATAAGAATGAAGTTTGAAAATGGTAATATGGGTAATTTTTTACTAGTCGGAGACAGTGGATATCCAGTTAAGTCCTATTTAATGACGCCTTTGGCCAATCCCCAAAGTCCTGCATGCAGAAAATTTGTATAACGAGTCTCAAATTAGAACTCGAAATGTTATAGAACGTACATTTGGGATCTGGAAATGCCGATCTTATCGTCTGGAATACGTTGTTGTCTACCACTGGCACAACAAATAATTACTGTTACTGCTATACTGCACAACTTAGCATTGGATCAGCGAGATGAATTGCCGATGATGATCAACTATATGCCGATTTACTTAATGATGTTAATATACCAGTATTAATGACAAACCAAGAAAATGACATTGTGAGAAGAAATATAGTAAACTATTTTCAAACTCTTTTGTAAAATTCTGTTGTTTATTAATAATTCTGATTTTTATAACTTATTGAACCACTTGCACATAACCACCTACATGTTAACTGAATGAATACGATATATTCAGTGGTAATTTTTAGGTTTTTCTCTCCCAAGCTCTGAAAAATATCTCGAAATAAAAAAATTTATTTCTTTTGTGTTGAAAAAACTAGATATTTGTCAGAAGCAATTTATGAAACAATGTTGTACACTACTGAATAATGGATGCACCTCCCAAAGTATCCTTTAGTGATTACATAAACAGGACATAATTATAGTTTTGAATTTTTACATAACATTATATCGCAAATTGAACATCATAAAAAACTTCGCTTTAATAAAATACTATATTATGTGATCTAGTCCAATTTTAATGGTAAAATATTTACCAGTCATTAAGTTGTTTCAATAATAATTGCTTTTCAATCTCTTGATTTTCAATTTTTAATCTTAGAGATTGCTTTTTCAACTCCTTCTCTTCCTCTAATAACTTGCATTCTTTCTGCAATTTTTCCTGTTCCATAGCAATTTTTTTCATTTTTGCCGTATGCTCTTCCTGCTTCCTAAGCTCATCATTTTTGGCACTTCTAATTTGAAATTGCAAAAGCTCTTGCCGGGAATCCATTGTACATGCAATTTTCTCAGTCAGTGTTTCCCTTGTCATCGACTTCTTTGGAGTAGTCCTTAGAGCTGCATGTTTAGGTTGCCTCAGCTGAGAAGGGTTTCAGTTTGACCAAACTGTATCGGGCTGTATGGATGTATTATTATACTGAGTACATTAGTATATTACTTTATTACAAACCTTCTCAGCTTGTGACTCGTGGTGAATTGTTCGAGGATCTACATTGGTAGATGTGGAGGCTTCATTTGTGGCCAGATATATGGCTTCCCCTTGTGGTGTTGTTTCTTCCAAAACAGTTTGTGGACTCTCATTTAAGTGATGTAAAAATCCAGATGCGCTTGCTTCTGAAAGATAGGTACATATTAAATAAGTAATTCAATGAGAGGAAGTATAAAACTTGAGTGGCATTAAAGGATACTTTGGAAGGTGCATTCATCATTCAATAAATCTTACTATCTTACCTAACATTACATTATAATCACAATCCCGTTGTGGTGCTAGGCCATCTAAAACCATTGGCAAATGCTGCATCAATTTTTCCTCATAATCTGTATATTGTTTCAAATCAGCCAGTCCACCACCAGTTTTATAAATTCTCTCATTTTTGTTATGAGTGTATTTTTTTTCCAAATTTCTTTTGATAACCTCGTATTTTAAACGAAGTTCTTTTGCGGATCTGGCCGTTTCTCCTACTAGGGAATTGAATTCACCGGCGAGTTTATCCCAGCACTCTGTCTTCTGCTTCCACGACACCGCGTCGCTTTGTTTATTTTCTAAAATTAATATATACTTAATTAACAGGTCATTTATTAACCGGCTCTCCGTTTCGGTGAAATTTGTCGCTCTTTTGCGTTTCGCTGATGGAGTTGAATCGTTCATGATCTGAAACTATAAATTTAGTCAAACAATGTATTACAAGTAAAATGTTCGGGAAATACTCACATGAAATTAAGCAACTGAAACAATATTTTTCTACTCTTGAATAATACACGTGTATCTATTTATACCTTGCTGCTTCTTCTGGGCTCTGGCTCTAACGGAATGACTGAAATGAAAGACGATCACAACACAAACAAACGTGCCAAAAATGGCGATACGTCGTATCTCTGTCTAATGAATGAAATATATGTATACCTATTTCTTTCTATTTCCGAGAATCACTGTGCCCAGAGCTGCCAACTGTTTAAAGAAATATCAATCTCACCGATAGTTATTTGACGGAATAATTTCCTTGGAAAGACGCTCTTAGTTTATTTGCCGAATAAGTCCAGCTGCCAACAAATAACTATTGGTGGCTTTATTGGGAGGTGGAAAGACCGGGCCTAAACGACACAATTATTGAGCTTCTCGAAAACCTGACACGAAAGTCGTATATTATTATTTTTCTACGACCAATCCCCCTGGTCGATGATTTAAAAATATTCGTGGATTTACGCTGTCCAGATCTTACCACCGAGAAACATCCAGGCAAATAAATTAAATAACTTCCTTAAATTGTCATCCGGAATTGTTATTGCAAACATTTATTTATTTTAAAGGGTACAAACAATAGGTCTGAGGTATCATTCAAATTTGGTTGCACATAATATCTGTTCAAACGATCGAAACTTGGTGCCTCTCCGTGACGTAACCCGTCATGTCTACTCTCTCTCTCTCTTCTCCGTGTCCGTTTCACACTTAGTTTCGCTGTAACACGCAGATGGACTCGGCGAGGATAGATTTTGATTACTTCCAGGGACGGGCTGAAGCCAAATTTTTGGGGGAGGAGAAGCATTGAATTTACAACAGTGCACGATGGATTAAAAAAAAACTGAAGAAGGTGAACGGGGGGTTGATTCGAACTGCATTAAAATTTTTTCAACTGCTTGAAAATTTTCCAATTCCGTTCAACACATCCCCCCTTAGGTCCATCCCTGGTAATGAGTAATGGTTATTCCGTCCGTAGAACAGCCCATTCGAAAGAAACCCAGAACATCAAAACTAGTTTTCCGAAAATTCAAACTTATCTATTTCTATTATTTAAAAATTCGATTAAGATTGTCCAATACAAGAGAACGGACAATTGAACATACGCGCAAAAGCTCCTGACTTCACGTCAGTGCTTGAACCAATTTTTTCTTTCGTAATATTGAAAAATTTTCTAGGGGTATGGTTCTCAAAAAATTTTACATACTCATTTATGTCGATATTCTACAACTAGTTACCAAGCTTCAATTCAATCGAGTTTATATTTTTTGTATTATCGATGAAATAATATTACAGGTGGGTGTAACTAAGAAACCGATGGACCGATTATGCCCAAAAACGAAATCTCTCGCATTGGGATGTGCAATCTACCCTGAAAATTGCAAGTCCCTATCTCCTTTCGTTCAAAAGTTATCGAGGCAACAGTCACAAATCCAGCTACTGAACTCACACAAGGCTGCTCGGATCTCCAACAATAGAGATCCGATCGTGTTTAAACTTGGAACTTGGCAGAAGAGTTAGGGTTTGAAGGCTCTCGCAAAATTTCAGCGATGTTGAACGAATAGTTTCCGATATATAGAATATCGAAATATGGATCATGCGGAGAAATATATATATATGTGGAAAGGTTTAACGGGTAATTCCGCAAAAGGAGCAGATTAAAATAATTCTGCTGGTACCTGCCAACACGTGTTTTTGCTAATTGGCTTCTTCAGGACAGGGCAACCAAGAAACCAAGGAAAAGATCTTGTCCCAGACTCCTTCATCCGACGCTGAACGAAAATCTTTAGAATTATTTTGTTGATAGTTATTCTGAAATTCGAGAATTGTCACATTGAAAATCATGCAAAGTAAAACTATGTTAGATAGTTTTACTTTGCATAGAAATTTACATTCAATTTCAATTTGGATTTGGGAGCACAACGTCAGGTGCAAATCAGTATGAGAACTTTTAGACCCCGCACATTGGCAACTTTTGTCAAGCAACTTTTTAGCGCTCGTGTTCCTCGGAACAGAGTGCTTATCAATTTTACCAAATGTCTGTAATTTTCGATTTTTTGGCTGAAAATGGTATCAAACGATTTGGTTCGACTCACTGATCAAGAATCCGTGGTCGAAATCATTTCTGTACGGCAGTCCGGTCGTCCGTCCGTTAACACGATAACTCTCGAATGAAAGGAGTTAGAGGATTGAAATTTGCAGAGTAGGTAAACAGCGTAAATATCTCGGACGAGTTCGTTAACCAGCAAAATCCATCGAGCGGTTTCGGGGTTATGGTTTTTTCGTTTTTAGTAAAAATATTTTTTATGAATATTTCGAAACCGATCACTCGATCTATCTGAAATTTAGCATTAAATTGTAGAATTCAGACGCATGTGAATTTTTGCATTGATCCGGTTATCTTAGAGTGTCAAAAAAATCCTTGAAAATTTTTAAATTTTGTTTCTACAATTACTCTCGAACGGAATGAACTAGGCAGTTGAAATTTTCAGAGTAGGTTAGAGAGATAAATATCTCGGCTAAGTTTCGGGGTAACGAATAAAAATTTTTTTTTAACTTACAAATTTCAAAATTATTTTTTTTTAAAATGCAGTTTCACCATAAAAATCCATTGATATCATTTTCAACTCCAACAAGCTAATACTTTCGAAGATATGATTTTTCGAAATTTCAATAATAAATCGTACTTCTATGTTTTCACAGAATGCTATAATTATTCTATCTATGAATTATTATATGATCTATGTTCATACCCGTACATGCCATTCTTTTCTATAAGGGAGAGTCAAATTCATATCTGCTATTTAAATTTGATTTTTTCCATGGTGCAGTACCTACTCATTCTTAGATTGCTCATTTAATTTTGATAAATAAACTATTATTTGAATTCAATATCCTCTATGATGCAGTTCTATCATAAGAATCCATTGATATAATTCCCAACTCTGAGAAACCAATACTTTCGGAGATATAATTTGTCTTTTTGAACAAAAGCGCCAGAAAGCTCCTGTCCACAGGGCTTGAACCAATTTTAATCACAAAAATAGAACACGTTAGTTCTTAAGGGAACCCGCAACCTGCCCACTCGCCTGTGGGCGTGTTCGCATAAATCTCATGAGATCTATTTTTGTGGTTAAAAAGTTTCTTGACACAAAGATTGTCAATGTGCGGAGTGGGGGTCTTAATGTATGACTGAGAGCAAGACTGTTTCTGTTCCTGTTCCCCTGTTCCATAATCAATTTTAAAGTCTCGTTTAAACCAATCCTTGCCACTTGCACCGTTGATTTTAAGCATGGCTTAAGGCTGGTTTATGCTGGCTGGTAACTTTAACTTATTCCCTAACTTAAAAATTGAAACATAGATTTCTAACGCTATGGTTGATACTGAGACTGAATAATCCGTTTACTTATTATTAATAATAATAATTAATAAGTTAACGGATTATTTAGTCTGATGATAAAGCATAACACTAAAAATAAATGTCTATATATATTATATATATATGATTAAGTTAAAGTTACGAGCCAGCATAAACAAGCCTTTAGCGTCTTAATTTTTTAGGAGGGCTCATGAGGCAGATCATCTTGCATCGCGGCTGCGCGCAGTTTAAGTACAGCGTAAGTTGTCCTTATTTTAAGCCGTCAAGTTTGATGGCTTACAGAAGACTCAATTAACGCTATTATGTATAAATAAGATCTGTATTTCTGTGACCCTGATGCATCCAAAACAAAGCGTGCGTTTTTATTTCAATCGTAATTTCTAATCGATTAATCTGTACAGGAATCGATGTTCGTAATTTCCGTAAAGTGTATGAATACTTGAAAATAAAAACACACCGATTCATTTACCATTAATCCATTAGAAATTTCGATTCAAATAAAAACGCACCCAAAACCTCAAAAACAAAATTGTGAGTGAGTGCTGAATCTTATAAAGATTCTGGATGAAGCCGATGATATTTTTGAGGGCGATGTCGACTTCTCAGATATAATTGATTATCTGCCGTATTCACAAAGCATTCAATCTCCGTTAAGTCCTAACTGGGGTCTTCAGTTAAGGATAAATTTTGAAAGTACTACCAATAAAGGATAAAAATTTCATCGTGAGGACTAGTATCATACTTGTATTGTGTTCTGGCAGACAACATTTTCGGACTGAATGATTTAAAAAAAGTCCAAGCCTGATAACTTTGACCAATGTATTCAGTGATATGTTATGCAACTCTTATTTTTGGCCCCGTAAGAGCTCAAAAAAGAAAAATTAATATTCAGAGGCAATGACTTTCTTATTCAGAACAATATGACCAACGCCAGCTTGTGATAAAGAAGCAGTAGAAGATTTTGGAAGAAAGGAGAATCGTCGTAGAAGAAAGACGAATACCTTTGGACAAAAAAAAGAAGAAAAGAGATTAGCTTTGGTGGAAGTTGAGAAAAAGGATCATTTTGAAATTTTAGAGATAGATTACAAAGTGATATAGAGCAAAAGAAAAATATTAGCAAACATTGACAAGATAGTCTATATATATAGTAGGTGAAAGAAGCATTCTTAACAAATTCGAAAAAATTAATACATCAGAAAGTCAAACATCTTTATACATTTTATCACTGCATGGGGTTCTATGTAAAATATACTGTTCTAAGCTTTAGGGTACTATATTGAAACATTGGGCAGTCTCACTGCCATACAGACAAGTATGACGATATATTAAAATCACACAAGATCTGAACATACATTGAATATATTGTATAAGATTTTTTTATTTTTCTTGAAATCTAAGAAGGCAAATTCATTTACAAGATTTTGGAAACCCCATTCTATAGCTTGTCTCACTTTACTCATGGTTATATTGAATTTTTTTTTGTTCTTGCTTCAATGTGTGCCCTGAGTAAGGACACTAAATCAGTTCTCTTACGCCATATGCCATATACTTGGTCACCATATACAATATAGCGGCCAAGGGCGTAGCCAGGAATTAATTTCGGGGGGGGGTTTTGAAATAGGAATTAATTTCGGGGGGGTTTTGGGAGTGTAAGGGTCACTTTCTGCAGCCAAACATTTTTTTTTTAAGAGAAAAATAACATTTCGGGGGGTTTGAACCCCCAAATCCCCCCCCTGGCTACGCCCTTGATAGCGGCCATCTTGAAATCTAGTATTCTGCTCTAATTGATCTGACTGAGAATGAAAGCGTCTTGCCTCCTTCCTGGAAATAGTCCAATGAGGCAATGAACATGAACGACCGAAGGAGTTCTAGGAATTCCATCCATTGCGAACTGGTGGGAGAGAATCCCACCAGCGGCACCTATGGAATTCCTTATGAACTCCGACCCTCCGCGATGAAGAAACCTCGAGCCATGTTCAGCGACGTTCATTCTTTTGCCGTGAGAGGGCCAGTCCGTAAAAGTCTTATATAGGCTGATGGCCTTGCACTCCCTGACCCAAAATAATGAACTGTAGGTAAATTCATTATTATAAATCGCTCCTTTCTGTGTTTTCTCTCCCAAACTCTGAAACATATCTATAAAATAAAAAAAATATCATTTTGTGAATTGCTTCAGCGTAAGAAACACAAGATATTTACCAGAAGCAATAAATCGAACAATGTTGCCTAACAAACAATAACGAAAACAACATCAACGATGAAACAACCATTTCGTAACTTTTTAACTTTTCGGAGTCTAAATCAGAGTCTTTCGTCAGACACTTAACGAAAATCTCCAGAATTTGTTTTTGTTGATATAGCTATTCTGAAATCCGAGAATTATCACATTGACAGAAGGTATTTGAAAATCATAGTAACATAGTTTTACTTAGCATAGGAATTTCCAAGTTCCAACTCCTTTTGAAATAAATTCAGCAAAATATGGTCAATTCCAATTGAACAGTTTGCAAAAGTGCATTTTCGGTCTAAGAAAATACAAGTTGACTCCTTAAGTTTCCTTTTAACGTAATCAGAGTCTGTCATCAGAATCTTCTCTCGATATTCGGTGTATGAATAATTATAATTGCCTCCGTGGCATAAACTATATTCAACACCTAATTTTCGATCAAGTGCCTCTGTCGCCCGTTTTCATAGATATAATTTCACTTAAGGAAAAAGGACCTCTTAGTTGGTTAAGTTTAGTTTAAGTTTAGTGCTAATTATTGGTTGGACTCTTCGGAGCTCGGCCCTTCAACGGAATCAGCAGCATCCAAGTCTTCAGAGGGGCCCCTCTTCAACAGTCCAGGACAGCAAACACGCTCAGAAAGTGCTCTTTAGTGATATTTGGGTAAGTCTGGTGCAAGCATTGATAGCATATTTTTTATACAGTCTACTTAGCGAACCACATACGAGCTACGGTTCGAAATTTTGAGGGTTTATTCCTTCGAAATATTACGAAGTATTACTCCTATACATCATTTAATCTCCTTGGATTGTACATACATGTTCTGCTATTTTTGAGACCACTAGAAGTAAGAAAGTCGGAACATAGGAACAACTTGAGAAATGGAGACATTAAAAAATCAAAAATAGCAGAATATGTTTGTAATATCCAATGTCATTTCGTGTAGCAAACGACACTACGGAACTCTGAGAACCAGACTACTATGTATGAAGCAGAGAGAGCAAGACTACCTTCCGGTTTCTATTCTCCTGTTCGATAATCAGTTTTAAAGTCGCTTTCAGTGAACTTGGCTCCAAAGCAAAGCATAGCGAAAGCAACGCAAAAGCGGGCGTTGTATATGCTCCGTACCAAGATTCGGATTAGTTTAGCATCAAATTGATAATTTAACCCCCATTAGGTATACATTTTCTGCTGCAGTTCGAGCTTCTGGCCTCTGTCAACTTTGTCATTGAGTGTTGAAGAGTATAATTAATAATAACCACTTTTGCCAACTAGTAGGAACCGTCTGAATTCACCGCTTTGAAATTCGATTTTCAATATTCTATTGTTGAAAATAGTTTGGTTATGTATTGACCCAGGCCTTTTCGCAACAATATTTCGTATTCTTAGATCAGCGTCTGATACTCTGATACGATGGAGAGGAGGAAAGAATAGACAAAACAAGCAATTATCTTCAGAAAGAAACAGTAATACTGGACGTCGCAACAATTTTCTCTACTGCCTTCGATGATTATATTATTGGCCTCAGGGATCCATTTGATTAATTTGAATCGTCCGCCAAAGAAAAAACCCCGAATATAAGGATCTATCTCAATGAACCAGACGTAGAAGCTCACGCAAGACTTATTTTGATGACTCTTCGCCATCAGTCCAACTGAATGGAAAAAAAAGATTCAAAGTCGCAATCTTCATCCCCACAATAGATACCATTGTCGTTCATCTTAAACAGCGGTTAAGTTCGTATAAGAACATTTTAGTCAACGTTAGGGGTCGATCTTGAAAATTTCAAGAGTCTTGATTTGAAGACAAGATCAAGACAAGAAGTAAGAAGTAGGTTTCAAGACAGGACAAGAAATTGCATGTCAATATCAAGAATTCTTGTCAAGAAATCTTGGAATATCTTGACTAACAATGAAAACACGAAAACTTTTTTATTTGTCAAAAAGATATCTTAACATAACATATTTTAATTTATTGAACAAATTTTTTGCTGAAACGATTCGCAGAAATGTAAATTAAAAATAATAAATGATAATACTGGTAAAACTAAAATTGTTTACGGACTGTTTTGTTATAAAACTGTGTTACATATAATGGTAGGATATGCAGCTTAACGTTGTAAGCCACAGCAGGAAAAGGAGCCTGGTTCTGTGTTCATGTGGTGGACATTTGGTTTCAATGTCAGGGAATATGTTATCCGTCCTCTCTCTTCTATAGTCTAAGTGCTTACTACTCATAACGTATGCGCACCCAAACATTATCCTCTTGTCGTAAAGTGTCAATATTTTGACGAAATAATCCATAATTGTATACCTATTAAAGTTTGGAAAAATACAGTGAACAATTTTGAAGTAGAAAAATTCATCGGAAAAGAGTGGATGATTTCGAAAGATATGATGACATCGAATTCCTCCATACATTTCATTTAAAAAAATTGGTTCAAGCACTGACGTGAAGTAAGGAGATTTTGCGCGCATATTCTATTGTCTATTCGCCTCTACTGGTCAGACTTAATCGAATTTACCTTTGATATATAGACCTTTTCTCAGCTTTTATAAGATATGAATACATTTCGTACATTTTGATGACAGACTTGGTGAATGATAGAATCGTCTAAGATCCCAGAAATTTTAATTCTGACATATGTTATGTATTCCTACGGAATTAAAATTTTTTAATTATCCAATAATTTACGAAAAAACTCAAGTCGCAACTAATTTCAGGATCGATATTCACGAAATTTCGCGAAACTTAGCGCGTCGGCATTCTTCAAGTAATTACCGAGTTTTATTGGATTGGGTTCGTGAATTTTGAGTTATAGAGGATATAACTACAAAATTCGAGGTGTATAACTCCCAATCCATTTATCCGACACAAAATTTCACATACGTCTTTATGTCGGTATTCCACAACTAGTTACCAAGTTTCGTATTAGGTAGTTAGGTAGTTTCGTTTAGGTCGGATTTGTAGATTCTTAGGTATCGAGAAATTAATATTCCAGATGGGTATGAACTCCTGTATTGGACACTCTTAAGTCTTAATCGAATATACAAGGTAAATTCTATTAAGAGTGTCCAAAGCAGGAGAATGGACCATAGACTGACTTCACGTCAGTGCTTTAACCAATTTTTTTTCGTAATTTTTGAAAAAATTTCAAGGTTACAAACATTTCTCGAGAACCCATCAAGGTACTGAAACAAGACTGGAAAAATCGGAGAATGTAGAAAAGGAATATTTATAATTGGACCAAAATGCTCTGCTTGTAGAATAAGCTAAGGTGAGGTCTATATTTGATTGACAAAAATATATTAGTCCCCAAGTAATCGGGATCATCGTCATTATCAAAATAGCCCTATTAGGATTCAAATTGACTTGTTTAATTCATTTTTCAACTTCGATTGATCTGACGTTAGCCATTTTTTGTGAAGCCTAGTTTCTGAACGTTATACAATATAATCGCAAATATATTGAATTGCTGATTTTCGCAAATTTATCAGGAACACAATGCTACACATCTATTTTGAGTACCCTTTGAATTAAGTATCCTGAAAATAATTTTTGGAATCAAATATATAGACATAGACATACAAACTTCTTTGAAATACTGCGAGTGATGACCTCTTCTTTCTCATGTTAGTCTGATGGGTGAGTTCATTTCAACGTGGTGTAAACGTCGTATTCACCATTCCGTTTGTTATCGGCCCGATAAATCCTGGACAAGCAACGTTGTTTACGTTTCGTATTCACCAACAAACCGATAACTCTCTCGAATTATTATCGGCTGGATTGCGATAATAATACATAATAAATAATAAGGCCGATAGATGATATAGATAGCATGTGACGTCTGACATATAAGTCGTCAACTTGACAATCAGCCTGCTATCATCACTTTGCCCGAATGTCTGTAAACTTCGAACTTTTTGCCGAAAATGGTCTCAAATGATAGGGTTCGAGTAACTGATGAACAGCCATACTCACCATTCTCTGCCATTTTGTTATTAGCCCGCTAAGTGCTCTGACAAGCCGATAAGTTTACTTTTAGTATTTATGTACCAACCTTTTCCAAGCATAAACAGCCCGATAGCCAGCCTCCCAAAGTATCGGCTGGATTTGGAAGCGGCAGGCCGATGATAGCATCTGTCGTTTGACACAAAACGTCAACTTGACGTTTTTTTTGGGCGCTCTTGTTCCTCGGAACAGAGTGCTTATCAATTTGCCCAAATGTCTGTAATTTTCGAATTTTTTGACGAAAATGGTCTCAAACGATTTGGTTCGACTCCCCAATGAATTCGATGTCAAATTTGATACTGTCCGGCCGTTGCCACGATAACTTGAGAACGGAAAGAGCTAGCGAATTGAAATTTTCAGGGTAGGTGGCGCATCCCATTACGACGGACAATGAGCATAATCGGCCCAATGGTTTCCGAGTAATAATTTTGTTTTCAACCAATATAAATCTGATCGAATTGAAACTTGGTGAATAGTTGTAGAATATAAACCTGAGCAAGTTTATGAAATTTTGTGAAAATCGTATATCTAGAAAATTATTAAAAAATATTTTTGTTGTCACGATAACCTGAGAACGGAAAGAGATAGCGGCTTGAAGTTTTCAGGTTAGGTTGTGCATCTGAATGCAACATTTGAGTTTGTTTATAAGCATAATCGGCCAAACGGAGTTATGCCATGCCATCTGAAATTTGGTTGTTTTTGTTCCTCATTAACTCGAAAAATACAAAACCGATTGAATTCAAACATGGTTATTAGTTGTAGAATGCCAACGCGAAAATTTTTGCAAAATTTCGTGAGGATAGTATTTGTAGAAATTTTTTAAGAAATCATTGAAAATTGAAAAAAAAATTCTATATATCAGTAACTATTCGTCTGAAATTGCTGAAATTTTGCGAGAGCCTTTAGAACCTAACTATACTGCCAAGTTTCAAGTTTTAACACGATCGGTTAAATATTGTTGGAGATTCGAACAGCCTTATGCGAGTTCGCAGTAGATGGGTGACCGTTGCCTCGATTACTTTGGAATGCAAGGAGATAGGGACTTGCAATTTTCAGGGTAGGTTGCGTATCCGAATAGGAGAGTTGAGTTAATTTTTGGGCATAATCGGTCAAACGGTTTCCGAGTTATACCCACCTGGAAGATTATTTCCTCGATAACTCAAAAAATAGAGATTCGATCGAATTGAAGCTTGGTAACTAGTAGTAGAAAATCAACATAAAGACGTGTTCAAAATTTTGTAAGAACCGTACCCCTAGAAAATTAAAAAAAAATGACGAAAAAAAGAAAATTTGAAAAAATTACGAAAAAAAAATTGATTCAAGCACTGACGTGAGGTAATGAGCTTTTGCGCGTATGTTCTATTGTCCGTTCTCCTGCATTGGAGACCCTTTATCGAATTTACCATGGTAAATTATGTTGTCCATTCTCCTGTATTGGACACTCTTAATTCTGACTTCACGTCAGTGCTTGAACCAATTCTGTTTATTGAGAACTGCGTTTGTTTTTTTATTTTCCAAATGCTGAGATATTTTTCCAGCAGAGCTATTATAGTTTTCTTTTCTCGAAGAGAAAAATTTGCTGATCTTTAACTCAACTCGTTTAAACTGATCCAAAGAGGTAAAATACAGAAACAAAGCAAATCGCCACACAATCACAGTATTATAGTATAAAATAAGTGAATATGAAGGTTATATTAGAAGTGCACCATCGCCAAATACCCAAGCAGGTTTACCACCACAATTGAGGAGCAACTTTCCAAAACGCATTAAGTCCAAAAACCATTTTATTGGGAATCAACGAAAAACGATTTTTTCTTCCACCCTGGCTTATAATTTGAGTACGTCGAGTTTGTTTGATAGAAATTTACATCTAAAGGTAATAACTAATCTTATTTAAATCAATATTGATCAGATATACTTACACAGAAAATGTAAAAAACGTTTGGACTTAATGCGTTTTGATTCAACTCATCGTATATAATGCGTTTTGATGTGGTTGAAATTGAAAATAATGCTGTTTGTTGTGATTTTTTATACCTTTAGAGAAAACAGTCTGCACAGTAAGTGTTGGCCTGTAACCTAATTAACATGAGCCAATCGATAAAAAATGTTCTTGGTTATATTTTATCTGTTTTAAAAATTCAAACGTAAACACAATTCATTGCGATGCGGCTTACATACTTTGGATTTGAATTACAGAGTGACATAATGCCATTTGGAAGATTTTGTTTACATAGGGCTATCGAGCAATAGAAATCATTTCCGAATCCGCTTCAAACTCAATTTCGCCCAAATTGGACATAATGCGTTTTGAAAAATTACTCCTCAATTGTTCGTTTTCAATTAATCTGCCCGCTTTGCAGAGTTATCAGGTAAATTTTTATGGTGAATTCCAACTTAAGTTGGCAGGGAGATAAATGTTGTCGAACTGATAGTTAACGGTATAATAAATATAAATTTGGTTTGGTGAATACGGATGTGATCCGTATCATCATAGCAATCATATATATATTTTTGGTTATGAACTCTTTCCTTATTCTCCTACTTTTCATGTGCTCCTGATGTAAGGACGACATGATTTGTGGCAAAACCTCGTAAGTCCAAGAAAGCGACGACGGATAATATCGCGTTGAGCTGAAAGACGTTGCATATCGTTTTCATAGATAGATGCGCGCCCAAATGTGCTGAAAATAATATTTGCCCTCCACCATGCAAATACTGAATATCGGCCTTGAAGGAAAGGTTGAGTAACGACAATATAAAAAAAAATAAGTTTCTCTAAAGGTAGCACTTAGGCGAAGCGTCGCGAAAGGATGCGCGGATTGCGCGGCGAGGAGAACAGTCATTTCGCCGAGGACCGCGCAATGAGACGAAACGTCAGGTCGCGAATCGGAAGGAATTGAGAGTCCCTTGAATCTTTTCACTTTTCAGTATCATTACTTTCATTTGAATATTTCATATCGTGCGGTCAAGATGAGCAGCTCTTCCTCTGAAGACGATCTGTTTGCTTTGGGTTTAGTTTCCAATATGAAATAAGAAGAAGATGGCAATAAAAAAATGCGGGTCAGAAACATAAATCAAGGAGGGATACGTACGGTGAATTTCATCACTTGCTTTCCGACTTCAGACAAAAGAAAAAGAAATATTTTAAATATTACAGCAAGCATTTCCTACTGAATACCACTACTGACTGACTATTAGTAGAGTTCAAACCGGGCTCTATCGTGTCACCCCGTGGGACCTTCATTGCTAAAATATATAGACCACTGGGTATCATTCTCCATACCCTTACAATGCAAATTCAACTGGTCGTCAAAAAATCGTCGTGTGCAGGAAGGGGTGGGGGACATTTTTCCAAAAATTGACAAATTTTTTTTTTCTGTTTATGGTCATCTATATTAGGTGACTATCACTCACACAAATTTCTATTAAAATATACGATTCAGAAATATTTTTTATTAATTGTCAAAATAGTCGGATACAATGCTCTTAAATGGAATTCCTTAAGATATAACCGCTTGCCCTGAACACCCATATTAACTATTATGTTCCGCTCGGTTTTACTCGAGATCTGTTAGAATTATCGAAAAAATGCTTTATATGAAAGGTCTGCTCCGAAAACCAACGATTCAGATGCTTCTTTCAAAATTACAATAGGCAGAATAGTTTCTTCACAAAATAAGAAATTGTGTTATTAACTCCCATTAACCGAAACCGAACCTGGGGACGCTAGTAAGGCGCAATTTGTAGCGTAAGTCCATGTTAGTGGCGACCTTATGGATTTGAGCTTTGATCTATGCACATAAGGTTCGTTATATCTATCCGACCAACTTTACAGTACTATTCCTGCGTGCATTGTGAACGCACATTTTGAAGATATTGTTTAAATTCCTTAATTTTTTATATGTATGAGAATTTTTACGTATAATTCATAGATAGTTGATTTAATTTTGTTAATTCGTTAATAAATATGCAAATATGCGAGTTCAAACTTATATTCATTACTTCATAAATCAATTTTGTGACGTAATATTAACACATTTTTGAAATCATCGCTCATTCTCATTAGTAGTTTCAAGATTTCCTGAATTCTAGACCAAAATTCTGGAAAAGAATTAAGAAGGTATATAGTTGGTATCTATGATACTAACAGTAGGTTTCACGAAGCTTTGACAGCTCTTAATTGCCGAATTTAGTGTTGTGTGTGTGGAAAATGTCTTAAATACTCCTCTGATAAATACTAAAAAATGTCCGAAAATAATCATTACTTCCAAAAACAGTCGACATTTAGAATTTTTTAGTATTTATTGACATTATCGAAAATGTCTGGATAAATATCATAAATTTCTTTTCTACTTAAGAATTGCTAGACAATTTTCATTTTTGTCCGATATTTATTCTTCTTTTCTACTTGGATCGAAGATGCTTAACGATCTGAGATGCCAATTATACAAAAAATTTTTAAGAAGTTTATTTTTTTCTAGTTTTGGATCGAAGATGCTCAACGATTTGTGATGCCATTATACAGAGTTTTGTTTTAAGCAGTTTATTCTTTTCTACTTGGATCGAAGATTCTTAACGATCTGTGAGCCAATTGGGAAATTATACAAATTTTTTTTTTAACAAGTTTATTTTTATTATTTAACAGTCTAATTAAATCGACTTTTCTAATACTAATTCTTAATTCAGAACCTGGCTCCTGTCTTTTATCTCTTATACACAATAAAATAACACGATAATAACTCATTCAATGATAAGTTATTTGTTATTTCCAATTGACTTAGAAAAATTTCTTAAAATGCCTCAAATTGTCCTGATATTTTAACTTAACATGTAACGATTGTCATATTCTTCCGCAATATCCGTAAATACTTAAATACTCAAAATGCTCGACCTTGGAGGAATGTTTCGGACATTTTCCCAGGATATTTGTCCCTAACTTAAAAACTCGAGTATTTCACATCACTAGCCGAATTAGTGCGATTCTATGTCGATTTTCAGTTCATTTTTGATACAACCATCGAATTAAATCCACAATTAAGCTAATCGAAGCTTCGGGAGGGTCTAAATATTTCTTACATGTCATGATTCATCTAATTCAACTATCACTATCAGATGAAGAATCATCAAGGGAAGGAAAATTTGAAAAATTTTAAGTACTAGTATTTGCACATGTTTTTTGGGCCATACATTTGCAGGAGACAATACACGGAATTTGTTTTCTTTTACAGGAACACATTGATCCTGTGCAATCTGAAATGAGAATTTCCATTTCATAAAGAATATTTACGGATCCGATATTCGATATAATATTTACCTTTCCTACAACTGCAGTTGCTAAGGATAGATGTTTCCTTAGGTAGGATTGGCATCGTCGTTAATTTTGGCAGAAGTTTTCCATTTTCTACATACCACCCACTAAATATAGGATCCGGTAAAGATGGTCGTGGTACATTACTATTGATCCAAATATTTGTTTGGTAATGGACTCGAAGGCTGTGTTGTCTCAAACTATCCAATGTTGGAGGTAATTTACTTGTGGATCTTGAAGAAGCTATAATATTCCCCTGAGCCTGTTGATACATTTCACATTTTCGTTTGTCGTATAAAGATTACAAATTCAACAATATCATTGAATACTTTCAAACATGGCACCGGAAGTACATGATGAATTCAAAAATAGGAGCCACATTTCGCTCATCTTTGCATCTTCATTCAGTCAAAATGCCGAAGAAGGTAAAAAAAGAATGAAAATTGATGAAGATTCTGTGCAGATACTGCAGAGTGAACTTTCAAGATTTTGAGAGAAGAAGTATTCAATGATATTGTTGAATTCGTAATCCATCTGTATACGACAAACGAAAATGTGAAATGTATCAACAGGCTCAGGGGAATACTAAAGCTTCTTCAAGATCCATAAGTAAATTACCTCTAAAATTGGATAGTTTGAGACAACACAGCCTTCGAGTCCTTTACCAAACAAAAATTCGGATCAATAGTAATGTACCAAGACTATCTTTACCGGATCCTATATTTAGTGGGTGGTATGTAGAAAATGGAAAACTTCTGCCAAAATTAACGACGATGCCAATCCTACCTAAGGAAACATCTATCCTTAGCAACTGCAGTAGGAAAGGTAAATATTATATCGAATATCAGAGCCGTAATTATTCTTTATGAAATGGAAATTCTCATTTCAGATTGCACAAGATCAATGTGTTCCTGTAAAAGAAAACAAATTCCGTGTATTGGCTCCTGCAAATGTATGGCCCAAAAAACAAATACTAGTACTTAAAATTTTTCAAATTTTCCTTTTCTTGATGATTCTTCATCTAATAGTGATAGTTGAATTAGATGAATCATGACACGTAAGAAATTTTTAGACCCTAAATATCATAGATACCAACTATATACCTTCTTAATTCTTTTCCAGAATTTTGGTCTAGGATTCAGGAAATCTTGTTACTACTAATGAGAATGAGCGATGATTTCAAAAATGTGTTAATATTACGTCATAAAATTGATTTATGAAGTAATGAATATAAGTTTGAACTCGCATATTTGCATATTTATTAACGAATTAACAAAATTAAATCAACTATCTATGAATTATACGTAAAAATTCTCATACATATAAAAAATTAAGGAATTTAAATAATATCTTCAAAATGTGCGTTCTGAATGCACGCAGGAATAGTACTGCAAAGTTGGTCGGATAGATATAACGAACCTTATGTGCATAGATCAAAGCTCAAATCCATAAGGTCGCAACTAACATGGACTTACGCTACAAATTGCGCCTTACTAGCGTCTCCAGGTTCGGTTTCGGTTAATGGGAGTTAATAACACAATTTCTTATTTTGTGAGGAAACTATTCTGCCTATTGTAATTTTGAAAGGAGCATCTGAATCGTTGGTTTTCGGAGCAGACCTTTCATATAAAGCATTTTTTCGATAATTCTAACAGATCTCGAGTAAAACCGAGCGGAACATAATAGTTAATATGGGTGTTCAGGGCAAGCGGTTATATCTTAAGGAATTCAATTTAAGAGCATTGTATCCGACTATTTTGACAATTAATAAAAAATATTTCTAAATCGTATATTTCAATAGAAATTTGTGTGAGTGATAGTCACCTAATATAGATGACCATAAACAGAAAAAAAAAATTTGTCAATTTTTGGAAAAATGCCCCCCACCCCTTCCTGCACACGACGATTTTATGACGACCAGTTGAATTTGCATTGTAAGGGTATGGAGAATGATACCCAGTGGTCTATATATATTAGCAATGAAGGTCCCACGAAAATCTGTTTTAGAGCTCTTTTCATGCTTTGTGAACTCTACTATATAGAACACGGATCAAGAATGCTATTTTGACTCTTATCTTCGCCTGAGACCGCGCACTTGGGTGAAGCGTCAGGGAAACGACTCCCAGTTGCTTCGAAAATCATTTGAGCGTCAACCGACTCGCCTATTCTCTTCGCTTCGTCTAAGTGAGCGGCTCTCCATTGAATTCAATGCGACGCTTCGCCTAAGTGAGCGTCCTCCAAGAGTACTAAATAGAAAAATATTGCGGGACTAAGACACTATTTACCAATATTCAAAATCAAAATTAGACATATACAATTTTACACAAAACAATGAAATAAAATACCTCTAGGTATATAAACTAGAACTTATTTGGACTTAAACATCGCAGTCACAAAGTACGAATCGGACAGTAAGTAAACATCATATACCCTAATCTCACAAATGATAATAATAGCCTTTTCAGGTGTAAATTTGAATAAGGATTTTGGGTGTATTTTACTAGAAGTAAATACAAGGTACAACCACCAATTTTTCAAATAGGGATTATGGACGTTTGATACCTCGTTTGAAAGGTCGCATCATTCTTTATTCAGAAATGTTATCACTTTAATGTTCAATGCAAACAAAAAATAGAAAAAATAAAATCATGTGATTACCGAAATACATTATATATTCCATCGAATATTCCCAAATCTTTCAACAATAATACTAAACGAATTTGCCTACACGATGCGATAGAAAGAAAATGAAAAAAAAAACATTGGAGAACATTGTATTTTCCAGATGGTACCATGAAAACTACGTAAAACACTTTCTGTGGCAATGTTAGATTCTTTATAACGCCTTCGCAAATTGTTTTATGCTGATAAGTTGTAGTTTATAAATTGTCTAATTTGTCTTTGAGAAGCAGTTTCGCGAATCTGAGCATGTAAGGCAGATTAAAACAACAGCTGCTAATAAACTGTGTGAGGATGTGAAATTAGATGAATGCGTGACTTGAAGAAAATCTACATAAATCGGGTAGAGATGCCTATACACTTCATTCAATGTCAGCCATGCATCGATTCTAAACATATTAAAACAGAATAAAATGCATCCCTATAACATGATGGACCAATGATGGACATGTTGGATAATTATATTATCCAATTAGTAAACGTTTTGTTTTCTGATGAGTGCACTTTTTCTCTCAACAGCCATGCTAATCAAGTCAAGTCAAAATGGCCGCTACTGGTTTACCAAGATGAGAGAGGAACAGACGCAATTCCCTCAAAAGATTAATGTTTGGGCAGGAAATGTTCGAAACCATACTATATGCCACTTTTTCATTGAAGGCAATTTGAATTGTGATAAATATTTAGCACGGCAAATTTTAAGATCTTATTAACCCATTAGATTTCTTTTTATGGGGATATGTGAAGAGCATTGCGTAGTGCGTACAATGCGTACAAAACTGAACCCCTTGATTTGAATAACGCTTGCGACTAGGTCGATAATCACTCCTGAGATGTTGAATAAATAATGTTGGAAGAACTTTTTATGTGAGGTTAGGATATTGCCAAGGCGTTTGAGGTGAACATCTACTTCATTGGCATTCAGAATTTTTTTGCTACATTTTGTATTACTTGTTTTTGATATTGTACAAAATTTCGAATCACTTGATTTTATTTTTTTCTAATTTGATTTTTGCAACAAACATGAAAGTGATAAAATTTCTGAATAGAGAAACGATGTATGTATCACACGTCCATACCTATTTGAAAAATTGGGGGTTGTACCTCTCTTTCTAAAGGGGTTGAGGTAGGGTTCGCATTTTTACGAAGAAGAATGACAATTTACAATTTGATGTGTTTCGGGATTTTCGTTAAATATGTACAGAGTAATGGAATATAATTTCCATTTGACTTTTCCACACTATATCAATCAAAGTGCTTGCTGATCACCACAGTTCGTGAAATATCGCGGCTCTTCACCGTTCTTGGAGTTACGACGTTTTACCACAAATCGTTTCGTTTTCATATCAGGAGCGCATGAAAGGCAGGGGACTATTGAAAGTATTTGCTCTGCCAACAACCAACTTACATATTTTTTTATTTCGTAGATACCACTATTGGCATATCGAGAAAGGAAAATGATAGGAAGTTGGTTAGATTAGAGAAAAGTTGCCCTACTTTAGTATATAATGAAATGACGTTTCCAAATCGGAAATATCACAAAATATACATACCGGGAAATCCGAAATGGCCCGTTTTATTTTCTTTGCGCTGGTCTCTATTTTAAGGAATATGGAAATTTGTTCGAGAAAGTTTTTCCTCTGTTTTCATTTTGCTTCGATGTACTATACTTTGATTTTCAATACGAGGTTTTGTTATTCTGAGGTCACCACCCTCAATTGTCTGTAATTTTGGAATTTTTTGCTTAAATGGTATCGAACGATTAGGTTGGACCTTTAGAACGGAAAGCGATAGCGACTTGAAATGTTCACGTATCTGAATGTGAAGGATATGTTCGTTAATGGCCATAATTGGCCAAACGGCGGTTTCGGAAATATTCATAAAAAATGTTTTTACTAAAAACGGCCATGACTCCGAAACCGCTTGATGGATTTCGCCCTTTAATGAATTCGTCTGAGATATTTACGCTCCAAACGTACAATTTAAATCCTCTAACTCCTTTCGTACGAGAGTTATCGTGTTAACGGCTGGCCAGCTGGACGGCCGGCCGGCCGGTCAGAATCGATTTCGACCTCGGATTCTTGATCAGTGAGTCGAACCAAATCGTTTGAGACCATTTTCAGCCAAAAATTCGAAAATTACAGACATTCGGGCAAATTGATAAGCACTCTGTTTCTCGGAACAAGAGCGCCAAAAATATTCGAAAACGAGTAGCATCGGGTGAGTTCAGTATCGGGATGGGTGATTGTTACCACCATCATTTTTCGAACGGAGAGAGATAGCGACTTCTAATTTTATTGATAGGTTGCGACAGTTCAATTCATTAATGGGCATAATTGGCCAAACGGTTTCGGTGCTATACCCATCTGAAATGTTGACGCACTCATTTTGCGAAATTTCTTGAGTTCCCTAAAACTTTTTATTCTCAAAAATTTTACGGATATTTCAGAAACTATGTGTCAGAATCCACTGACTCACTTCAGGTCAATGCCTTTCTTGATTTTTTCAAATACCGATCTATTAGTTTAATTGTCATAGTTTCAACTAACTGTTCAATAAACTCTATTATTATTATTATTTTTTCATGAACTTGGGTAGTTCTTATCTTATCGATATTTTTGAATTTCTATGGTTGAGACCTTGATGATGGAATTTATGAGCGGAAATGTAGAAACAAGTAAAGTAAGAACAACTTAGATTCATAAATAAAATACAGGTAAGTACACTCTTAATTCGAATTTACCATGGTAAATTCGAATTAAGTGTCCAATACAGGAGAATGGACAACATAATTTACCATGATAAATTCGATTAAGGGTGTCCAATACAGAAGAATGGACAATAGAACATACGCGCAAAAGCTTCTGACTTCACGTCAGTGCTTGAACCAATTTTAATTCTCGTGATTTTTTAAAATTTTCTAGGGGTACGGTTCTTAAAATTTCTTTTTCGTCATTTTTTTCAAATTTTCTAGGGGTACGGTTCTTACAAAATTTTAAACACGTCCTTATGTTGATTTTCTTCTACTAGTTACCAAGCACCAATTCGATCGAATATTTATTTTTTGAGTTATTACGGAAATAATATTCCAGGTGGGTATAACTCGGAAACCGTTATACCGATTATGCCCAAAAACGAACTCAACTCTTCCTTTCGGATACGCAACCTACCCTGAAAATTGCAAGTCCCTATCTCCTTTCGTTCGAAAGTTATCGAGGCAACGGTCACCCATCTACTGAACTCACACAAGAATGCTCGAATCTCCAACAATATTTAACCGATCGTAATAAAACTTGAAACTTGGCAGTAGAGTTAGGTTATGAAGGGTCTTGCAAAATTTCAGCAATTTCAAACGAATAGTTACTGATATATAGAATTTTTTTTTTCAATTTTCAATGATTTATTAAAAATTTTCTACAAATGCTATCCTCACCAAATTTAGCAAACATTTTCGCGTTGGCATTCTACAACTAATAACCATGCTTGAATTCAATCGGTTGAGTATTTTTCGAGTAAATGAGGAACAAAAAATCACCAAATTTAATAACATTTCAGATGGCTATAACTCCAAAACGGTTGGCCGATTAAGCTCATAAACAAACTGCAATGTCGCGTTCTGGTGCACATCCTAACCTGAAAACTTCAAGCCGCTATCTCATTCCGTTCTCAAGTTATCGTGACAATAAAAATATTTTTTAATAATTTTTTTTAAATTTTCTAGCCATACGATTCGCACAAAATTTCACAAACGTGCTTAGGTTCATATTCTACAACCACCCACAAAGTTTCAATTCGATCGGATTCATATTGGTTGAAAACAAAATTATTACTCGGAAACTACTGGGCCGATTATGCCCATTAACGAACTTGTCCGTCGTATTGGGATGCGCCAACTACCCTGAAAATTTCAAGCCGCTTGCTCTGTTCGTTCTCAAGTTATCGTGGCAACGGCCGGACAGAATCAAATTTGACCTCGAATTCTTCATTGGGGTGTCGAACTCAATCGTTTGAGACCATTTTCGTCAAAAAATTCGAAAGTTACAGACATTTGGGCAGAACTATAACGCGATGTTCCCCAGAACATACGCGCAAAAATGTGGGAAGGCCCAGAGGACAGGAGCTATGGCGCTCTTGTTCAAACTTTGACAAATCATATCTCCGAAAGTATTGACTTCTCAGAGTTGGGAATGGTATCAATGGATTCTTATTACAGAGCAGCATGAATATATAAAAGCAAAGTTAGAGGAAGAAATATGGTGGCCATACCACAATGAATATGCTAGATACCGTCCGAACACTGAAGCCATTTCCCTTGCATTTGTGAAGAGCAGGTTTTTTATTATTATTATTATTTTTCCTGCAACATCAAATGTGATTACTGAAAGTATCATTATCCCATCAATATGGAAATTATTCCCATCAGTTTCCGTAAGTATCGAGATACATCAAATAAACTAAAACTATAGTCAATACTATGAGTAGGGACTATAAATGTAAATAAATTAACTAATATAAGTGTGGAATATTTCATGGAATATAAACAGAATAGGAGAAATAAACGTTTTGGATTTGTTTTGATTTGAACATTGAAGCCAAGCAGCGTCGGGCACGGTTAGTAATTGGATGGGTGACCTCTTGGGAACACCGCGTGCTGTGGTCTTTCTTCAATTTGGCTCCTGTGCGACAAATTTCAAGAATTTTCGTAATTATATTCAAAACGTAGGACACACCTCATGTTGGATTTACATATAGGTATACTCCATTCACTTTTATATTGTCTCCCAGTTGGCCATGATTTAGGTCTATCTCATTTCTGCTACTAAAACATAGGCAGGTTGGCACTGCTGAAACGTCGTCAATGTCAAAACAATTCGCCGAGACGTTGCCAATTTCTACTCTCAATAATCAACATAATGTTCTATCTTAGACAAGTTATTAACACAGATCATTATCATCGAACAATAAAGAACAATAAAGAAGAAGCAGAGACAGGAAGTGCTATATAGAACTGTCTCAGGACCTGTTGAACTCACGAATGAAATTACTTAGATTCCTATCATTACATTTTATGAAGATATAAGAATGACTTGGGTTTCGTAGTACTACTACATTTTGACACTGGTGTATTTCAACTTGTGCAACAAGGTATTTAAATGTCTTCTGGAGAAAAGTGGGGAATTCGATAGGTACGTCTGTTCGTTAAGAAGTTGTCCTGCCGAGTTATTCAGGTACTTTTATCCTTTTTTGAAATGAACTATCACAAAGTAACGGACTACTCTATCCATTATTTTTCAATAAAATTTCGACACTTGATTCTTGATTTCCATACAAGAAAATAGCATAACTGAATCTTCCAACCAGTTTATATACGTGAAATATTTCCAGTAACAACAGAGGAAAATTTTTCTTCTACAGTCGCCAGGACTTTGAAATTATTGAAGTCACATAAAATCTTCTCAAATTCATTATTTTTCCGAAGTAAATTAACATTGTGAAAAATACGTAATTACCACGACTACTATATGTAGAGAGGACAACGTTGCGTAGTTATCTGACAGGAAAATGACTATAACCTAACATTTTCAAAATATACACTGTGAAATGGGTCAATTTTCATGGCCAACCGGGAGACTTTTCAAAAGTGAATGGAGTATATTATATCGGCAAATTTTAATTACAGTATTCTATGAAATCATAGAATTTATAATAATTATTTAAATTTTGAGAAATCATATCTCCGAAAGTTAGTTAGTTAGAGTTGAGAAACCAATCGATGGATTCTTTATGATGAAACAAAAAATTGAATTTGAAATTTGTAATGTAAAAAAATATTTTTTTTCCGTCACTCCGAAACCACCAATTATTTGGCCCAATAACGAACTTAACCGAGATATTTATCTCCCATACCTACTCTGAAAACTTAAACTGTCTTGCTCATTCCTTTCGAGAGTTATTGTGGTTACGGCCGGACGGATAGAATTGATTTTGACCACGCATTCTTGATTAGTGGGTCGAACCAGAACGTTTAAGACCATTTTCAGCGAAAAATTTGCAAATTACAGACAAATTGATAAGCACTCTGTTCGGAGGAACAAGAGCGCCAAAAATAGAGCCTCAGAAGAACGAAACGTCTCACTGAAAATCAAAGTAAATTGAATTGGGAGAAGGAAGTTCCTGGAACACATTTCCATATCCCTAAAACTAGGGGGGCCAGTACAAAGAGAAGAAACCTGGTCATTTCCATGCATATTTTGAAAACGGTAAGCGATATTGTGTTAATTGGCGCTCGCGGTGCTCATCAATTTGCTCAAATGTCTGTAATTTTCGAGTTTTTCGCTGAAAATGGTCTTAGAAGTTTTGGTTCGACTCACTGATAAAGAATTATGATTATGATTATGTCCGGCCGTTCGGCCGAAACTACGACAACTCTCTAACGGAATGGGGTAGACAGTTCAAATTTTCGTAGTAGGTTTGGGAGATGAATGTCTCAGATAACTTTGTTATTGCGCAAAATCGGCCTGGTGTTTTTGGATTAACGATAAAAAAGCTTTTTTTTACATTACAAGTTTCAAATTCAATCTTTTTTAATGCAGTTTCATCATAACAATCCATTGGTATCATTCTCAACTTTAACAAACTGGGACTTTTGGAGATTTGATTTTTTGAAATTTCAATTATTCTTAATTCTATGATTAACAAAGATTTAATTTCTGATCCTTCAAATAGAGTTCCGGGGTCTAATCTTCCAAGGGATGAAATGTGGTTTATTCTGAATCTTTTAAGAACGGGTCATGGTCGATGCAAAAGCATGCTTTTCAGATGGAACTCAGTTGAGAGCCCTATTGGTGAATGCGGGGAACCAGAGGAGACCGTAGATCATTTAGTTAATATAAATTGTACCATATATATATATAATGTTTCTGAGTCTTTTTTGGATTGGGTGGTGAATTTCAAATCTATTTAATAAATCATGGAATATTCCATTTTTAATTTTTTTCCTTTTCTCCTTTTGTCTTTTCCTTTTCCAGATTGAGTTCCGGGTACCTTGGAGAAACCTCTCAGCTTATGCAAGGAAGAATCAATAGTGATGAAAGAGATGGCCTTCAATATTTAATATTTCACCATATTTTGTTAACATCAATTTCAATTATCATAAATCACAACACTAAAGGGTAGACAAGGATTTTTGCTGAGGTTTTTCCCTAAGATCACACGAGGTCCTTTTGAACAGACCTCGTACATCGAATTGTATGGTACCTACCCGTTACACTGACCTCTGCTAACACTTGTTGGCACCCTTGTTTTTCGGAACAGAGTGCATATTAATTTGCCCAAATGTCTGTAATTTTTGAATTCTTGGATGAAAAATGGTCCGTGGTCGAAATAAATTCTATCCGGCCGGCCGTAGGCACGATAACTCTCAATCGAAAGGATTGAAATTTGCAGAGTAGGTTTGGAGCTTAAATATCTCGGACGAGTTCGTTGAAGGGCGAAATCCATCAAGTGGTTTCGGAGTTATGGCCGTTTTTAGTAAAAACATTTTTTATGAACATTTCCGGAACCGATCACTCTATCTATCTGAAATTCAGCATCAGATTGTAGAATCATGACCTTTATATGTATGCGAAGTTTTATATTGATCGCATTGCCGTAAAGTGGCAAAAAACAATTTCAAACATTTTTTACATTGCGAATTCCAATTTTTTTTTAGGATGCAGTTCGATCATATGAAACGATTGATGTCATTATCAACTGTATCAAGCTAATACTTTCGGAGATATGATTTTTCAAAATTTCAATAATACATCGTACTTTCTATGTTTCACAGAATGGAATCTGTCTGTGTTCTATCTTTGTTCACTATTCATTCATGTCATCTTATCTACCTATAAGAGACGTCATATAATACCCAACTGCCAACACGGCTTCCTCCCGGGGCGCTCGGTCATCACAAACCTCCTTGAATGCGTCAACTTCTGGTCAATGTCTCTAGACAGAGGTGACCCGGTTGATGTAATCTACCTTGATTTTGCCAGAGCCTTCGACCGCGTGCCTCATAGGCGTCTCTTATACAAGCTTGATCATATCGGAGTTCGTGGCCACCTTCTCTCGTGGATAAGGGCTTTTCTTTCAGACCGCACCTTTCAGGTCCGTGTTGGTGATTCTGTCTCCTCCTCGAGAGACGTGTTGAGTGGAGTACCACAGGGTTCTGTGTTGGGTCCAGTTCTTTTTCTGCTATATATTTCGGATTTGCCACACCATGTTGGCTCTCACTGTTCACAATTCGCTGATGACACCAAGATATTCAGCCCCTCCAGTTGTGCCTCTACTATACAGAAGGACCTCGACTCCATCTCGCGGTGGTGTAAGGACTGGCAGCTGCCACTCAGCGTTGAGAAGTGCGTCGTTCTACACATGGGTGCCCGGAATCCGCGACGGAGTTACCATCTCAACGGAGTTGTCATCCCTGTATCTGGCAGCCATTGTGATTTGGGTGTTGTGGTGACGGATAACTTGAGTTGGTCCGATCACATTCTTCATGTGGTCAACAAAGCAAAGAGATCCTTATTCTTGATCCAGAAAGCATTTGGCAGATGTGATCCTTTGACATGTGCGGCTATATACCGAACTTATGTGCGGCCCATCATTGAGTTCGCCGGACCTGTTTGGAGTCCGACGTTGTGCCGCGATGTGTCATTGTTGGAGGGTCTCCAGCGCCGTGCAACACGCCTCCCGTATGGGGTCTCGCGCCCGTCATATAGTGAAAGACTCTCCATAATGAACATACCTACTTTCGTGGACCGGAGGACTCGTGGTGACCTCATTACCGCTTATCGGGCTATGAATGGTCTTTTTGGAGTTAGCCTGTGTGACCTGTTCACTTTGAACTCAGACCGTCGTTTGCGAGGCCATGCTTTCAAGCTCCGCAAGGAGAACTTCAAGTCAGTGCAAAGGCAGCACTTTTTATCCAATCGAATATTCGGAGTGTGGAACGCGTTGCCTCCTGTGGTGGTTGACTCAGTGTCAGTGAACTCATTTAAAAACAATTATGACAGATGGTGTTTGAGTGGAAGGAATGTTTTTGTTTAATTTTTTTTTTTTCGATAATCTGCTTTTTCTCGCTCTTCAAGCAGTCCTGTGCGACATTTTTTTTTTTTTTTGGATTTTTGTATTTTTTCTGGGAGTTTATAGGCTTAGCCTCAACTCTAATCACTGTTTTAATAATAATAATAATAATAATATTTATTTGTATTCTAGTTTAATTATGTAATTCGTACTTTGCAAATATTTTGTGTTGTAAAACAATTCCGCAACTTGAATTTGTGAATATATACAAGTTTTGATAGGTACCAAAAATAATGTTGACTTGTTGCATATTGAATAATTTATGTGCAAACATTGGGGATGATGTTTCAGGAGATTTAGAATTGGATCGTTTTAATGATGTACTTTATGAAGGTAATAGGAAAGAACAACATTATGGAATCATCAAAAGAAATTACTGCTCGTTTGCCACTGAGGTTAATATTACGTTTTACCTCCTTAAGTAGTTAGACATGTTCTTATATATAGTATTTTCATAATATTACTAGCAATACAATGCTGAAATATTGGTCAACATTTGTGTATCAAATATTCTTTCTTGAGTTAAGGTTCATAACACAGAATGAATATGTTAGTGGTAAGTACTATCAAATTATGAAAAGAGGATTGTATTTTATTAATATATTTTGAACTATTAAAATAATTATTTCGTCAGCTTATACCTATTCAAATATCAGGAATAAATGGACAATCTGCTATGATTATCTCTAGACATTTCGAGTTGTGAAAACTATGCACCAAGTGTAAGTTTCAACAACCCATTCCACGAGGTTGAATAATTGCAGATGGCTCATTTAATCTTGATAAATAAACTACTATTTGAATTCAACTTCTTTTATGGTGCAGTTCGATTATAAGAATTCATTGATATCATTCCCAACTCTGAGAAACCAATACTTTCGGAGTTATGATTTGTCAAAGTTTGAACAAGAGTGCCAAAGATCCTATCCACAGGGCTTGAACCAATTTTTCATACACATGCTTTATTGTTAGATGAAACAATTTCGTAATCTAATTTCTAATAATGTATTTTCACTTGCTAGCTACTGATCGAAGGTGGATTATTGCGGTAAAAGGTTTCAGATTAAGCATTACAACGTCAATGAACATTTCGAATCTTCTTATTGATTGACATTTAGATTAAGCATACCTTTAGCTACATAAATATACATTTTACCTTTTCAAGTCTCATGTGCTATTGGTCGATGAACATTTGAAAAGTTCTGGATTTATTATAATAAAAGTGATATTATATTCCTAATATCATGCCTCCGAAAAGACTATTGTCATTTTACAAAATGACTACAATAAGTAGATTGATTATTATGAAAAATGTTATACCAGGTCATATAGACAGGAACAACGAGGCCACTTAATGGGATTGACTAAGTTCTTCGACTTCGAGCACAGCTGTCCTCTTTACTCATGTGGGGTTTAAGAGTCAAATGTCATTTGTGTTTTGCGATTTTCACATTTGTAAAAATTATTGACCAAAGAATTTGTATTCAATTTCTAATTGCAAATAGAATTTCGTGCGGAAGCCGTATTCAAAAGCGTGTGTTTGGCTTGTTTCACATGCATATGGTTCCGTTCGGTTCGGTTCGTTTTCGGTTTCAACCGAAAACGAATGAAGCCTTTCACACATATACGGTTCCTATTAGGTTTTAAGTTATGTCATCCGAAACACAGGCTCAATCACAATTCCAATTTCATCGCGACGTCAGATTCATCAAAGTTATTAAAAATTTGAACACAAATATCTTTACATGCTTCCTGCGTCTTTAATTTATCTTTATATTTCTCGTAAGTTTTGTCTCACAACTCCCACAGCACTGGTTTAGTTTTACAGCAGAAATTAGTCGATCCACATTTGGTGAACCATCATTTTCTCATGAATACTGAGATAGCAACAACATCCCGAAAATATGTATTTTTATAGGTATCTATACTAGAACAATTTGGAAATATTGAGAGATATCTCCTCGATTTGAGGTTAAAACCACAGGACGAGGCAGAAAACATATGTAAATGTAAATATGTACCTATTACTTTATGGTTAAAACCGAAACAAAACCGCGTTTGTGTGGTATGTATTTCCTAGACACGAATCCAAACCTGATAGATTCGTGTCGAGGGAGTATTCGATGCTGTACGGTTTCTATTCGGTACCGAATCTGAACCGAAGAACCGTTTCACACTTGTCGCCAGCGAACGAATGGAAACCGAAAACGAACCGAACCGAATGGAACCGTATGCATGTGAAACAAGCCTTACAGCCACGTTCTAGATTTGTACTCGATGGGATGTATATTGTTGGACAAACTGGAAGAATATTATTTTTTTTGCTGGAAGCTAAGCAGCATTGGACGAGTTCAGTAGTTTGATCTCGATGGGTGACCGCTTTGGCTATGAGCCAAAGCCAAAGTTAGTGCTTTCCAATTTTTTTACACTGTAGAACTAATAGCAGCGCTGTTTTCATTTATTAAATAGTTATGAGATTTCGAAGCACGTCTGCAGAATTTTCGCCATTTTTGTGGTGAATTTTCACAAATTCTATGTTTTCGTATCTTTCAAACGACGTAATCTTATTCAACGTGCTGTGTTGAGTTCTAGATGTATGAATGAGAACAAGACTATTTATACCTTTCTGTTCCTAATCTCCTGTTATATTTGTGTCTAGATGTGGGGTAAGATGGCCACCACATTTGTTATCTAATTATTTTACTGCATACACAGACTGGGCCGTCGCGTGCATCCTATACAGGGTGTCCCGGGAAGAATGCGACAAACGGATAGCATTAATTAATGTCATCAGGCTGGACTCGTATCAAGAGGATTTAATCGCCTGATTGCCTTCGTTTGGGATATACATGGTGATGTTCATCTTATGAGTGAAATTTTACACTTCAATAACTCTTGAACTAATCGACCGAATGATTTCAAATTTGAAGTTTTGTCACCCTTTTCTATCGCCTTCCTTCGATGTTTCTGAACTCGAATAAATCAGATCCGAACTGGGAAAATTTTAGACTAATTTAATGAATATTGATCACCGTGTAGATGAACATTATGATTTTTTTTCGTTATCGTAACCATAAAGAATAAATTTATAATAAAAATTCTAAATCTGTGCTTAGCACCGTCATACAGCGTGATTAATTAACATTCCCCTCAATAAATCTTGAAATTATAGGTAAAATAATTTCAAAATTTATAGTTTTGTTCCCCTTTACGACTACCTTCTTTTAATTTTCCTCAAATTGGGAAAACAGAACCGGTCTGGCAATATTTTAGACTTCGTACATTTCCGGTGATATCGGATCAGCCCGAGCGTGAACATTAGAATTTTTATGACTGAAAAATAATACTAGTGTTTAAGTAGAGAGTTCAGATTAAGATATCAAATCAAAAAAAAGTGAAACAAAGTATTTTCCATTGGAACATACTTTGCCTGGTTTGTTAGAAACCATTCCAATGGAAACATTGTGGTTACAACAAGATGGAACTCCTGTGCACTATTCAAGAGAAGGGCGCGAATATTTGACTAACACTTTTTAAAACAGAAGGATTGGGTGAGCTGGACATGTGGCTTGGCCTCCTCGATCCCCTGATCTGACACTGTTGGATTATTTTTTATGGGGTGCGCTTAAACAAGAAGTCTATGCAGTACAGTAGGGAGCAACTGCTACAAAGAATTATTGATGCTTGCGATATTATTAAATCACAACCGAATACGATAGCAAAAGCTGTGAACCAACTATATCAACGTGCTTAAAAATGTATTGAAATGTTGAACAATTCCTGAACTGAAAATGTTTCCATTTGATTTGTTTTTGAGTTCGAATATTTTCAATTTATTTGTTTGTTTTTTTTTAATAAGAAGTTTTATCATAAGAATCCATTCATATCATTTTTAACTCTAACAAGCCAATACTTTCGGAGATATGATTCTTCAAAATTTCAATGTAAATCGTATTTCACATATTGATATAATTACTCTATTTATGAATTGTCATAATGTCAACTTGACAGAAGGGAATATTGTAACTTCAAAAATATTGGGGTTGAAATACTCGTATTTTAGCGATGCAACGGGGACCTCACCCGAAAATGTTTGAAAATATTACGTAAATATTGAAAGCATAATTCTGTAGTTCGAGAGAGGAGAAAATTTGGTGAACGTAGATCAGGAAATTTTTGATCGATTACAGGGAAATTTTTCTGTTATTACTTATCTTCTTTCATACATGTTTTATGGAATACCTACTATTTGTAGGTACTTCAAACCTGTTTTGGGCAATTGTCATACGAAACTTGTTTTTTTCGCGCTCTAGTTCGTCGGAACAGAGTGCTTATCAATTTGCCCAAGTGTCTGTAATTTTGGAATTTTTGGCTGAAAATGGTCTCAAACGATTTGGTTCGACTCACTGATCAAGAATCCGAGTGCGAAATCGATTCTGTCCGGCCAGCCGACCGGCCGTAGGCACGATAACTCTCGAACGAAAGGAGTTAGCGGATTGAAAATTGCAAGATGGTTTTGGAGCGTAAATATCTCGGACAAGTTCGTTAATGGGCGAAATCCATCAAGGTGTTTCGGAGTTATGGCCAATTTTAGTATAAATATTTTTTATGAATATTTCCGAAACCGATCACTCGATCTATCTGAAATTTAGCATCGAATTGTAGAATCATGACCTTTATACGCATGTGAAGTTTTGTATTGACCAGATTACCGCAAAGTGTCAAAAAAAAAATTTGAAAATGTGGTGCAGTTCTCATTCTCATGATTGCTCATTTAATCTTGATAAATAAACTATTATTTGAATTGAATTTCCTTTATGAAGCAGTTCTATCATATGAATACATTGATATAATTCCCAACTCTGAGAAACCAATACTTTCGGAGATATAATTTGTCTGTTTGAACTAGAGCGCCAGAAAGCTCCTGACCACAGGGCTCGAACCCATTTTTCATTCATAAAAATCATACGCACCCGGCTGATCCGATATTACCGGGAATTTAGGGAGACTAAAATTTTGTTAGTCCTGTTCTGTGTTTCCAATTCCAGAAAAATTTTAGAAAGGCAGTCGTAAAGGTTGACAAAACTTTAAAATTTTAAATTATTTTACCTATGAGTTCAAGATTCATTGAAGGGAATGTTTGTTGATCACCCTGTATGACAGTGCCAAGTAGAGATTTAGAATTTTTATTATGAATTAATTATTTGTGGTTACGATAAAGAAAACAAATCATAATGTTCATGTGCAGGGTGATCCAATATTCACGAAAATATGATCTATAAGGTCGAAAATTTTCCCAGTCCGGATCGGATTTATTCCATTTCAGAAATATCGAAGGAAGGCGATAGAAAAGGGTGACAAAACTTCAAAATTTGGAATCATTCGGTCGATTAGTTCAAGAGTTATTGAAGTGTGAAATTTCACTCATATGATGAACATCATCCTGTATATCCCAAACGAAGGCACTCAGGCAATTAAAACCTCTTGATACGAGTCCGGCCTGATGATATTAATTCATGGTATTCGTTTTTCGCATTCTTCCTGGACACCCTGTATAGGTACTATATACAATAATTAAACTACTCCAATTTTGAAGTCAAGATGGTTTCCAATAAAGTTCGATTTTTATCGACTTTTGTTGATGAATTCATCTAACTTATGCAAATTACTTATGAAATTACTAATTAATTATTTAATAGATTGGTTTCCTTTCTTTATATATGAAAATCCTGAGCGTATTCCCCAGGACTCTACTTGCAATTAAAATATTATTTCAACACTTTACGAACCCATAAATATTTTGGTAATGATATTTTTCAATATTTATCAACAGTATACCTACAAGCTAATCCAGCTGCTCTATTTTGAACAAATATTCATTTTCGGTAAATTTGGCAAATATGAAGTTATTGGTGTAATTGTTAAATAGTTATTTGATCTATAAATGAATACATACAATGTGTGTAAATAAATTGAGGGTGGATGAAATGAAAACTATTCTGTTAACAATCTTTTTACAATATATTTACAATTTGTATAGAGTGGACTGTATTTTGTTTCGTTGCTGGTTCACTAATCATTAACAAGTTCTATATGAATAAATTATTATTATTATTATTATTATTATTATTATTATACTGATCCTCCTGGGTCTTCCACAAGGAGACCCCTCATAAGCTCTAAGAGCTTAAAGTTGATGAATATTAGAAGAAGTTACAAGTGTTTGAAATAACTGTACTCTGAGTAGTGTATTTTGGAAAATCTGAATTGTGTCTGTTTGAAAATATCATCATTTGCTACAAAGTAAAGTCATATATATATTTAAGTTCTTCCCTTGTAGAGGGAAAAAACCAACTTCGATTGGGGATTCCAAATGAATAGCGCCCAATGTGAAAAAACTGCTTTGTTATTGGCTGTTTGAACTGAAGGAAATAATCATATTGAAACTGATATTTCGAACCGTAAACTCAGGTAACCGTTCTAACCACATGGCCCTTAGAGCATTGAAAACATTAAAGGCCCTTGAAAATATAAAATACCTATCTTTTTGGCGCTCTAGTTCCTCGGAACTGAGTGCTTATCAATTTGCCCAAATGTCTGTTATTTTCGAATTTTTGGCTGAAAATGGTCTCAAACGATTTGGTTCGACTCACTGATCAAGAATCCGAGGTCGAAATCGATTCTGTCCGGCCGGTCCGGCCGGCCGGCTGGCCGTAGGCACGATTACTCCCGAACGAAAGGAGTTAGAGAATTGAAATATGCGGGGTGGGTTTGGAGCGTAAATATCTTCGTTAAGTTCGTTAATGGGCAAAATCCATTGAGCGGTTTCGGAGTTATGGCCAATTTTGGTGAAATAATTTTTTATGAATATTTCCGGAACCGATCACTCGATCTTTCTGAAATTTAGCATCAAATTGTAGAATCATGACCTTCATACGTATGTGAAGTTCTGTATCGACCAGGTTACCGCAAAGTGTCAAAAAATATTTTTGAAAATTAAAAAAAAAATTTTTTACAATAACTCTCGAACGGAATGAGCTAGGCAAATGAAATTTTCAGAGTAGGTTAGGGAGATGAATATCTCGGTTGAGTTCGTTATTGGGCGAAATAGGCCAGATGGTTCCGGAGTAACGAAAAAAATTATTTTTTTTATGTAACAAATTTCAAATTCAATTTTTATTTAAGATGCAGTTTCACCATAAAAATCCATTGAACTCATTTTCAACTCCAACAAGCTAATACTTTCGGAGATATGCTTTTTCGAAAAATCAATAATGAATCGTACTTCTATGTTTTCACAGAATGTTATCATTATTCTGTCTAAGCTTTATTACATGATCTGTTTTCATACTCGTAGATGTCATCCTGTTCTATAAGAGAGAGTCAAATTCATTTCAGCTATTTTTATTTGATTTCTTCCATGATGCAGTTCTCATTCTCAGATTGCTCATTTAATCTTGATAAATAAACTATTATTTGAATTGAATTTCCTTTATGATGCAGTTCTATCATAAGAATATATTGATAGAATTCCCAACTCTGAGAGACCAATACTTTCGGAGATATAATTTGTCTGTTTGAACTAGAGCGCCAGAAAGCTCCTGTCCACAGGGCTTGAACCCATTTTTATATTTCTAGGTGGTCAAAACGTCAATAAATTCGTCAACTGTAAACTGATGTTTATGTTCGCAAGCAATCTGTATATCGTTTTCTTCGGGAAGCGTCAACGATTCTCAATTAGTTCGAACACCAAATAAATGAAATAACATTTTATTGAAGGAGTCCAGAGCATTCAACAAAATTCTCAAACAAAATGTAATATTCAAAATTCATTTATACGTTATACCTATCGTAAAAAATACTGTAGGTACATTTAACTCAATTTATTCGATTTTGTTGATTTATATTTGCCGTTGCCACGACTCCTTCCTGGACATGGCACCCGTGGTGATCGCCCCTCCCACGAGACGGCGTCTATCTATAATTGAGTATAACTTCGAAAACCTGAAACGATAGTTGTATGTAATACACCATTGTAGTAACAAACGTAGGTTACTTCTGTTAAACAGTTATTGGCGCGCTGTTCACCTGAACAGAGTGCCTATCAATTCGTTCAAATATCTGTAATTTTCAAATATTTAGCCAACAATGATCTTACACGATTAGTTTCGATTCACTGATCAAGAATTCGAGGTCAAAATTGACTCTGTCTGTCCGTCCGGCCGGCCGTCACAACGTCACGCATGATTACGCTCGAACGCAATAAGTTAGAGAGTTGAAAATTCCAGAGTAGGTTTGTTGTCTGAATGTGCAGGCTAAGTTCATTAATGGGCAAAATCTACCGAGGGGTTCCAGAGTTAGAACCAACTGAAATTTCGTTTTCCTAATAACTCGAGAAATCCAGATCTGATCGAATTAAAGTGCGGTAGTTAGGTGTAAAATATCTACACGAAGACTTATGTGAGGAACGCACTACTGGAAATTTCAAAAAAATATATTTTAAAAAATTCTGTATCTCAGAAACTATCCGTCAGGTATCGTTGAAATGCGAGAGCCTTCAAAACCTTATTTTACAGTAAAGTTCATGATTTGAACTCGATCGGATCTATATTGGTGAAGATATTGCTGAAATAGGGAAATATTCCAACGATCGGGATGTACTGGTCAACTGCCTTACACTCAACAAGCTAAGTTTTCAACAGTTATTGATTTTTGACGTGGCTCTAAATTATTTCATATATTTCATGAATTTCATGTTCCTATATGATCTTTACCTAATCATATGAAATGTGTATGACATTTGTGACAATCCGTCATGTTAATCTAGGAATACCCAATTCTATTCAGATTAAAAAATGATTTAAATCAAAATTTAATTCCTATCGCGGGTCGAAACGAGGTAAATATGGTACAAATTGACATATTTTAAAGATTATGGATTTACTTTGGCTGTATTCCAGTAACATAATTTAACCCAGAAATATGGAAGAACAAAAGTAATGATCAGGTATTGCTGTTAATAGATGGGGATTAAAAATATATTTACTTTTCAGCAGTAACAAATAAACTTACTTATTAAGGAAAATTAGTAGGTATAGTGACTACTATTAGTAAAGAAAATGTTTATCACTTTCGTGTCAGATTCAAAATTTATCGTCTGAACATTTTCCAGAACTCAACCCAGTAAAAACGATAACAATAGAACAATTCAATATGATTTTAAATAGAAATGAATTTGAACATTGAAAGAATTTGGACATTCGTTCAATTTTCGGCGCTCTTGTTCCTCGGAACAGAGTACTTATGAATTTGCCCAAATGTCTGTAATTTTCGATTTTTTTGATGAAAATGGTCTTAAACGATTTGGTTAAACTCACTGATCAAGAATCCGTGGTCAAAATCGATTCTGTCCGTCCGGCCGGTCTGGCCTGCCCTCCGTTAACAAGATAACTCTTGAACGAAAGGAGTTAGAGGATTTAAATTTGCAGGGTAGGTTTGGAGCGTAAATATCTGGGACGAGTTCGTTAACGGGCGAAATCCACCAAGCGGTTTCAGAGTTATGGCCGTTTTTAGTAAAAATATATATTTTTTAATATTTCTGAAACCAATCACTCAATCTATCTGAAATTTAGCATTAAATTGTAGAATAATGATCTTTATATGCGTAAGAAGTCTTGTATTGACCGGGTTGCCGTAAAGTGTCAACAAAAAAATTTAAAAATTTTAAAATTTTGTTTCTACAATAACTCTCGAACAGATAGATCTAGGCAGATAGAAATTTTCAGAGTAGGTTTGGGTGATAAATATCTCGGTTAAGTTCGTTATTGGGTAGAATCACCATGATGGTTTCGGAGTAACGAAAAAAAAAATAATTTTTTAAATTACAAATATTAAATACAATTTTTTTAAGATGCAGTTTCATCATTAGAATCGATTGTTATCATTTTCGACTCTAACAAGCGAATACTTTCGGAGATATGATTTTTCAAAATTTCAATAATACATCGTAGTTCTATGTATTCACAGGATGTGAACACAGAGTCTGTGTGTGCTCATAAATGTCTTATCTAGCAATTAGAGACTTGTCAAACGTAGTGTGAAAATATTTTCTGGTGGAAAACAAGTATCCGGTTCTTGAATTTGTGAATATATACCAGACTGTTTTGAAACCGAAAATAATATTGACTAATTTCATATTGCATAATTTATGTATAAATATTGGGGATGATGTTTCAGAAGATTTAGAATTGGATCATTTTAATGATGTGGTTTATGAAGGCAATAGGAACGAAGAACATAATGGAATCATCAAAAAAAATTACTCTGCGATGACCACTGCGGTTAATATTACTTTTTACTTCCTTAAGTTGATGTGAGACATGTTGCTATATACACTATTTTCATAATGTTGCTACCAAAAAAATGCTGAAATATGGATCTAAATTATGAAAAGAGGTTAGTATTGTATTAATATATTTTGCCTCTACCCACTCAAATATCAGGAATATTAATTCCTGACAATCTGCAATGATTGTCTCCAGCCTCGCTCTAGACATTTCGATGATATTTTCCTTAGATATTTCGAGTTGTGAAAACTATGCACCGAGTGTAAGTTGCAACAACCCATTCCACGAGGTTGAATCATTGTAGATTGCTCATTTAATCTTGATAAATAAATTCAATGACAATTTTTGAAGCATTAAAGCATTGAAGATTGCTATATTTTTAAATGATAATTTTTGAAGCACTTCTTTTAAATTTAATTTCTTCCATTATGCAGTTCTATAATAAGAATCCATTAATATAATTCCCAACTCTGAGAAACCAATACTTTCGGAGATATAATTTGTCTGTTTGAACAAGAGCGCCAAAAAGCTCCTGTCCACAGGGCTTCAACCAATTTTTTTTCTAGTTGCGACATTATTTCATAAATTGTATACCTGTTCACAATCAACAATTATTTGACAAATATTACCTATTTTATACATTACCATTGTCTTATAATGTTACAAAAAAGAAATATATCAAAATTATGAAAAATAATAAATTCCGGATACTTTCTAGACGGACTATATGTTGAATCGGTGCTGGACTCATTAGAAGCAAACCTACTTCCTGCCGTCTTTTAATTTTTAAGTATCCTGCAAATAATTCGAGTTCAGACATCTTTCTTCTCATGCTACCCTGATGGGAGGTTTCATTTTATCGTGGTAAAACCTCGTAAGTCGCAACGGGCGTTTTGAATAAAATTAGTTTTTTCATAAAGTAGAAACTAGTCACAGTTCACATGTCTGCGAGACGTATGATTAAACAATTTTGCGCACATGTTCCGTTTCAAGCCTCATGCGAAGCTGAAATTCGGATAATCAATTGTAAAACAGTGACTCGAAATTAGTTGTTGATTCAGCTGATTCTGACGTATAGTTTTCGAAATATAACATTTTCGAAGAAACAATTTTTTTTTCTAGTACCTACCTACTTAATTTAGCGCGTCGGCATTCTATAAAAAATTACCGAATTCTATCTAAGTGGATCGGATTTGTATTTTTTGAGTAATTGAGGAAAAAACAACAAATTTTCAGATGGTATGACTGCTTGGCTGATTATGTCTATTAACGAGCTTAAATGTCACATTCGGATGCGCAACTTACCCTGAAAATTGCAAGTTGCTATCTCATTTCATTCTCAAGTTAACGTTGGATACATATAATATGGGGTTTCATGAATTTCAAAATTAGCCCAAGGGCCACGGTACGGACACTTCAACTCGGAAGCAACGCTATTTCCCCCAAACTGACTTGTCCGTGCACAGAACTGCCATGAATATTATTTTATAACCTCACAATACCGGCTCAGCATCAGACCCATGACCGATAGTCCTAAACCACTCAACATAACACATACAACCCGAAAACAGTAACTTCTCCTCTGCGCATGCGCAATTCCCTCGCAGCAGGAATTCCCCTCAAAATCACACACCTCACAAAAAAATTCGATTCTCCAACACTAGTAGTTCGAGAGATATCGCATCTTGAATCCAAGCATGCGCAGAGCCTCTCCGAGGGATTCTATGGAGGAATAGCATCCTTCGCCCCAAAACCCTAATCGTCTCAGACGAAATCTCCAGCAGTTGAATCATTTTTCATCTGCGCATGCGCATAACGAAAAATGCTCGGAATTCCAAGCAAAATATTCCGCAAAATAGTAGTAATTTTTTGTGATCCTCACGAAATTTCGCAAAAGTGTTTGCTTTGGTCTTTTGCATCAAACTATTGAGTTATTCAATCAGATGAGTATTTTTCGAGTTATGGTGAAAACAAAATTTTAAAATTCTTGAATTTTTTTTTCCACTTTACGGCAATCAGTAATCAATACAAAACTTTGCAAGCATATAAAGGCCATGATTCTACAATTTGATGCTAAATTTTAGATAGATCGATTAATCGGTTCCGGAAATATTTATAAAAAACGTTTTTACTAAAAACGGCCCTAACTGCGAAACTGCTAGGTGCATTTCGCCCGTTAACGAACTCCTCCAAGATATTTACGCTCCAATTCTCTAACTCCTTCCGTTCGAGAGTTATCGTGCTAACGGCCGGCCGGCCGGACCGGACGGACATAATTGAATTTAACCTCGAATTATTCATCAGTGATTCGAACACAATCGTTTGAGACCATTTTCGGAAAAAAATCGAAAAATACAGACATTGTGGCAAAATGATAGCACGCTGTTCCTTGCGGAACACGCGCGCAAAAATGGAAAATCGGGGAATGTAGATAAGGAATACATATTTGGAATTGGTTGACACAATGATGCTTGTAGAATCATCGAAGTGAAGTCTGCATTTAATCGTCAAAAATGTGTCACCATGGGATCGAAATCATAGTTATCATCCTAATAGTCCAACCAGGATTCAAATTGAATTGTTTAATTTATTATTCAAACTCAATTGAGCTGCCCTTTGCCAGCCTTTGTGAACTTGCGAAGCCTACATTGTGAACGTTAGAATACAATACAATACGTGACCGTGAACGTTAGAATAAAATACATGTCTCAGATATGTATATAGAATCGCCGATAGACGAATTTATTAGGTGTACACCTATCTGAGGCCACCTTTAAATTTCTAATGCCCACTTGCAGCGTCGATTTTAAGCATGGCTTACGTTCGTCTTAATTTTTAAGAAGGGCTTAGGGGGCAAATCATCTTGCATCGCTGCTGCGCGCAGTTTAAGTGCAGCGTAAATTGTCCTTATTTTAATCCGTCAAGTTTGATAGCTTAAAGAAGACTTAACGCTGTCTTATGTATGAGATATGTATTTCTGTGACCCTGATGAATCCAAACCGAAACAAAACCTCAAAAACTAACGTTCATCCGTCATCGTGTTGAGTTTTTGGTTATGTATGTATGCACACGTACATTCTCGGACAAACAGAGCCCCAAACTTAATACAATTTTAAATCTTAGTCGTTGTTGCGTCCCATGACTTCACATTTTGTGAAACGCAGATTCGTTTTTCTAAACAAAGGAGCTCGTGTGAAATATTGTCTATTGGGTTAACTGGGTTTTAGTTTACCATGTGTGGTCTCACCCTTGAAAATAATCATGTACGAAAAGATAACTGCAAGTAGAATTCCTTGTTGAGCGATATATTTTGCCTATTTCCTGTGACAGATTGATAAAATGCATTCGAAAACTGAAGTGCTAAGTAAACGTATCAGTTTCTAACACATTGCCAGTGCTGCTATTCCTTTGGTCTAGACGATTCAAAAACCCCTCGTCTGTGAAAGTAATTTATCAGCTTTCGCTGATAGATTGTATCCAGAAAGCAAGTGAAATTAGTCCAAATAGTGGGAGAAATTCGAGATTTCGAATTCCTAAGATTAAACAACCTAGAAAAGTTCACTGATTGGTGCATTTAGTATGCATTCCTACCCTTTTTCGTAAACGACAAAAATGAGAGTATTGTTGTAACATATATCAGGGTGGTTTTAAGCTCGGAACCCCCAATCGTTGTTAATATTTGCCCAATCAGGATTCAACAGTCGTTTTGTTTAATATATTTTTCAATTTATATCAAATTTTGGAGCTCTAAACTGGGACGCGGGGAAAGAAGACATCCCGCCGAAACGGCCATTTTGGAACCCCGAGTTTTTGGTTATATTATTTTCATTGTCAGTGAGTACTGAATATTACGAGAGACGATAAGTGCTGGCCAAATACCTGAAGTTCCGTCTAGTGGGAATGAAATAATAGATTTTAGACAAGACTTTATTAATAATTATTTTGCAAATTTATTTCATATCCATTGCAATCTAATACGTCATTAATTAAATCATATTTTTAGTGACCGACCGAAAGTTCGGTTTATGTTTCGGTTTCGGCCAGTTTCGGCCAAGAAATCTAGTTTCGGCCTTAGTTTCGGTTTCGGCCCAAAATGGCCGAAACTTTCGGCCGGGCCGAAACTTGAATGTTCGTGAATTATCCTGGTCGTTTGGCCAGGAGTTATAAGTAGGTATACATAATTGTCGTACGAGTTATTGTGATCTTTGTTAAGACTGAGAATTCATGAGAATTCACTTTAATAATTATTAATTAGATTAAATAGGGTGATTCCAAATAAGACGTGAAACTTGGAGTATGACTCATTAGCTATTGTTTAATCCATATTTATTAATAACCGAAAATCAACGGTTTTTGGAGTTCGGGTGATTTTCAAAAAATTTCTGAACTTATAATACATATTTCGTCAATTTTTTCTACGTTGACCAAATTTGGTGATAATTTTGGTTTATTTTCATCAGAAAAGAATATGATATGTACGAAAAAAGCAAAACTATGCTGTATAAGAGGTTGAAAAAGAATTACTATGATTTGAAATGTGGTATATGAATAAATGAAAAATCAATTTCTAATATCAATTTGTCTGCAACTTTCGAATTTCACAATTTTGTCTGCCAAAATTATTTTAAAAACTTGCCAAAATCCTTCTTCATTCTCTAAAAGATTTCGTTAGATTGCTTAACTAGTTTCGTTTCAGCATTATTTTTATAAGCAACCTTTTGAATTTCCGGCATTTAAAATAGTCAATGTGTAACAAAAGACAGCGTGAGTAAATTCCTGGCGGAAAATAACAACTGAAGACATCGGAAAGATGGCACGTGCTAGCCTATGGAATGGTGAAACATAATTTATGAATACATTTTCTAATGTAATTTCGAGCTTAGTTGCAACAAAAAAATATTGAATTCGTTATTCTCCTCTATTTGCTTCTTATATCCCCTTTCAAATCATACTAATTCTTTTTCAACAGAGCCAGTACTCAAATATCTCGGAAACCGTTGATTTTTGGTCATCAATAAAAATGGCTCAAACCACATCAAATGATCCATACTAACACCTCCTCTAAGGTTCACGTCTGATTTGGAATCACCCTGTATACTTCGACTGATTATTTTGATAACTTGGTAATACCAAAATAATAAATAAAGATCTCAAAAAAATGTCTTTTTATTTTATTTAACTTTCCTTAACTATTTTTATGAATATGCGAATAAAATTGTAAAAAATACAGTAGATTTCAGTATGAAATATAAAGTTTCGGTTTCGGTTTCGGTTTCGGCCGAAACTGAGACCCTGGCCGAAAGTTCGGTTTCGGTTTCGGTTTCGGCTGAAATACCAGTTTCGGTCGGACACTAATTTATACCCATTAATGTATTGATCTGATTTTCCTGTGTCAAATAAAGTATACGAAAAATCGACGTTGCAAGTGGGCATAAGAGTTTAAAAAAATTGGTTCAAACCCTGTGGACAGGAGCTTTGGCGCTCTTGTTCAAACTTTGACTCGATTTGTTGTTATTTATCAAGATTAAATGAGCAATCTGAGAATGAGGACCATGGGAGAAATCAAATGAAAATAGCTGAATTGAATTTGACTCTCTCTTATAGAACAGGATCACATGTACGAGTATGACCACAGGTCATATAATAATTCATAGATAGAATAATTATAGCATTCTGTGAAAATATAGAAGTACGATTCAGTATTGAAATTTCGAAAAATCATATCTGTGAAAGTATTAGCTTGTTAGAGTTGAAAATGATATGAATGGATTTTTATGGAGGAATTGCATCTTAAAAGAATAGAATTTGAAATTTGTAAGTTAAAAAAATTTTGTTTTGGTTACTCCGAAACCATTTGCCTTATTTTGTCCAATAATGAATTTAACCGAGGTATTTATCTCTCAAACCTACTCTGGAAATTTCAACCGCCTAGCTCATTCTGTTCGAGAGTTATTGAAGGAAAAAAATTTTTAATTTAAAACATATTTTTTTGGCACTATACGGCAATCCACTCAATACAAAACTTCGCATGCGCATAATGGTCATTATTCTACAATCTGATGCTAAATTTCAGATAGATCGAGTGATCGGTTTCGGAAATATTCATAAAAAATATTTTTACTAAAATAGCCCTAACTCCGAAACCGCTAGGTGGATTTCGCCCGAGATATATACGCTCCAAACCCACCCTGCAAATTTCAATCCTCTGACTCTTTTCGTTCGAGAGTTATCGTGTTAACGGACGGCCAGCCGGACAGAATCGATTTCGACCACGGATTTTTGATCAGTGAGTCGAACCAAATCGTTTGAGACCATTTTCAGCCAAAAATTCGAAAATTACAGACATTTGGGCAAATTGATAAGCACTCTGTTCCGAGGAACAAGAGTGCCAAAAAGGTATCCTGTTGAACTAAAGAAAAGTGACATTTTATCCATAATTGAAGTTGCTCATTTATTTTGTGTCAAGGTTCGAAAATATTACACTGATTATTATACGACTGGAATTTTAAGTTCATAAAGCTTTGATCGGCTTGATTATAGATTGAATTAGTTGGTCGCATTGAAATTGAACTACGAATCAACATTTGGCAATCCAGTTTCGTGAAACCCACATAATCTTTTTATTCCCAACTATGAATGGTTATGCTTAGTTAGTGATAATTATTTGGTTAACGAGTCACATCATATTGTCTGAACGTTGTTACAAACGATAAACACGTCTGTCATTGGTCGCGTTCAGCAGAAAGATCGGTAGCATGAACCGCTACGCTACCGATAGGTAGCGGTTCCGTAATCTGCTGAACGGACCGCTCCTTTTGACGGCAAATCATAGATGTTTGAAGTTTATTTTAGGTGATTCGCTCCTTATTTTCAAAATAAATGTCACAAAACTCACAACTTTCAAACTGACAACATGTTACCGATACTGAGCGGAAAAAATCTACGCTCCTTAAAATGACAACTGCAACTCAACATGTTCCAAAGTGACCGTGTCGTTCAGCAGAAAAATCATCGAAATGTGACAACTGTTCCGCAACTGTTGGTTCTGCTGAACGCGACCATTATACTTTTTGAAATTCAAACATGTCAGTTATTGAAGACTTACTTTAAAACGTTGAGTAGAATGTGCAAGGATTAATGAGCCCATAATTACTGTCAGATCAGAAAAATATGTTTGGTGTGAATTTAATCATGTTTAAAGAAAATATGAAAAAAAAATCCTATCATCTAATATATTTATATAATATAACTAGCTGGCACGGCAGACTTCGTACTGCCCTCCAACTCCAACTCCAACTCCAACTCCAACTCCAACTCCAACTCCAACTCCAACTCCAACTCCAACTCCAACTCCAACTCCAACTCCAACTCCAACTCCAACTCCAACTCCAACTCCAACTCCAACTCCAACTCCAACTCCAACTCCAACTCCAACTCCAACTCCAACTCCAACTCCAACTCCAACTCCAACTCCAACTCCAACTCCACCTCCAACTCCAAATCCAACTCCAACTCCAACTCCAACTCCAACTACAACTCCAACTCCAACTCCAACTCCAACTCCAACTCCAACTCCAACTCCAACTCCAACTCCAACTCCAACTCCAAATCCAACTCCAACTCCAACTCCAACTCCAACTCCAACTCCAACTCCAACTCCAACTCCAACTCCAACTCCAACTCCAACTCCAACTCCAACTCCAACTCCAACTCCAACTCCAACTCCAACTCCAACTCCAACTCCAACTCCAACTCCAACTCCAACTCCAACTCCAACTCCAACTCCAACCCCAACTCCAACTCCAACTCCAACTCCAACTCCAACTCCAACTCCAACTCCAACTCCAACTCCAACTCCAACTCCAACTCCAACTCCAACTCCAACTCCAACTCCAACTCCAACTCCAACTCCAACTCCAACTCCAACTCCAACTCCAACTCCAACTCCAACTCCAACTCCAACTCCAACTCCAACTCCAACTCCAACTCCAACTCCAACTCCAACTCCAACTCCAACTCCAACTCCAACTCCAACTCCAACTCCAACTCCAACTCCAACTCCAACTCCAACTCCAACTCCAACTCCAACTCCAACTCCAACTCCAACTCCAACTCCAACTCCAACTCCAACTCCAACTCCAACTCCAACTCCAACTCTAATTCCAACTCCAACTCCAACTCCAACTCCAACTCCAACTCCAACTCCAACTCCAACTCCAACTCCAACTCCAACTCCAACTCCAACTCCAACTCCAACTCCAACTCCAACTCCAACTCCAACTCCAACTCCAACTCCAACTCCAACTCCAACTCCAACTCCAACTCCAACTCCAACTCCAACTCCAACTCCAACTCCAACTCCAACTCCAACTCCAACTCCAACTCCAACTCCAACTCCAACTCCAACTCCAACTCCAACTCCAACTCCAACTCCAACTCCAACTCCAACTCCAACTCCAACTCCAACTCCAACTCCAACTCCAACTCCAACTCCAACTCCAACTCCAACTCCAACTCCAACTCCAACTCCAACTCCAACTCCAACTCCAACTCCAACTCCAACTCGAACTCCAACTCCAACTCTAACTCCAACTCGAACTCGAACTCCAACTCCAACGTGAACTCCAACTCCAACGTCAATGCAAACCTCAACGCCAACGACAACTCCAACCCTAACGCCAACTCCAATTCAAATTGATCGTAGCACTATCTGTCGGGACAAACTAAAATTAAAATAGAATAATATTGAATGCGATGATAGCGCCATCCGTCGAATCTGATGTAAAACATTCCAAAATCAAAAACTCCTTACAAATAAAAATTAATTAAAAAAACATCTGAATTCACAAAATTATTTATACACGCTTCAAAACTCTTTAAAAAATAATTACATTTAATATTTTAATCAGCACATGAATTGAATAACAAAATTTTTTTCAAATTAATCGTAGCACCATCTGTCGGGACAAACTAAAATTGAAATAGAATAATATTGAATGCGATGATGCGCCGTCCGCCGGATCTAATGTAAAACATTCCAAAATCAACAACTCCTTATAAATGAGAAATTAATTGAAAAAACATTTTCCAGTAGACCAAATTGTAAATCTAAACCATTCTCGAATCTCCACGAACACACACAAAAAATTTCATCAAAATCGGTCCAGTCGTTTAGGAGGAGTTCAGTCACATACACACGCACACAAGAAATATATATATTAAGAAGATTAAGATTTGTAGGTATAGGTTATAATGCAAAAATGTCAAAACACTATTCCGAATCAGAGTTCTCTATGGAATTCTCCCGTCAGACCATAAAAATATCAAGTTCTTTCGATTTTGCCAGATTCACCTTTGCTTACTTAAACTATACTTAACAAAGCCGTATGTCACAACAACACGGTACAAGGGTTTGTCCGCTAAGGCCAGGTTATGCTGGACTTGAAATTTAAGCTCTTCTCAAGAAAGTGGGTCTTAAGGTGGGTACAGACATGCAACAGAACTTCGTACCGTAACACCGTCGCGCAACAATCGTGGTTACGCGTTGGAGATACGATGTTAAGAGATTTTCAGCGTAACAGCACATCGTTGCGTAACATATGAGCAGAACATTCTATCGTTCCATGAAATTTTGTTCAGTTTTGTGAAGTTCGTCAAAAATATGGAGGTTGTTGCAGCAGCCTATATATTTATGCATTATTGACCAAAGAAACGATTACGCTCGAACGCAATGAGCTAGAGAGTTGAAATTTTCAGATAGGTTTGCAGTCCAAATGGGCCGGATAAGTTCGTTAAAGGGCAGAAACCACCGAGTGGTTTCAAAGTTATAGCCATCTGAAATTTTGTTTTCTGTCGGAGACATATTCTTGGAATGAAATATTTTTTTCCTGGAGCGAAGCAGCTTTGGGCGAGTTTAGTACCTGGATGGGCAACCAATTTGGCTATGCGCGTGAAAGCTCCTGGCCACATTGCTTTTCCAACTTGTTCATTTGATGCAATCTCTCCATTTTGATAATTTTTAATGAACTCTATGGTAGATTCTTCTGTCCACTACATAATTAAACACTTTGTCTGTCGAATAATAATGCAACCGAAAAGAAATCGCAATCATGTTACGCAGATCAGTACAAACATGAAAACTAGTGGAGCAACATCACTCCGTATCGTTTCTTTGATGTGACGCGGAAATACCGACAACCGATGGAACGCTTCGATGTTACGCTGTGGCGATGTTACGTTGTTACGCGATGCCGTCCACACTTGTTGCGCGACGGTGTTACGTTACGTGGTTTTGTTGCAAGTCTGTACCCACCTTTAGATGGACAACGGTGCACGTGAGCCTAAGTATCCTAGAAAATAATATCTGGGATACAATAAGGAATTCCTTATACTGCGAATGGAGGCCTCTTATGTTTGCCTGATGAGAGATTTCATTTTAACTAAAACCTCCTAAGTGATACAGACAGCCGGTATTATAAACATGGTTGGTATAAGTTAACTTTAACTTTAGCCTTGAAATGCCTGTTTTATAATATTCCTGTGCACAGATGTTTATGCACAAATTCTAATTGTAACAATGGTTATTCCTGGTGTATTGTATTTTTCGAAATGTTCTTTCCTTATTAATGAGTATCATATACTTGGTATATCAAATATAGATAGACGAGCACGCAAAAAATTTAGATGAAAAAGAAATTAAATTAAAAAAAAATTATTAATCCGAAACCACCAGACCGATTCTACCCAATAACGAACTTATCCGAGATTAATTCCTCTAATCTACTCTGAAAATGGTATTATAAGAATTGAAACTCAGCCAACAATACTCCAGTTTTGTTTTTACTGGAGATATTCTAAACCCAATTTGATTAACTTACCAGAGTATATATTTCCATCATCATATGGGATTATCCAAGGGCATTATATTATCACCCAAAAATTATAATCTTAATATATATATTTCTTGTGTGCGTGTGTATGTGACTGAACTCCTCCTAAACGACTGGACCGATTTTGATGAAATTTTTTGTGTGTGTTCGTGGAGATTCGAGAATGGTTTTGATTTACAATTTGGTCTACTGGAAAATGTTTTTTCAATTAATTTCTTATTTATAAGGAGTTGTTGATTTTGGAATGTTTTACATTAGATCCGGCGGACGGCGCTATCATCGCATTCAATATTATTCTATTTCAATTTTAGATTGTCCCGACAGATGGTGCTACGATTAATTTGAAAAAAAATTTGTTATTCAATTCATGTGCTGATTAAAATATTAAATGTAATTATTTTTTAAAGAGTTTTGAAGCGTGTATAAATAATTTTGTGAATTCAGATGTTTTTTTAATTAATTTTTGTTTGTAAGGAGTTCTTGATTTTGGAATGTTTTACATCAGATTCGACGGATGGCGCTATCATCGCATTCAATATTATTCTATTTTAATTTTAGTTTGTCCCGACAGATAGTGCTACGATCAATTTGAATTGGAGTTGGCGTTAGGGTTGGAGTTGTCGTTGGCGTTGAGGTTTGCATTGACGTTGGAGTTGGAGTTCACGTTGGAGTTGGAGTTCGAGTTCGAGTTGGAGTTGGAGTTGGAGTTAGAGTTAGAGTTAGAGTTGGAGTTGGAGTTCGAGTTGGAGTTGGAGTTGGAGTTGGAGTTGGAGTTGGAGTTGGAGTTGGAGTTGGAGTTGGAGTTGGAGTTGGAGTTGGAGTTGGAGTTGGAGTTGGAGTTGGAGTTGGAGTTGGAGTTGGAGTTGGAGTTGGAGTTGGAGTTGGAGTTGGAGTTGGAGTTGGAGTTGGAGTTGGAGTTGGAGTTGGAGTTGGAGTTGGAGTTGGAGTTGGAGTTGGAGTTGGAGTTGGAGTTGGAGTTGGAGTTGGAGTTGGAGTTGGAGTTGGAGTTGGAGTTGGAGTTGGAGTTGGAGTTGGAGTTGGAGTTGGAGTTGGAGTTGGAGTTGGAGTTGGAGTTGGAGTTGGAGTTGGAGTTGGAGTTGGAGTTGGAGTTGGAGTTGGAGTTGGAGTTGGAGTTGGAGTTGGAGTTGGAGTTGGAGTTGGAGTTGGAGTTGGAGTTGGAGTTGGAGTTGGAGTTGGAGTTGGAGTTGGAGTTGGAGTTGGAGTTGGAGTTGGAGTTGGAGTTGGAGTTGGAGTTGGAGTTGGAGTTGGAGTTGGAGTTGGAGTTGGAGTTGGAGTTGGAGTTGGAGTTGGAGTTGGAGTTGGAGTTGGAGTTGGAGTTGGAGTTGGAGTTGGAGTTGGAGTTGGAGTTGGAGTTGGAGTTGGAGTTGGAGTTGGAGTTGGAGTTGGAGTTGGAGTTGGAGTTGGAGTTGGAGTTGGAGTTGGAGTTGGAGTTGGAGTTGGAGTTGGAGTTGGAGTTGGAGTTGGAGTTGGAGTTGGAGTTGGAGTTGGAGTTGGAGTTGGAGTTGGAGTTGGAGTTGGAGTTGGAGTTGGAGTTGGAGTTGGAGTTGGAGTTGGAGTTGGAGTTGGAGTTGGAGTTGGAGTTGGAGTTGGAGTTGGAGTTGGAGTTGGAGTTGGAGTTGGAGTTGGAGTTGGAGTTGGAGTTGGAGTTGGAGTTGGAGTTGGAGTTGGAGTTGGAGTTGGAGTTGGAGTTGGAGTTGGAGTTGGAGTTGGAGTTGGAGTTGGAGTTGGAGTTGGAGTTGGAGTTGGAGGTGGAGTTGGAGTTGGAGTTGGAGTTGGAGTTGGAGCTGGAGCTGGAGCTGGAGCTGGAGCTGGAGCTGGAGCTGGAGCTGGAGCTGGAGCTGGAGCTGGAGCTGGAGCTGGAGCTGGAGCTGGAGCTGGAGCTGGAGCTGGAGCTGGAGCTGGAGCTGGAGCTGGAGCTGGAGCTGGAGCTGGAGTTGGAGTTGGAGTTGGAGTTGGAGTTGGAGTTGGAGTTGGAGTTGGAGTTGGAGTTGGAGTTGGAGTTGGAGTTGGAGTTGGAGTTGGAGTTGGAGTTGGAGTTGGAGTTGGAGTTGGAGTTGGAGTTGGAGTTGGAGTTGGAGTTGGAGTTGGAGTTGGAGTTGGAGTTGGAGTTGGAGTTGGAGTTGGAGTTGGAGTTGGAGTTGGAGTTGGAGTTGGAGTTGGAGTTGGAGTTGGAGTTGGAGTTGGAGTTGGAGTTGGAGTTGGAGTTGGAGTTGGAGTTGGAGTTGGAGTTGGAGTTGGAGTTGGAGTTGGAGTTGGAGTTGGAGTTGGAGTTGGAGTTGGAGTTGGAGTTGGAGTTGGAGTTGGAGTTGGAGTTGGAGTTGGAGTTGGAGTTGGAGTTGGAGTTGGAGTAGGAGTTGGAGTTGGAGTTGGAGTTGGAGTTGGAGTTGGAGTTGGATTTGGAGTTGGAGTTGGAGTTGGAGTTGGAGTTGGAGTATGAGTTGGAGTTGGAGTTGGAGTTGGAGTTGGAGTTGGAGTTGGAGTTGGAGTTGGAGTTGGAGTTGGAGTTGGAGTTGGAGTTGGAGTTGGAGTTGGAGTTGGAGTTGGAGTTGGAGTTGGAGGGCAGTACGAAGTCTGCCGGGCCAGCTAGTATCCTATATAATCCTCATAATTCGACGATAGCTGAGGTTATTTCATTGGTCATTTTGCATTCAATCATACTTTGATTTCTAGAATAGGAGGTATTTCATAAATAATGATTAATGAGTAACGAATTTTGAATAGAACCAGAAAGAAATATGACATGTGTCTTATCGGTATGTAAGATGATATATTATATGAATAATCTGTGTTCACACCTGTCATCATATCATATATTCTCATAGATACAAATACGGACGTTAATTTTCGATTCCAGCATTCTGTGGAAGGTATATTCTCTGAATCGAGCAGTTGGGATGCAGGCTACGATTCATGTTCATCACTTTACGAGTGGTTCTGTCCAGATCGAGAATTTCATCCACTGTCCAGTTAACTATCCCGAATGAGTAGGTGTTTATTGGGACTGCCAAGCTGTTCGTAGCAGATACTTTATTTTTCCAAGACAGCTGTGATTCCCATATATCTCGGATCTTCGTTTTGTAGCTAGCTGCTAATGCATCCTTGATTTGGGTTGTCTCCAGTGAACCTCGTTGTTTCATCCCAAGGAATTTGTTTGTTTCTTCCTCTTCGAGGTCTTGAATGCTTATTCCTCTGCTTAGAAGAAAAACAGCACATTTGTCCAAACCGAATGACATTCCTATTGCTGAGGTGTATTCGGCAACAATATTCAGCAGTTGTTGGTGTGCTGCCTTGGAAGAAGCGTACAGTTTTAAGTCGTCCATGCAGAGGAGATGAGAGATCAGATGTTCTCTTCTGCCTGGTGGCCCGGCCTCGTACCCCATTCTACTTGCCCTCAACTCAGTTGTTAATGGTAGAAGTTTTATGTAGAACAATAACGGGCTTAGCGCCACGCCTGTATCTCACCCTCCAGTATAAGGCTATTATTGTTATTATTATTATATGTTTTGACATAGCTGATCTTTTTCACTGTAGTCTTCTTGTATGCCAGACCTTGATAGAAGTCCATTATCATATACCTTGATTGATCTACTATTTAATTATGATAATATTCTGCCGTTCAATTGATTATAATCACATATTTTTTGGCACTAATGCGAAAAATATGCATCGGTATCATATCTTCTGACAACTGCTGCTATCAAATTACCTGAAAACAATGGCACTTATATATAGCATATATTGAAGACTATAATAAATACTTCTTTCTCATCTCCCTTCTGTGCGCACACCATAGCGCGATAACTATAATTACAGCAGACCTGTAAATAAAGAAAAGAAGTTCTTTATGCACTCGGCAGCCACTTACGCGCTTAAGCGGCAGATACGGGGCTCAAATACGACGTTATACAACGTTAAAATGAAATAAATCATCAGGGTAACATGACAAGAAAGATGTCCTCTCGCAATATTTCAAAGACGTATATGATAATATATTTTTATCCAGATGCATGTAATTTAAAGGCGGCTTAAATTAGATGTGCAACTAATAAATTCGCAAACTCAGCTTCTTCAGGACAGGGCAACCGAGAAACCAAGGACAAGATGGGAATAAAACTGAAAATAGGTGACACCACAACAGGAGCAAGCAAGAATATCTAGTCCACATCCGGTAACGGATGTCACTGGAGGAAAAATCGAAAAATCTTCCGGATCAAAAAATCTTGGGTGTGTGCCAATTTCCAAAAAAATATCTATGGAGTTATTGAAGTTATGATGAAAAAAAATATTTTCTTGAAACTTTAACACACCCAATAGCTCAAAAGTTAAGAGGTTTAGTTTAGAACATAGGTTATTAGAACTTTTCTTTTCAAAATCACCCATTAAAGATCATACCCTTAAGGATCAGCTTCTTATTCTGATAAACCCTTTCTGTATATTGTTTACGAACACTTTCAATATGGCCTCATGCTTTTCATGTGCTCCTGATGTAAGAACGAAATGATTTGTGCTAAAACGTCGTAACTCCAAGAACGCGCGACGGATATCGTTCATTCCTGGGATACATATACACATACACACACACACATACATACAGACAAACATACACCAATGCCAATGCCAATGCCATGCCAATGCCTATGAGCTGACTTCCTTGAGCTTGCAAAAATCGAATATCGCTTTGAAGGTTGGGTTGTTCATCGACCTGCAATGGGTGAATTTGAGAAAATAAAAAAACTATTCCGATTAATTTAGTTTCAGTTTCTTAAATAATTAATTTTCGTCATCCCGCGCCTCTAGGCATTTGTCCTCCTTGTTCCTTTCTGTCACCTTGCTATGCTTGACTAGTCCCCCTGGTCAATGAATAAAAAAAATAGTATATTACGCACCGAGGGAGAAAAGTAGGACATTCACGCCCGCGAATGATTGTCTCCCGAGCCATAGGCGAGGGTGACAATCGCGGGCGAGGATGTCCTACTTTTCTCCCTAGGTGCGTATACGATTTTTTTCTACACCGTCTAATTCACTTTCATCAGAGTTAATCAAATCCATTTTTTATTATATTTGTCGGTATTCACTGAAATAATTAACCTCTTTTACTCAGCTGTCATCAACTTGAGATATAAACACGCGGTTGCTAGTTAACCGCCAACCGGGAGATAAAGTAAAGTACCCGCATGCGCACATTTGCCATCTCACCGGGAGAGAATCGGGTACTTTTCTCCCGTGTGACAGAGACTAAAAGTGTTATCACATTGTCGGTAAAAAGAAAATACATTTTGTTGTTGTGTTAAAAGTGCGTTCGAATATTTCACCACTTCCTATCCTGGTAATTGCTATTTTATTGCAAGTAGCAACTTACGTACCTACGCAGTAATCAACGAGATTACTACTGGGTGCTTGAATTTAATTATACCCCCTTACTCATCCCCCTGATAAAACAATAAGGGTGTATAATGCTGGTCCTTCGAAATATCATTATATCCTGATAAAATACTCAGGACTCAACATTTGATCCTTCGAACCATAACATCCTGATAAACCAATCAGGATTCAACAGTCGTTTTGTTTAATATTTTTTTCAATTTATATCAAATTTTGGAGCTCTAAACTGGGACGCGGGGAAAGTAGACATCCCGCCGAAACGGCCATTTTGGAACCCCGAGTTTTTGGTTATATTATTTTCATTGTCAGTGAGTACTGAATATTACGAGAGACGATAAGTGCTGGCCAAATACCTGAAGTTCCGTCTAGTGGGAATGAAATAATAGATTTTAGACAAGACTTTATTAATAATTATTTTGCAAATTTATTTCATATCCATTGCAATCTAATACGTCATTAATTAAATCATATTTATACCCATTAATGTATTGATCTCATTTTCCTGTGTCAAATAAAGTATACGAAAAATCGACGTTACAAGTGGGCATAAGAGTTTAAAAAAATTGGTTCAAACCCTGTGGACAGGAGCTTTGGCGCTCTTGTTCAAACTTTGACTCGATTTGTTGTTATTTATCAAGATTAAATGAGAATCTGAGAATGAGAGGTTTACATACCGTAACCGGGGGTTACTCTGAACACAAGGGGTTACTTTGAACAGATACGTTGTAAAATCAAAAATCCTCATAGCGGGCTTAGTTCACAAGCTAGCGGCCTCTAGTTGGTATTCAACATTCAATGATTTCATGTAGACGGCGCTACGATCGCGAAACGTTGTCAGGTTGGCTAACCTGAGCCGCTGCTCGCTTTTTTATCGGAATTGTGAAATCAGTTGTTCCGGGAACAATCCTCAAACCTCCTCTGCCGCAGTGATCCTGTTGTGAAATACCGTTTCAGGTAAGTTATATATTTCTTATCAATCTATTGGCAGCATTTTCTTTTTTGTTTCATATCTCTAACTCATTTCGTTGATTTTATATGGCTAATCGAGTAAAAAACAGGAACTTTGAGGGGTTACTTTGAACATCGCGCTTTCGTCTACTTTTTGTTCATCAGGGGCAAGCCAACATGCCGCGAACTTATATTCGCAAGTTGGGAGCTCGGATGTACCGAAATTATTCACCAGAAATCCTTGCCAAGGCAGTAGAAAAGTGTTTAGCTGGAAAATCAACTATCAGGGCTGCTTCTACTGAGTGAGTTTTTTTTTTCTGTTTACGTAGGTACCTACTAGAGCACAATCAAATCCATTGTTGTTCCTAATTACGAATATTTTCTTGTTTTAGATTAAACATTCCCTCTGGAACGATTTGCATGTACAAGAAGGCGGCGAAGGTAAATGCAGCAGCTGCTAACCTCTCAATTGTAGCGAAATCGCCAGGACGTCCAACCGTATTTTCGGCTGAAGAGGAAAAACTTCTGTGCGCGCACATAGTGGCCGTTGGTTAGTTGGTATCTACCGCTTCCCATGCTCCTTGAGAGATGTAAATATTTTCAATAAAGTTATAATTTTTGTGTTTATTTGTGCATTCTTGAATAAACTCAGCGAAAAAAAAACTTAATTTACAATCTTAGGAGCATTGCGATGAAAAAATAAACATTGCCAGGGGTTCACGAGCTAAACCGTGAAGGAAAACCTTATTATCAGGCGACATTATTCTTTTAAAAACTCATACTTGCATATTCAAGGGATTTCTATGAACAGGGCGCCCAAAACTGGCGTTTTCTACAGTAGACGCTCTCTTGTTCAAAGTAACCCCTTCTTAAGGGGTTAATTCTGAACATATAAACATAAGCCCCCACCAACTTCTATTGAAGATAATGGAGTCGTACAAACGGGAAATTGAAGCTGAGATAATAAGCCATCGATTGGTTGAAAAAATTTTCAAATATCTGCAGAAATGTTTGCGCTGCAATGGAATTAATGCAAAACTTGTTCAAAGTAACCACCGGCTACGGTAGCTGATCTTTTTCACTGTAGTCTTCTTATATGCCAGACCTTGATAGACGTCCATTATCATATACCTTGATTGATCTACTATTTAATTATGATAATATTCTGCCGTTCAATTGATTATAATCACATATCTTTTGGCACTAATGCAAAATATGCATCGGTACCATATCTTCTGACAACTGCTGCTATCAAATTACCTGAAAACAATGGCACTTATATATAGCATATATTGAAAACTATAATAAATACATCTTTCTCATCTCCCTTCTGTGCGCATACCATAGCGATAACTTACAGCAGACCTGTAAATAAAGAAAAGAAGTTCTTTATTGCCACTTACTTGCGCTTAAGCGCAGATACGGGGCTCAAATACGACGTTATACAACGTTAAAATGAAATAAATCATCAGGGTAACATGACAAGAAAGATGTCCCCACGCAATATTTCAAAGACGTATATGATAATATATTTTTATCCAGATGCATGTAATTTAAAGGCGGCTTAAATTAGATGTGCAACTAATAAATTCGCAAACTCAGCTTCTTCAGGACAGGGCAACCGAGAAACCAAGGACAAGATGGGAATAAAACTGAAAATGGGTGACACCACAACAGGAGCAAGCTAAAATATCTAGTCCACATCCGGTAACGGATGTCACTGGAGGAAACGTTGAAAAATCTTCCAGATCAAAAAATGGCCGTTTATATTTCTTGGGTGTGTGCCAATTTCCAAAAAAATATCTATGGAGTTATTGAAGTTATGATGAAAAAAAATATTTTCTTGAAACTTTAACACACCCAATAGCTCAAAAGTTAAGAGGTTTAGTTTAGAACATAGGTTATTGGAACTTTTCTTTTCAAAATCACCCATTAAAGATCATACCCTTAAGTATCAGCTTCTTATTCTGATAAACCCTTTCTGTATATTGTTTACGAACACTTTCAATATGGCCTCATGCTTTTCATGTGCTCCTGATGTAAGAACGAAATGATTTGTGCTAAAACGTCGTAACTCCAAGAACGCGCGACGGATATCGTTCATTTATGGGACACACATTACATACAGACAGCTTGCAAAAATCGAATATCGCTTTGAAGGTTGGGTTCATCGACTGGCAACGGGTGAATTTGAGAAAATAAAAAAACTATTCCGATTAATTTAGTTTCAGTTTCTTAAATAATTAGTTTTCGTCATCCCGCGCCTCTAGGCATTTGTCCTCCTTGTTCCTTTCTGTCACCTTGCTATGCTTGACTAGTCCCCCTGGTCAATGAATAAAAAAATAGTATATCGCACGGAGAGTGAAAAGTAGGACATTCACGCCCGCGAATGATGTCCTACTTTTCGCGGGCGATGATGTCCTACTTTTCTCCCTAGGTGCGTATACGATTTGTTCTTCTCCGTCTAATTCACTTTCATCAGAGTTAATCAAATCCATTCTTTATTATATTTGTCGGTATTCACTGAAATAATTAACCTTTTTTTGACTCAGCTGTCATCAACTTGAGATATAAACACGCGGTTGCTAGGTAACCGCCAACCGGGAGATAAAGTGAAGCACCCGCATGCGCACATTTGCATTCTCACCGGGAGAGAATAGGGTACTTTTCTTCCGTGTGACAGGGACTAAAAGTGAACTTTTCATCCCGGAGGAGAAAAAAATATTCTTCGCTCTCCTTACGGGATACAGATTTTGCCCCCAAGATACTGTTAGAGGCCAAAAAAATGAATTAGATTCATTAAATTGGTTTGAAAATCAACCAGGTATATATATCATCCGAAACATTTCATCACCATTGCACCATTGGTTTCTTTTTAGGGGAATTTCTGGAGAACCTATCAAGCTACGAAGCTACTGAAACAAACGAGACATGGGGGAATGTAGATATAGATTATTTAGAATTGGTTGCTACATTTTGATGAAAGTCGAAAATACACTGCTTGTAGAATCAGCCAAGGTCAAGTATATATTTAATTATCAAGAATGTATTGGTACCAAGTGATCGAGATAATCGTCATCATCATAAATCAGAAATTAATTAAACAATTCAATTTGAATCCTAATTGGGCTTTCATATTCATTCACTTGTTTAATTCATTTCTTCACATGAATTGGACTGCCAAAATTCATGCTAGTTTTGTGAAGCCTAGTTTTTTGGTTATACGATATAAATGTGCAAATTTGGATCCCTGAGTTCCCATAATTTATTAGTTGCACATCTACTTTAAGCCACCTTTAAATTACATGCATCTAGATAAATTATGTACCTATGGACATATACGGAACTTCTTCGAAATACTCGGTGCGCCTCACTACACGAAAGACTCATTGCTCAGAAGCTCTACTGCATCGAACTTTACTGCATCGAAGAGTCACCACATCGAAAAACCCCCCACTTTAGAAAGTGGGCGGCACTCGTTTATCGATCGTCTTCGACGATAGTTTCGCTCGATGAGAAGCAGCGATGCCAGATGTACCATAATTATGGAATTGTACCATAATTTATACCTCAAATTTAGAGCATTCCATAATTGTACCATAATAAATTATTGTACCATAATTTCCATCGATTCTTCCATTCAATATTATTCGCAAAACTATTCAGCGAATATGTCAAGTCCTCTCATTAAATGGCTTTTTTCTGGGTTTTTTCTCTCAAATTCCGAAAAATATCACAGTACTTCTTATTTGAGAAAGATCCTATTATTATTGTTTTCTTCACATATATGTAACTCTAATTATAAATATATATTGTGAGCAGTATTAAAACTATTAAATAACCTCACAGAACATTCATAAACAGTGAGACAAAGATACTAGATTTGCCGTCCCATGAGTTATGTCAATTTTGACATGAGTAAAATGAACTCGGAGTCGAATACTCCGACATTTCGGACGACAGTCACAGAGTAAAATTTACTCAACTTTTCAGTTTTCGAACGCAATAGACCACATCTCCCGCTTGGCGGGAGATCCATATTCAAATCTTTTAACAAGGAATTTCAACTTTGAGATGAAACCACCCTATTTAAAAGAGAATGTTAGTACAGAGACAACAAGTATTGGGTACCTTTATCATTAGTGCATGTTTTCATGTTATTTCCACATTAAAATCTACTTCTATTTATTCTTAAATCAAAATTGAAACCATTCTAGTTCGAAAGATATCCGTATGTCGTAGATGACTTCTGTTGTGCGTCATCACAAGGCCGATTTAGGGTTATGTTATTATTTTTAACTGATTTCGAGTGAGCTAAGACATACGTCAATCGAATTTGGTGAACACTTTTATATTTATTAATTATTTTGGAAATATACAATTTTGTTTTGAAAACTTGATTCTAGATGGTTGAGAAAGGTTCACAGAATCTATTTTAACCAAAATAAACCTTCAGAAATTAGCCAAAGTATCTAAAACCAGGCGAGAAATTCGCGTAAATTTTAGGTCCATAAGAAATGCATGAGGAATTTAGTGCTCGGATCCACGGATGGATCGTAATTCTAATTTCCCGCCTAACCTAACTAATGTGGTCTATAGAGTAAATATTACTCTACTCAGTTAATATTGTATGGAAGAATCGATGGAAATTATGGTACAATTATTTATTATGGTACAATTATGGAATGCTCTAAATTTGAGGTATAAATTATGGTACAATTCCATAATTATGGTACATCTGGCATCGCTGCTTCTCATCGAGCGAAACTATCGTCGAAGACGATCGATAAACGAGTGCCGCCCACTTTCTAAAGTGGGGGGTTTTTCGATGTGGTGACTCTTCGATGCAGTAAAGTTCGATGCAGTAGAGCTTCTGTGCAATGAGTCTTTCGTGTCGTGCACCCTACTCGAAATACTTATCACGAGTGAAGACATCTTTCTTTCCATGTTACCCTGATGATTTATTTCATTTTAACGTTGTATAACGTCGTATTTGAGACCCGTGCGTAGTATATGTGCAAAATGCTCTCTGCCGAGAGATTTAAGGAACTTCGATATTTACGGAGGAATAACTGCTGTGATTATAGTTATCGCTATGGTATGCGCACATAATAGAGATGACTGAGATGGGAAAGAAGTATTTATTTGTATTTAATATGTGCTATATAGTGCATTGTTTCCAGGTCATTTTATATCAGCAGTTTTCAGTGAGAGAAGGACCGACAACGCATATTTTGCATTAGTGGCAAAAGAGATGTGAGTATAATCAATTGAATGGCAAAATAATATCATATTCAAATATTAGATCAATCAAGGTCTGATATAACGGACTTTTATCAAGGTATGGCATAGGAGAAGACTACAGTGAAAAAGATCAGTTGTGGTCTGTGTAAACGACAAAAAATATAAAAAAATGGAATTGAAAAAAGCTAAAGCTATCGCTATGGTATGCGCACATAATAGAGATGACTGAGATGGGAAAGAAGTATTTATTTGTATTTAATATGTGCTATATAGTGCATTGTTTCCAGGTCATTTTATATCAGCACTTTTCAGTGAGAGAAGGACCGACAACGCATATTTTGCATTAGTGGCAAAAGAGATGTGAGTATAATTAATCAATTGAATGGCAAAATAATATCATATTCAAATATTAGATCAATCAAGGTCTGATATAACGGACTTTTATCAAGGTATGGCATAGGAGAAGACTACAGTGAAAAAGATCAGTTGTGGTCTGTGTAAACGACAAAAAATATAAAAAAATGGAATTGAAAAAAGCTAAAGCTATTAGGGATGAATGGTCGTGTAATGTTCGCGACTTGGAATTGGAATCAGAACGAAAAAAAAATTTTACATTACATTTCAAATTAAATTATTTTAAGATGCAGTTTCACCACAAGAATCCATCGATATAATATTCAACTCTAACAAGCATACTTCTTCTATATGTTTTCACAGAATGCGAGTTCTATCTATCTTTGTTCACAGTTCATACCTGTCATTTTATCTATAAGAGACATGTCAAATTTCTTTCTGTTCAAGAAAACAAAGCATGATGGTATGTAAAATGACCAATTATTTAAACACATATTTATTGATAAGTCAGTTTATATTGCCATACGAAAATATTCAAGAGTTATTTTTATTTTCTGTTAAAAGTGATAATACATAATTGAATTAATAGGAATCAAATTAGGTACGTTGTTGTCTCAATACATCCCAATAGTAGGGTTTAGATGATTTTGGTATAGCTGAAACTTACACACTAAGGGCCAGTTTTTTAGTTGCGAGTTAACTCAAGGTTGCGAGTAACCCGAGTGTTACTTACGCATACATAAAGATAGCTAGAAACTTGCGTAACTCGCAACCTTGAGTTAACTTGCAATTGAGAAACCGGCCCCAAGCTTGTCGTACACTTTGGAATATGGGTGATTCCGTTCTAACTGTGATATTCAATGTCTTGTATTGTTTGTTCTCATAGGTCATTAACTAATAATCAATTGATGAAATTTTTGTGCTTATTCGAAAATTATGAACATATTTCAACATTATTTTCATATAATATAACTTGCCACTTACAGAAAACTTACAATTTATCACTTAAATGTCAGTACCATGTCCATTTCTAGAATTTATTTATTAAATGTCAGTACCGTGTCATGTCTATTTCTAGAATCTATTTATAAATTGTTAGTTTTTTTTGTCGTAATAAATGATTTAAACTAATTACCTCATAATATAACTTCTAATGTTTATGATCAAACTGAACAAAATTGACACATTTTTTGTTTAATGTATTAAGTTAACATTGAATTCCGGTTCAATAACTTTTGTCTTTAAAGCTTTACTTAATACATTAAATAAAAAATGTGTCAATTTTGTTCGGTTTGATCATAAACATTAGAATTTATGAGGTAATTAGTTTAAATCATTTACTACGACAAAAAAAACTAGCAATTTATAAATAAATTCTAGAAATGGACATGACACGGTACTGACATTTAATAAATAAATTCTAGAAATGGACATGGTACTGACATTTAAGTGATATATTGTAAGTTTTCTGTAAGTGGCAAGTTATATTATAAGAAAATAATGTTGAAATATGTTCATAATTTTCCAATAAGCACAAAAAATTCATGAATTGATTATTAATTAATGACCTATGAGAACAAACAATACAGGACATTGAATATCACAGTTAGAACGGAATCACCCATATATCAAATCAAGCTCGTTTTTTTTTATTTTAACCGCTAAACCGGTGGAATTGTCCAAAAAATTAACACTTCAATGCGCAGGGCGTTTCATAAGTTAATCTATTCAATGTTACCAGAGATAAGAGCTATCTTCAGATCTTATTATAGATGGAGCAATTTCTACTAAAATTAAAGGAACATTTTCTATGTTGGAAGTAGGGCTTAGACATATCTCTATATTATTCTACCAGTGCTATTTGAAATATTTTTCCAATTGGCATGAACTTCATGGGTGTCGTGTGTTTGTACAATTCATATGCAATATATAGGTACTCGCAAATGTTCACCATACCCCACCCAAACCTGCAAACTGCAACAAATAATAAAATAAAGCATCTCGAACGGAATGAACTTTTAGATTTGAAATTTTCAGTGCAGATTTGAGGAATGAATTTCTCATATAAGTTCGTTATTGGGTAGAATCGGCCGGGGTGGTTTCGGATTAATCATTTTTGGCACTCTTGTTTTTTTTTAAATGACACTTTTTGATTTTAATTTCTTTCATGATGCAGACATATCATAAGAATCCATTGATATCATTCCCAACTATGAGAAACCAATACTTTCGGAGATATGATTTGTCAAAGTTTGAACAAGATCGCCAAACAGCTCCTATCCACAGGGCTTTCCTACTTTTTCTCAATTCCATTTTTTGATATTTTTGGTCCTTTTCACAGACTGGAACTGACTGATTTGATCATATATGTTTCGACATAACTGATCTTTTTCACTGTAGTCTTCTCCTATGATAGAAAAGTCCTTTCTTTATCAAATACCTTCATTGATCTAATATTTAATTATGATAATATTTTGTCATTCAATTGATTATACATACTCACATCTCTTTTGTCACTAATGCAAAATAATATGCGCCGTCGGTACCTTATCTCACTGACAACTGCTGCTATAAAATGACCTGAAAATAATGCGCTTATAGCACATTAAAAGACTTATAAATACTTCCTTCTCATCTCTATCTATTCTGTGCGCATACCATAGCGATAACCATCATTACAGCAGACCTTTATTTTTATTTCTAACGATCTACGGTTAATAAGTTAACAAACACTCTGTCAGTCCGCGCTTGTAAAAGGGGGGCTCCTCAAATACGACGTTATACAACGTTAAAATGAAATAAATCATCAGGGTAACATGGGAAGAAAGATGTCTTCACTCGCAGTATTGCAAAGGAATAAGTAGGTATGTACATGTATATATTTTTATCCAGATGCCTGTAATTTAAAGGCGGCTTAAAGTAGATGTGCAACTAATAAATTCGCAAAACTCAGCTTCTTCAGGACGGGGCAACTCAAAAACCAAGGAAAAGATGGTAATAAAACTGCAAATAGGGGACACCACAACAGGAGCAAGCAAAAATATCTAGTCCACATCCGGTTCGGATGTCACTGGATGAAAAATTTAAAAATCTTCCAGATCAAAAAAAGGCCGTTCATGTTTCTAGGGTTGTACCAAATTTCATAAAAATATCTATGTCATTATGATAAAAATTTTCTTGAATCTTTAACACCCCCTATAGCTCAAAAGTTAAGAGGTTTAGAACACAGGTTATTAGAACTTTTCTTTTTAAAATCATCTAAGGTTCATACCCTTAAGGATCAGCTTCTTATTCTGATAAAACCTTTCTGTATATTGTTTACGAACACTTTCAATATGGCCTCATGCTTTTCATGTGCTCCTGATGTAAGAACGAAATGATTTGTGCTAAAACGTGGTAAGTCCAAGAACGCGACGACGACGGATATCGTTCGTTCAGTGGTCATTTACTTACTTATTTATACGTACACAACTACACACATACTCACTTACACATCAACGCGCCAATATCAATTAGCTGAAATAAACTGCTCCACAAGAGTTAGGGATAACCGTTTTAACTAAAATAACTGACATTCTGAAACCTTTTTTTTGCGCTGAAGACGTAATTTAATATAGTTTTAGGTTCAAAACTATAAATATGCACGCAAGTTTTTTGGTCTGCAACATATACAGGGTGATTAACAGAATAGGGTCAAATTTAACGACTTTTATTTCCGGACATTTTATTGTTTTTTTTTGTGTTTTTATGCCTTCAATTGGCCACCACGGACATCAATGACCGCGCCTGACATCCTCGTTGCATACTGCCAACGAGGGTGTTGAGCATATCTTGAGGAATTTCATTCCATAAACGAGGCAGTAGTGCTTTGAGGTCATTCAATGTTTCCGGTGGAGGTTGGTGATCATCTAGTCTTCTTTGTAGCATATCCCATGCGTGCTCTATGCTTTTAAAGTCTGGCGAATGCGGAGGTATTGGTAAATGTGGAATACCATGCTCGTCTCGCACATTTTCTACTATTGCTGCACGATGTGGTCTTGCGTTATCGTCAAGAAATTGGAAGGCTTCACCAATGGCAGCATGAAAATATGGCACTACGTTGCCAATGACATGTTCCCTATAATGTATAGCAGTCATAATGCCAGGACAAATGTGAATGTCTGTGCGCCCATTGTAACATATCCCAGCCCATACCATAACAGAGCCTCCTCGAAATGGATGAACCTTTTGCACATGACGGCGATTTCGGGGTATACGCGGCATATTCCATACCCTTATTTTTCGAGAATCTGAAAATCGACCGTATCTGGATTAATCTGTGAAAAGCACGCTACGCCATTGGACGTTCAGAATAACATGCTGCCTGGCCCATTCAATTCTTCGTCGTTTATGCTCACATGTTAACGGAACACCCCTCAATGGACGTCTAGCAGCCATGTTAATCTTCCCCAAACGACGTCGGATGGTTTCAATGGAAATTTCAGGCATTTAAAAGTCGATTTTTCAGCCTCCTACATGAAGAAAGAGGATATCTCCTCGCCGAAAAGGTGACAAAACGGTCTTGTGCGGGTGTTGTTTTTCTTGGTCCACTAACCCTATGCCTTTCCTGCACCGAACCTGTCTCATTCAACCTGTCGCGATATTGCAATTTGCGATACTTGAAATGTTTCTGCCACAGCGACTTGAGTGAGGCCACCGTGTAGCATACCGATAGCCCTATTAGCCTCGGCATTTGTTAATTTACGTCTTGGCATCTTAAGAAGCTCGTGAAATTTACTAAGTTCGATAACGCTAAGAGACTGACAATAAATTAACTGCATATTGGAATGCTAAATCTTACGAATAATGTGAAAAACTGCCAAACTCAATGCGGTCAATGAATAAAAATATTCTTCGTCCTCCTTATACGGGATACACATTTTGCCTTCAACCCAAGATACTGTAAGAGGCCAAAAAAATTAATTAAATTAATTAAATTGGTTCGAAAATCAATTAGGTATATAATCATCCGAAATTCCTATTGCAAACATTTCATTACCATTGATTTCTCTTTAGGGGAACACACATTTCTCGAGAACTTATATATAGCTACTGAAACAAACGAGACAGGAAGATGGAAACATGGGGAATGTAGAAATGGAATATTTAGAATTGGTTGATACACTTTGATGATGAAAGTCGAAAATACACTGCTTGTATAATCAGCCAAGGTCAAGTCTATATTTTCTAATTGCCAAGAAATTCATTTGTTTAATTAATTTCTTCACCTAAATTGGGCTGCCATTTGCTAGTTTTGTGAAGGATATACGATATTAATGTGGCAAATATATTGGATCCTTGAGTTTCCATAATTATTTGGTTGACATCTACTTTGGGCCGCCTTCAAATTACACGCATCTAGATAAAAATAGAGGGTGTCCCAAGTTCGACTGCCTATTAGATGATTATGATAGCTTTCTAACATGATTATGCTCCTAGTTTCAATAATTTCTGAGTTTTTTTTTGTTTTAATTTAGGAGCATAATCGCACAATCCAATGCAATCATAAAAAAATAAATAATAATAATAAAATAATGAACATAACTGACTAAACATATTTGACTTTTTTCTCGGTTTTTTTTTCGATATTTTGAAAACTATTCGAATGCCTACAATGGTTTTAACAGAAATGTATTCAGCATTGAATACTTTATCATACCAGGAATGCAAAACTTGAAATAAATTATTTTTCATCAAATTTATTTTCACTCCCTGTATAACCGGAAGTGATTGGGCTTCGAAAATATTTTAGCTCTGTAGAGAATTTCAAGCAATATCATAATCCCATTTTTCAGATTTCAAATATGTACAGTTCTTCAAAAACGTCTAATAGGCGCTCGAACTTGGGACACCTGTATGTACCTATAGACACATATACGGAACTTCTTTGAAATACTACGAGTGAAGACATCTTTCTTTCCATGTTACCCTGATGATTTATTTCATTTTAACGTTGTATAATGTCGTTTTCGAGACCCTTATTCTGCTCATGCGCAAATGGGACTGACTCTGCCGAGTGGTGAACAATGAACATTATTAACCAAGGAACTTCGATATTCACGGAGAAATAAAGTCTGCTGTGATTATAGTTATCGCTATGGTATGCGCACAGAATAAAGATGACTGAGATGAGAAAGAAGTATTTATTTGTATTTAATTTGTGCTATAAGTGCCATCAGGTCATTTTATATCAGCACTTTTCAGTGAGATAAGGCACCGACGACGCATATTTTGTATTAGCGACAAAAGAGATGTGAGTAGGTATAATCAATTGAATGGCAAAATATTATCATAATGAAATATTAGATCAATCAAGGTATGTGATAAAGGACTTTTATCAAGGCATATGAGAAGACTACAGTGAAAAAGACCAGTTGCGGTCATTGAAAAGGACCACAAATATAAAAAAATGGAATTGATTTGCGACTTGGAAGTGGAATCAGAACGAAGAAATTTTTTTTTTACTTAACACATTTCAATTTTTTTAAGATGCATGTTCACCACAAGAATCCATCGATATCATACTCAACCATATTCATACATGTCATCTTATCAATAAGAGACATGTCAATTTTCTTTCTGTTCAAGAAAACAAAGTATGATTGAATGTAAAATGAACAATTATTTAAACACATATTTATATTGATAAGTCAGTTAATATTGCCGTACGAAAATATTTAAGAGTAATTTTTTATTTTCTGGTAAAAGTGATTATACAGTATTGAATTAACAGGTAAGTAATAACATTATATTTAAGATTTTGAGATATTAAAGTGACAAGCTAACTCAGGCAATCTATAAAGAAATTATTATGACGATATTTTACTACTATAACTATTTACCATATTATTATTGGAACTTTGGGTTTAAAAAACATAAATAATTTTAAGTAGTTCCTATCGAATAAACTTATGTATGTTGATGTGTCACTCCATCCCCAATAGTAGGGTTTAGAAGTTAAGATGATTTTGGTATAGCTGAAACTAAGGGCCAGTTTTTCAGTTGCGAGTTAACTCAAGGTTGCGAGTATAAACCCGAGTGTTAAGCCTGGTTCTCAGAGCTACTCTCAGTTACGTAGATTCGTTTGCGACAATCTCCACTAACCAGATTTGTCTACTTGATCATCGTGAAATTGGGAAATTTCAACTTCACATGGGATGGGTAGGTAGTGAATAGGTAAAGGTTAGAGGAAGTTTTGTTTACTAGCTCTGATTGGCTGAAATGTCGCAAAAAACACTACGTAGGTCCTAAGCTTGTCGTACACTTTGGAATATATCAAATCTTTCAAGATTGTTTTTTTTTATTCAAACCATTAATCTAAACCGGTGGAATTGTACAAAAAAATAACACTTAAATGCGCAGGGCGTTTCATTAGTGAATTTATTCAAAGTTACCAGAGATAAGAGCTATCTACAAATCTTATTATAGATGGAGCAATTTCTACTAAAACTAAAGGAACATTTTCGATGTTTGAAGTAGGGTGAAGATATCTTCTCTATATTATTTTACCAGTGCTATATGAAATATTTTTCTAATTGGCATGAACTGTCATTTTCTTTATGGGTGTCGTGTGTTGTACAATTCATATGCAATATATACTCGCAAATTCTGGCCATACCCATCCAAACTTGCAATCTGCATCAAATAATAAACGGAATGAACCAAAGATTTAAAATTTTCAGAGCAGATTTGAGGAATGAATTTCTCATATGAGTTCTTTATTGGGTCGAATCGGTCGGGTGGTTTCGGATTAATCATTTTTGGCACTCTTGTTTTTTTTTAAATTACACTTTTTGAATTTAATTTCTTTCCTGATGCAGATATATCATAAGAATCCATTGATATCATTCCCAACTCTGAGAAACCAATACTTTCGGAGATATGATTTGTCAGAGTTTGAACTAGATCGCCAAAAAGCTCCTGTCCACAGGGCTTTCCTACTTTTTTCAATTCCATTTTTTTTTTATATTTGGTCCTTTTCACTGACTGATTTCATCATATATGTCTTGACATAGCTGATCTATTTCACTGTAGTCCTCTCATATGCCAGACCTTGATAGAAGTCCTTCATCAAATACCTTGATTGATCTAATATTTAATTATGATAATATTTTACCATTCAATTGATTATACTCACATCTCTTTTGCCACTAATGCAAAATATGCGTCGTCGGTACCTTATCTCACTGATAACTGCTGCTATAAAAAAATGACCTGAAAACAATGCACTTACTTATAGCAAATAAAAAGACTAATAAATAATTCTTTCTCATCTCTATTAATTGCGCATACCATAGCGATAACCATAATTACAGCAGACCTTTATTTTTATTTCTAACGATCTACGGTTAATAAGTTAACAAACAACTGTATTCAGTCCGCGCTACCATATCTCACTGACAACTGCTGCTATCAAATTACCTGAAAACAATGGCACATATAGCATATATTGAAGACTATAATGAATAATACTTCTTTCTCATCTCCCTTCTGTGCGCATACATAGCGATAACTATAATTACAGCAGACCTGTAAATAAAGAAAAGCATGCACTCGGCAGCCACTTGCGCTTGAGCGCAGGCAGATCGGGGCTCAAAACGACGTTATACAACGTTAAAATGAAATAAATCATCAGGGTAACATGAGCAGAAAGATGTCTTCTCTCGCAGCTTCTTCAGGACAGGGCAACCGAGAAACCAAGGAAAAGATGGTAATAAAACTGAAAATAGGTGACACCTAGAGAATACAATCCCGGGATCCCGAATCTCGGGATCCCGGGATCCCGGCCATTTTCTGACCCCGAAAATCCCGGGATACTTGGATAATCCCGGGATTTTCGGGATTGTCTCAAACCTTAATAAACGCGATCTCATAACGGAATGATTATGGATAATTGAAGGTGATATGGATAAAAGTATACGCGAAACATTCAGGGAATATAATAGATTCGAATTATTAATTAAGTAGTCAAACGGGGCTCAAAGACGTTATACAACGTTAAAATGAAATAAATCATCAGGGTAACATGGGAAGAAAGATGTCTTCACTCGCAGTATTGCAAAGGAATAAGTGTACATGTATATATTTTTATCCAGATGCCTGTAATTTAAAGGCGGCTTAAAGTAGATGTGCATCTAATTCGCAAAACTCAGCTTCTTCAGGATGGGGCAGCTCAAAAACCAAGGAAAAGATGTCAATAAAACTGCAAATAGGTGACACCACAACAGGAGCAAGCAAAAATATCTATTCCACATCTGGTTCGGATGTCACTGGATGAAAAATTCAAAAATCTTCCAGATCAAAAAAAGGCCGTTCATCTTTCTAGGGTTATACCAAATTTCATAAAAATATCTATTACGTTATGATAAAAAAGAATATTTTTTCGAAACTTTAACACCCCCTATAGCTCAAAAGTTAAGTGCTTTTGAACATAGGTTATTAGAACTTTTCTTTTTAAAATCACATAGGGTCGGTTTCTCAATTGCGAGTTAACTCGAGGTTGCGAGTTGACGCATGTATTTAGCGATATTCATGAATGCGCAACACTCGGGTTACCCGCAACCTCGGGTTAACTCGCAATTGAGAAACCGGCCCATAAGGTTCTTATCGCTTACTGCTTCTTTTCTGAAAAACACTTTCTGTATATTGGTTACGAACATTTTCAATGGTCTCATGCTTTTCATGTGCTCCTGATGTAAGAACGAAATGATTTGTGCTAAAACGTGTTAAGTCCAAGAACGCGACGACGGATATCGTTCGTTCGTACATGCATACACGCGCCAATGTCAATTAGCTGAAAAACTTGAGCTTGCAAAAATCGAATATCGCCTTGAAGGTTTGGTAAAGAAGACTGGCATGCAAAGGATGAATTTAAGAAAATAATAAAACCATTCCGATGAATTTAGTTTCAGTTTTTTGATTTTTAATTTTCGTGGTCCCGCGCCCCTAGGCATTTGTTCCCCTTGTCCCTCCCTGTCACCCTACCATGCTCGACTGAGCCCCCTGGTCAATGAACAAAAATATTCTTCAAGGAACTTCGATATTTACGGAGGAATAAAGTCTGCTGTGATTATAGTTATCGCTATGGGGTATGCGCACAGAATAGAGATGACTGAGATGAGAAAGATCAATCAAGTCTGAGATAACGGACTTTTATCAAGGTCTGGCATAGGAGAACACTACAGTGAAAAAGATCAGTTGCGGTCAGTGTAAACGACCAAAAATATAAAAAAATGGAATTGAAAAAAGCTAAAAAGCTATTAGGGATGAATGGGCGTGTAATGTTTGCGACTTGGAATTGGAATCAGAACGAAAAAAATTTTTTTTTATATATTACATTTCAAATTAAATAATTTTAAGATGCGGTTTCACCACAAGAATCAATCGATATCATATTCAACTCTAACAAGCTAATTTCAATTTCAATTTCTCTCAGTTTTCCATGTACAACTACAAATGTATGCATCTTTAAACTAATAATAATAAACTATATTCATTTTATGTACTATTTGCTATTTGACAATTTTCGGAGATATGATTTTTCAAAATTTCAATAATATAATAATAATTTATTAGTTGCACATTTAATTTAAGCCGCCTTTAAATTACATGCATCTGGATAAAAATATCATATACGGAACTTCTTTGAAATACTACGAGTGAAGACATCTTCCTTTCCATGTTACCCTGATGATTTATTTCATTTTAACGTTGTATAACGTCGTGTTTCCCCTTCCTTATGTTTTTTGCTCATGCACAAATGGGACTCTGCCGAGTGGTTGGTTAGCTTTATTTAATAAGGAACTTCGTTATTTATATTTACGGAAATGCTGTGATTATTTATGGTTATCGCTATGGTATGCAGAATAGACTGAGATGAGAAATATGTTTTTAGTAATCTTTAATAGCCGTATTCTTTTTACCTTGTCTCATCTCAATAGATGCATAGAATCTTGCATCTTGCCTTCTAACTACTGAGTCTGAACTGAGAATCTCAGTTAATCTCAGCTAAAGTTGGTAAAAAGAATACGCCTATAATGCGCTTGCTTATAAGTGCATTGTTTTCAGGCCATTTTATAGCAGCAGTTGTTAGTGAGATAAGGTAACGATGCATATTTTGCATTAGTGGCAAGAGAGATGCGAATATAATCGAGTGAATGGCAAGATATTATCATAATTAATATTCGATCAATAAAAGTGAGATAAGGGACTTTCATCAAGGTCCTAGCATAGGAGACTACTGTGAAAAAGTTCAGTTCCGGTCAGTGAAAAGGACCAAAAATTTCAAAAAATGGAATTGAAAAAAGCTAATGATATTAGGGATGAATGGGCGTGTTTGCGACATGGAAGTGGAATCAGAACCTATGTTTGATCATCAATATTGTAGGTAAGCATACTATATTAGTTGATGAGTTTTATTCTTAAATAAGTTCATATTTTTTCCAGAAACTGTAGCAATTCACTTGATTCAAAGTGCCGATGTTGAATCAGTGGTAATAAATATATTCCGAATGAAACTATAGAAAGTATGGTAACAATCAATAATAATGGCTGAATATACTACCACTGAAGGCGAGTACAAAAAAAAATAAAAAAAAAACCATACTTGCATTGTGTTCAGGCAACATACATTTTCGGACTAAATAATTTTTGAAAGAAGAATCGTCGAAGAAGAAAGACGAAGAGCTTTGGACGGAAAAAAATTGGTTCAAGCACTGACGTGAAGTCAGTGCTTTTGCACCTATGTTCTATTATCCATTCTCCTATATGGGACACTCTTAATCGAATTTACTGTGGTGAATTATATTGTCTGTACTCCTGTATTGGACACTCTTAAGCGAATACACCTTGGTAAATTCGATTAAGAGACAATAGAGTTCACCATGGTGGATTCGATTAAGAGTGTCCTATACAGGAGAATGCACAATAGAACATTCGAGCAAAAGCTTCTGAATTCACGTCAGTGCTTGAACCAATTTTTTTTTTCAATGATTTTTCAAAAATGTTTTAGTGCTACGATCCTCATCAATTTTTGCAAGAATTAATGCGTTGGCATTCTACAATCTAATTAATAGCCATGATTGAATTGGATCGGATTTGTATTTTTTGAGTTATTGAGGAAATAACAACCAAATTTCAGATTGATATAACTTGATATAACAAAACCATTCGGCCGATTATGCTAGTTAACGAACTCAAATGTTGCATTCAGATGCGCAATCTACCCTGAAAACTGCAAATCGCTATTTCTTTCCGATCTCAAGGAATCATGAGATTTCACAAAATTTTACACACGTCTTCATGTCGATATTGTAAAACTAGTTAACAAGCTTCAATTCGATAGAGCCTATATTTTTTGAGTTATCGGGGAAATAATATTCCAGATGGGTATAACTCCGAAACCGTTGGGCCGATTATGACCAATAGCGAACTTAACTCACCCATTCATATGTGCAACCTATCCTGAAAAGTGCCCTGAAAAGTCCCTACCTCTTTTCGTTCGAGAGTTGTCGAGGCAACGGTCACCCATCCAGCAACTGAACTCACACAAGGCTGCTCGGATCTCCAACAATATAGATCCGATCATGTTTAAACTTGAAACTTGGTAGTAAAGTTAGATTTTTTTTTAATAATTTTCTATGTTTTTTTAAAAATTTTCTAGTGATACGATCCTAACGAAATTTTTCAAGAATTTTCGCGTTGCCATTCTTCAAACTAATAACCATGTTTGAATTGGATCGGTTTTGTACTTTTCGTGTTATTGTTATTCTACAACTACTCACCAAGTTTCAATTCGATCGGATTATTATTGGTTGTACACAAAATTAGTACTCAGAAATCATTAGGCCGATTGTGCCCATTAACGAACTTGTCCGTCGTATTGGGATGCGCCACCTACTCTGAAAATTTCAAGTCGCTATCACTTTCCGTTCTCAAGTTATCGTGGCAACGGCCGGCCGGCCGGCCGGACAGAATCAAATTTGACCTCGAATTCTTGATCAGGGAGTCGAACCAATCGTTTGAGACCATTTTCAGCGAAAAATTCGAAAATTACGGACATTTGGGCAAAATGATAACGCGATGTTCCCCAGAACATACGCGCAAAAACTAGAGTTTGCAGAAAAGACATAAGCTTTGACGCTGGTTAGATTGTTTTCCAGTATGACACTTTCCTCTTTGGAGAACACTGAGCGATGAGCTCAGTCCGGATCACGAACGAATATTTGTTGATGGTTAAAACCGACGAATATTTCACACTGTGACATTAAGTTCATGTTAATCGGTCAAAGCTTTCGAAAACATATTTTTCAACGGTTGAATTTGAGAAAATAAGAATCATTGATTGGATAGGATCTATAATTTGGGAAATATGTTGTAACGTCACAATTTACCCTAGGGGTATTTGAGCATGAAATTCTAGTACTGATTTCTCAAGGGAGGTTTGATTACCCCAGCAACAAGATTCCTAGTCAGGTTTTTAACAATACCTATATTATAAAAAGGACAAGGTGTACAAATCTTAATTTACAGTTCGAATCAATCTCTCAAATTACACAGTCTTATAACTACTTATCTTAAGGAAAACTGTTCAAATCGTGGATCCACTTTCAATGCAACATGTCTCTGCGTCTATCAAATGCCCTCGGTAAGGGAATATATTCTCAAGTCAGCTTCGTAATGCACTGCAGGTATGCTTCTAGCTCCTCCACCATAAATTAACTCCAGGAAGATGTGGGTACAGGCACACGTAACAGCCAAAAATTTCTACAGGTTCCAGTTACTTATCGTACTCCAATTTAACTCAAAGTTCAGGCTATGATTGTGTCTCGGTGCAGGCCAGCTTCAGCAAATGATTCCACTTCGACTGCAAACAACGTGGACTCGACCAAGGAGTGTAATCTAACTCGTGAGGTCCTAACCAAGGATTGTCGCAAATATGGTCCCAACTAAGGAGTGTAGTCTAACTCGTGTGGTCCCAATCAAGGATTTGTCGTAAATATCGTCCCAACCAAGGAGTGTAGTCTAACTCGTGTGGTCCCAATCAAGGATTTGTCGTAAATATCGTCCCAACCAAGGAGTGTAGTCTAACTCGTGTGGTCCCAATCAAGGATTTGTCGTAAATATCGTCCCAACCAAGGAGTGTAGTCTAACTCGTGTGGTCCCAATCAAGGATTTGTCGTAAATATCGTCCCAACCAAGGAGTTATATGAAATTAAAGTAAATGAAAATGTGCACAAAAAAACAACAGAACTCCTTCTCGCTTCTCAAGAAAAAATATTAGGCATTTCACATTGTGTTGATAATTATTAGTGAACCTGAGAAGGAATTCTGCTCTGGGGAAATGAAAAGTGAAAAACAGTGCATGTGCTGTAAAACAAAATGAAGGAAGGCCATGCAACAACTCAGAAGCCTGCAAAATATATCCCCAAAATCCAAATCCCTGCTTAAACTAAAGGAATTATGAGACTTACCGAGAATAAATATTATTTATCTCGCAAACTAAAACTTAGAAATCTCACTGGGATACTCGATGACTTCAGATCAAAATTCTCAACGATATACGAAAAATGATTTCCCGTTCAGAGAAAGACCGGAGGAGAAAAGAACGTCAATCTGCTTTCCACATTACGCAGACACGAAGATCATAGAAGAGAAGTAACCTGACATAAGGTGACAGTCCGTCAACGTGCATTCTATGAAACCAGTGGCGTTTCAAAAGGAAGGGAATAGCATAGGCGTGCAATACGTTGCAATGTAACATCGCTAACATATCAGCCAACGAGGTGTTGTAACAATTCTGAGATTGACATGAAAAATTAAAAAATCTTCCTTGCAAAAAATGGCCGTTTTGGGGAATTGTTTTCTAAGAGGGGGGAAACATTTTATAGAATCTTTCCACTATTCATTTCTATGTACTTTCTACTAGACATTTATTATCAAAAGAAACAAGTATTCGAAGCCGAGCTTTGGAATGTTTTCAGCGTTACATTATTCAATATTCTGACCATTTTATAGTGTCTTAATCTTTATGAGGAACAAATTTTCGGCCTAATTATCACGAAATTGATTTGAATAATAAATTAGGAATTAAACAAATAATTTCGGTACAAATATGTGGATATTTGCGTTTGAATATTCATGATACTAACGGTTTAAATTTTTCCAATTTTCGGCCATTCCCCAATAGACTTTTTCACTATAGGTACCAAATAAATGGTTTATTCATTTCTCACCATTCTTGTTATGTATCGGTTAATAATATTTCGTATATTGTGAGCTCACGGTTCAGATTCTGATGGTAAATATCAATACATATTTCGATTAAGTGATGTAACTGACATCATGAAGTAGAAAATCAAAATTAATGATTTCTGTATCTTCTCAGTTGCGGTAGTATTTGTGCAACACTATGTCAGAGTCTAACTGAATTTCATATTTAATTTTATTTTAATTTTTCATGTTCATGTTTATTTGTTTTTTTTTTGTAGGAAGAAATATTGATTCGTATTTTGTACCTGATATACCTACTCTTGTTAAGTTGTTTACATTGGTGTTGCTTGTTGATTTAAATTCATTTTATATATGTATTTGAATTTATGTACCTTATAATTTTTCAATGAAACTTACGTTCGTTTTGAAAAAACCGAATTCTGATTGAAAAATTGTTATGAAAGAAATTGAAAACGTAGAGGGGAGGGGCAAAAGTTTTCAACCGTAGGGCCCCGGAAATCGTCGATCCGACACTGTTAATGGGTAATTGGTACTTGGCTGCATTACCACTCGTTCGTTGCCTGCTGTGGCCGTGGATATACGCTTCGGCTTGAGCGCTTGAGTGCCTCTTCGGCAAGATTCATTTATGAAGTTTAAATATAGGATAAGAAATGATTGAAATGAAGAAATAAAAGGGGGTAGTTAGTTCCGGGAGACGAAAAAATCGTGATCTACGGATACGTCGGCCAAAATAACGAATCCTTAGTTACAGAAAGTAATTCTTGAAGATTTGTTGATAAATAATCATGAATAAAAACGTATGATTCGACATAAATAACATAATTAAGTGTGAGTGTTTGAAAGCAAAATATAATTTATGTATATTATCATGTGCTCCTGATTTAAGAACAAAATCATTAGTGCTAAAACATCCTAACTCCAAGAACGACGGATATGGGTACGGATATGCGCCAATGATGTTTGTTTGTTGCTTGCGAATATGCAACATCTATCGCCTTAAAGGTGAAGAGAATGATTATCGGCCGACTATTTCGAAAACATATTTGGAAACGGTTGAATTTGAAAAAAAAGAGGTGAATCTTCGTAACTTCGTAATGTGGAAATGAAAATAGGAAGGGGTAGAAAACTACGCGCATGCGTTCGAGTGCCACGCATTCAATCTCTGTCTGTCTCTTTCTATTCCCCCTCCCAGGAGCGTTGAACGTTTAACGCAACAGTGCTTTCATACCCCCTGCATAGTAGCGTTAATCGTTTAACGCAACCTTGTTGGAAGTCGCATTAGAAGTTTTCCTTCAAAAAACTTTTATTTTCTTGAAATTTTAACACCCTGTTGCTCAAAAGTTAGTAAGTTTAGGTCATAGGTTTATCAGAACTTTTCTTCTTAAAATAACCTAAGTAGGGGTCGACAAGACAAGAATTCTTATCTTGATAACAACTTCTTGTCTTGTCTTGAGAAAAAGTGGAGAAATTTAAAAAAATCTTGTCTTGACATTTTCTTGACATGTTATATCTTGTCTTGACTCAAGAAAGTTCAAGATCTTGAAATTTCTTGATTAACGAACTACGAACTACGGACCAGTAACAACGGCAAAAACAAAAAAAAAGCACTGACGTGAAGTCAGTACTCTTTGGCACGCGTGTTCACGGTGGCTAATTTGAATTGAATGATTCAAAAATTAACAGTGCTGTATCTAAGCTGCCATCAGGATAGAGTAACAAAGTTGGAAAAGAACACAAGTGACTCTCCTTAATCGCACAAGCTCCTTGAAGATTTGGGAGGGTCAGTATAATCCTAATCATGTTTATAGCACGCGCGCCAAAGCAGATTGACTTTTTACACTTTTTCTTTCATTGTTAAGTCAATCTGCTTTTGCGCGCGTGCTATAAACATGATTAGGATTATACTGACCCTCCCAAATCTTCTAGGAGCTTGTGCGATTAAGGAGAGTCACTTGTGTTCTTTTCCAACTTTGTTACTCTATCCTGATGGCAGCTTAGATACAGCACTGTTAATTTTTGAATCATTCAATTCAAATTAGCCACCGTGAACACGCGCGCCAAAGAGTACTGACTTCACGTCAGTGCTTTTTTTTTTTTTTTCAAGTTCCTTTAACAAATATAGCTATCAATACAGTTTGGCTGTTAGCTTTACCGTACATCAGAAAAAAATTCGGTTGTGGGTCCTCCGTTAGGGACGCAATTGCATCTTCTCCAAATCCGAACGCATTTTAATATAGATCTACCGAATATAGTTATTTATAAATTCGCTTCTGGGCCACCATACAGACATTTCAAATCGGAAACAACGCTATTTCCCCCAAACTGACTTGTGTCCGTGCACTGAATTGACATGAATATTCTTTTAAAACCTCACAATATCGGCTCTTTACTCCCAACATAACCCAAACAACCCAAAACCATTCACTTCTCGTCTGCGCAAGCGCAGTATACTCGTGGCTGCAAGTCCTCCCAAAATTACACACCTCATGAAAAACTCCGATTCTCCAACACTCTCCTTAATCGCACAAGCTCCTAGAAGATTTGGGAGGGTCAGTATAATCCTAATCATGTTTATAGCACGCGCGCCAAAGCAGATTGACTTTTTACACTTTTTCTTTCATTGTTAAGTCAATCTGCTTTTGCGCACGTGCTATAAACATGATTAGGATTATACTGACCCTCCCAAATCTTCTAGGAGCTTGTGCGATTAAGGAGAGTCACTTGTGTTCTTTTCCAACTTTGTTACTCTATCCTGATGGCAGCTTAGATACAGCACTGTTAATTTTTGAATCATTCAATTCAAATTAGCCACCGTGAACACGCGCGCCAAAGAGTACTGACTTCACGTCAGTGCTTTTTTTTTTTTTTCAAGTTCCTTTAACAAATATAGCTATCAATACAGTTTGGCTGTTAGCTTTACCGTACATCAGAAAAAAATTCGGTTGTGGGTCCTCCGTTAGGGACGCAATTGCATCTTCTCCAAATCCGAACGCATTTTAATATAGATCTACCGAATATAGTTATTTATAAATTCGCTTCTGGGCCACCATACAGACATTTCAAATCGGAAACAACGCTATTTCCCCCAAACTGACTTGTGTCCGTGCACTGAATTGACATGAATATTCTTTTAAAACCTCACAATATCGGCTCTTTACTCCCAACATAACCCAAACAACCCAAAACCATTCACTTCTCGTCTGCGCAAGCGCAGTATACTCGTGGCTGCAAGTCCTCCCAAAATTACACACCTCATGAAAAACTCCGATTCTCCAACACTAGTGGTTCAGGAGATATCGCTTTTTGAATCCACGCACGCGCAGACCCTCACCAGGGGATTCTATAGCGGAAAAGCATCCGCCACCCCAAAACCCAAATCCTCTCTGACGAAAGCACCAGCAGTTAAATCACTGATGGTCTGCTCATGCGCATAACGAAAAATGCCCGTAAGGGGTTACATCCATTTCGATATTAGCCCCAGGGCCACGGTACGGACACTTTAACTCTGAAACAACGCTACATCCCCCAAACTAACTTTTCCTTGCACTGAATTGCTATGAATATTCTTTTAAAACCTCATAATATCGACTCAGCACTCCCAACATAACCCATCCAACCCAAAAACAGTCACTTCTCTTCTGCGCATGCGCAATCTACTCGCGGCTAAAAGTCCTCTCAAAATAACACACCTTACAAAAAACTCCGATTCTCCAACACTAGTGGTTCCGGAGATATCACATCTTTAATCCACGCATGCGCAGACCCTCAACAGGGGATTCTATAGAGGAATAGCATCCGCCACCCCAAAACCCTACTCCTCTCTGACGATATCACCACCAGTTAAATTACTGATGGTCTGCTCATGCGCATAACGAAAAATGCCTGTAAGGGGTAACATCAATTTCAAAATTAGCCCCAGGGCCACGGTACGGACACTTTAACTCGGAAACAACGCTACATCCCCCAAACTGACTTGTCCTTGCACTGAATTGCTATGAATATTCTTTTAAAACCTCATAATATCGACTCAGCACTCCCAACATAACCCATCCAACCCAAAAACAGTCACTTCTCTTCTGCGCATGCGCAATCTACTCGCGACTAAAAGTCCTCAAAAATAACACACCTTATAAAAAACTCCGATTCTCCAACACTAGTGGTTCAGGAGATATCACATCTTTAATCCACGCATGCGCAGACCCTCAACAAGGGATTCTATAGAGGAATAGCATCCGCCACCCCAAAACCCTAATCCTCTCTGACGAAAACACCACCAGTTGAATCACTGATGGTCTGCTCATGCGCATAACGAAAAATGCCTGTAAGGGGTAACAACAATTTCAAAATTAGCCCCAGGGCCACAGTACGGACACTTTAACTCGGAAACAACGCTACATCCCCCAAACTGACTTGTCCTTGCACTGAACTGCTATGAATATTCTTTTAAAACCTCATAATATCGACTCAGCACTCCCAACATAACCCATCCAACCCAAAAACAGTCACTTCTTTTCTGCGCATGCGCAATTTACTGGCGGCTAAAAGTCCTCTCAAAATAACACACCTTACAAAAAACTCCGATTCTCCAACACTAGTGGTTCGGAAGATATCGCATCTTTAATCTACGCATGCGCAGACCCTCATCAGGGATCTGAAGTCTATGGAGGAATAGCATCCGCCACCCCAAAACCCCAATCCTCTCTGACGAAAACTACAGCAGTTAAAGGACTTCTCATCTGCGCATGCGCAATACGGAAAATGCCCGGAAAGGGCAGCATGAACCTCAATAACATATGTTTCGGCTTTAAAAGCAAAGTATTCCGCAAAATAGTAGTAATTTTTTTATTTTTTTCATGTCACGTGATCTTCACGAAATTTTGCAAAAGTGTTTGCTTTGGTCTTTTGCATCTAACTACTGAGTTTCAATTTAATCAGATCCGTATTTCTCGAGTTATCGTGAAAATAAAATTTTCAAATTTTCAAAATTTTTTTCTCCTGTATTGGACACTCTTAATCGAATTCACCATGGTAAATTCGATTAAGAGTGTTCAATACAGGAGAATGGACAATTGAACATACGCGCAAAAGCTCCTGACTTCACGTCAGTGCTTGAACCAATTTTTTTTCGTGAATTCAGGAGCTTTTGCGCGTATGTTGAATTGTCCATTCTCCTGTATTGAACACTCTTAATCGAATTTACCATGGTGAATTCGATTAAGAGTGTCCAATACAGGAGAATGGACAATAGAACATACGCGCAAAAGCTCCTGACTTCACGTCAGTGCTTGAACCAATTTTTTTTCGTGAAGTCAGGATAGAAAGCAATGATGAAAAAATTAACACATTATTGTCTTCCTTCAATGCTTCTTCAGGAGAAGAATACATAATCATTATTCTTGAAAAATATTACTGGAATTAATGTCATATTTAAATGATCAAAGTAAAGAAAATTATAAGTTTAGTTACTAACATATTGAATGAAATTCAATTCAAAGTAATATTCAATTACTTATTCTTAACCAATAAATGTCCATTGATAGATCTAAAGGTGATGAGGATGAGGTGAAGCATAAAGATATATTCTCATTAGTGATAGAAAAACTGGCCTAAAATTCCTCCTCTACCCATCACGAGATTTAATATCCACAAATGAGCCTCTCACCTTACAAGATCAGAAGCCTTCAACAAAATTTCAGCGATATCATATTAAAAATAATACATAACCTTTCAAAAGTCCCCTCTCACAAATATACTCCTCTGAAGGCACATGGATCTCTTGAAGAAGAATCGTCTTCTCTATTTCTCAAAGATATTCACTCTTCCTTTTTTAAATTTTCTAGTTATACCATCCTCACGAAATTCTGCAAGAATTTTTGCGTTGGCATTCTACAACTAATAACCATGTTTGAATTCAATCGGTTTTGTATTCTTCGAGTTAATGAGGAACAAAAAACAACCAAATTTCATATGGTTATAACTCTAAAACCGTTTGGACGATTATGCTCATAAACAAACTCAAATGTCGCATTCAGGTGCACAACCTAACCTGAAATTTTCAAGCCGCTATCTCTTTCCATTCTCAGGTTATCGTGACAACAAAAGTATTTTTTAATAATTTTTTAATAATTTTCTAGCGATACGATTCTCACTAAATTTCACAAACGTGCTCAGGTCTATATTCTACAACTATTCACCAAGTTTAAATTCGATCGGATTTATTTTGGTCGAAAACAAAATTATTACTCGGAAACCATAAGCCGATTATACCCATTAACGAACTTGTCCGTCGTATTGGGATACGCCACCTACCCTGAAAATTTCAAGTCGCTAGCTCTTTCCGTTCTCAAGTTATCGTGGCAACGGACGGCACCACAGAATTAAATTTCACATTTGGGCAAAACTATAACGCGATGTTCCCCAAACATACGCGCAAAAATGTGGAAAAAAGCTCTGTGTACAGGGGCTTTGGCGCTCTTGTCAAACTACTAGCGAGTAGTTATTCACAAACTTTGACAAATCATATCTCCGAAACTATTATTGGTCTCTCAGAGTTGGGACTCTCAGAGTAATATCAATGGATTATTATGATAGAACTGCTTCATACAAAAATTAAATTCAAAACGTAGGTCCTACCCACCTCATATGTTGCATTTAAAATACATCAGCAAATTATAATTAGATTATTCTATGGCAAAGGTTTTACGGTCAATCTGGTATCAATCTGGCATCAATCATCAAATCTTGGTATCAATCCATCATTCTAAGCGTATAGAATCGGTTTCCCGTCAATCTGAGATCAATCCATGCTTGATGTCATACTGAACTGATGCCAGATTGACCGTGTAACTTTCGTCTGAAATCATAAAATTACGATTTATTGAAATTTTGAAAAGTATTAGTTTGTTAGAGTTGAAGATTATATCAATAGAGTCTGAGAGTTCGAGAGTTATCGTGTCATCGGCCAGACAGAATCGATTTTGACCACGGATTTTTGGCGCACTTGTTCCTCGGATCAGAGTGCTTATCAATTTGCCCAAATGTCTGTAATTTTCGAATTTTTGGATGAAAATGAAAATGATTTGGTTCGACTCACTGATCAAGAATACGTGGTCAGAATCAATTCTGCTAAACCGTTTACATTTTTAGAGTAGGTTTGGGATTTATATATCTCGGTGAAGTCCGTGTTTGGGCAAAAGTGGTTTCGGAGAAACGAAAACAAAAATTTTTTTCACATTACAAATTTTAAATTCAATTTTTTTTAAGATGCAGTGTCGTCAAAAGAATCCATTGATTCTTCGCAACTCTAACAAACCAATACTTTTCAAAATTCCAATAATTAATCGTTATTTTATGATTTCATAGAGTGCTCTAATTTCAATTTACTGATGTATGTAAATCCAACATATGAGGTGAGTCATAGACCTACGTTTTGAATTTAATTTTTGGCGCTCTTGTTCCTCGGAACAGAATGCTTATCAATTTGTTTTCACAAGATATAGATAATCCATACTACTCGAAAGAATAATACACCAATGCGTACCAATGCCTGGCACAGAGTTTGGCAATGCCGCATGCGAATAGCCAAAGGAGACAGACATATATGAAGTCTATGATCCCATGGACTTTCTGTGAACGTTACCTACGAATAAGTTGGAATCACACCTAAACTATTCGATTTGAGATTTTCTTGTAAATGAATGGATTATTGGATATTTATGGAATTTTCAAGAATAATAATATTTCAAGAAATCCCCTATTTGTGAATTGTGAGTATTAAACAAAGACACCATCTTTAGTAAATTGAGCTTGATCACTGAAGATTGTCCTGTACGAAGTATTTCTGTGATTTGCAATCCAATGTGAGAAATTTAATCTTAAAATATTATCGCTAGGTTCTAACGGTTATACAGGGTGCGCAAAATTGGAGATACCTAGACAACAACTTCTTAACTCTAATTTATGATGCAGTTCTATCATAAGAATCCATTGATATCATTCCCAACTCTTACGGTGGGTTTCACAAAGCTTTGATAGCTCTTAATTGCCAAGTAAGTGTGATTCTAGGTCAATTTCCAGTTCATTTTTGATGGAACCACCGAATTAAATCCACAATTAAGTTAATCGAAGCTTCGTGAAACCCACCATGGGAAACCAGTGTCAGTTCAATGACCTGCTGCTCTTCATGTGCTTCTGATATAAGAACGAAACCATTTGTGCTAAAACGTCGTAACTCCAAGAACGACGGATATCGTCGTTACGTTACACACAGCCAATGAGCTGAAAGATTTGTTTTCTTGTCCATCCCTGGTGCTTGCAAATATCGAATATCGCCTTAGTGTTTTTCGGCCGACTATTTCGAATTTGAGAAAATATTAATGATTGATGATTCGATTGGATTGACAGTATCTGAAACATCGCTAACATCTCAGCCAACGAGGTTTTGTTAAAAATTGTGAGATTCACATGATTTGAAATTTCATAAAATTAAAAAATCTTTTCCAACACAAAATGGCCGTTTACGCTTCTAGGGCGTGTGCCAAATTCCATAAAAATATATATGAAGTTAAATTTATGATAAAAAAAAATTATTTTATTGAAACTTTAAAACCCTGTACCTCAAAAGTTAGGAAGTTTAGGACCTAGGGTTTATTGAAACTTCTCTTCTTAAAATAACCTCACACCCATAAGGATCAGCATCTTATTCTGAAACACCCTACCCCTGTGTATTGGTTACCTACACATTCAAATGCCTCCTACTCATCATGTACTCCTGATGTTAGTACGAAATGATTTGTCGTAAGTCCAAGAACGACAGCAATATACGTCGGTCGTTCGTATCCGTCGTCGTATTGGGTGGGATTTAGGATTATTAATTATTGTTTCCTTTTTCTCTTATGAAGTAAAGAGTATCACATAAAATGAATCACTAATTATAATCATCCACTCAAATAATTTAGAAGTAAAAAAACAGGACGCCGACAAGGGAGATAGATGAGATCTGTAATTTTCGAATTTTTGGCTGAAAATGGTCTTGAACGATTTGGTTTGACTCACTGATCAAGAATCCCTAATCGAAATCGATTCTGTCCGGCCGGCCGTCCGTCCGGCCGTTAACACGATAACTCTCGAACGGAATGAGCTAGACAATTGAAATTATCAGAGTAGGTTTGAGGGATAAATATCTCGGTTAAGTTCGTTATTGGGCAAAATCGGTCTAATAGTTTCGGACTAAAGAAAAAATATATTTGTTTTTACATTACAACTTTTGAATTCAAATTTTTTCAAGATGCAGTTTCATCATAAGAATCCATTGTTATCATTTTCAACTCTAACAAGCTAATACTTTCGGAGATATGATGTTTCAAAGTTTCAATAATACATCGTAAGTTCTATGTATTCACAGAATGTGAACACAGAATCTGTGTGTGGTCAATATTCATAAATGTCATCTTTTCTAGCTATCCGAGATTGTCAATTCATAGTTGTTATTTTCTCTTGGAAAGCAAGTATTCGATTCTTGAATTTGTGAATATACAAGACTGTTTTGATGTAGTTTATGGAGGCAATAGGAAAGAAGAACATAATGGAAACATGAAAAGAAATTACTGGTCGTTGACCAATGAGGTTAATCCTTTTACTTCCTTGGGTAGTGAGACATGTTCCTATATACAGTATTTTCATAATGTTTAATCATTTTTGCTTGAGTTAAGGTTTATAATACAGAAAAGAATGTGTATGAACTATTAAATTTTAAATTATGAAAAGAGGATAGTATTTTATTAATATATTTTGAACTATTAAAATAATTTGTTCGTAATCCAATACCTACTCAAATATCAGGAATAAATGGACAATCTGCTATGGATTGTCTCGAGCCTTACTCTAGACATTTCGATGATACGTTCCTTTGGTATTTCGAGTTGTGAAAACTATGCACCGAGTCTAAGTTACAACAACCCATTCCACGAGGTTGAATCATTGCAGATTGCTCATTTAATCTTGATAAATAAATTTAATGACAATTTTTGAAGCATTAAGGCATTGAAGCATTGTAGATTGCCCTTTTTTAATAAGATAATTTTTGAAGCATTTTTTAATTTCTTTCATGATCCATTTCTATCATATAGGAATCCATTGATATAATTCCCAACTCTGAGCACCAAAAAGCTCCTGTCCACAGGGCTTGAACCAATTTTTTGATCTGAACTTACACAACTGTGAGGATAGAACATAGTTAACTGGTGTTTAACTAACGATGGATATTCATGACAAAATTCCATTACAATAAAAAATTTTGCTATAAATTGTTTTTTCGCAGCAAGAATTTTTGTATTCTTGGGATCATCAAATGTGAATTGAATGTAAATTTGAAAGATTTTGATAGCGAAAATACGAATAGGATTTTTGCATCAGAATAAAACGACTTTTTGCACCAGAATAAAACGACTTTTTAAGGAAAATTTTAACAAATGTCTAAAAACCAAGTTCAAACGAAATTTTCCAGTTAAAATCATGTTCATACTCCCACTAATATTGTCTAGTCACCTAAAAAAATCTGTTATTCAATTTTCAAAAGAGATAAGCAAAATAAATAAAATATTTTTTATGGTTTGCCGACCTTATTTTTTGCACATTGATCATCTATCTATATTGCAATTTCAAATAAGTAAGTTAACTCCGACCGTTTCATGCAAAAAGTTCGAATTTTCCGAGATAATCAACATTTTTGTCTGAAAATGGTGATTTCCGGTCAAACCGGAAGTCAAAGTTGAACGTTGAACTTATATAGTTTTGTATCATTTTTAATGCAACGAACCTTTTGTAAGAAATCAAATTCTGAAATATTAGCACTGTATTATTTTGCTTTCGAACTCTTTCAATCGCCTCTTGCTTTTCATAGGCTCCTGATGTAAGAACGAAACCATTTGTGCTAAAACGTCGTAACTCCAAAAACGACGGATAATTTGGTTTGTTCTCCCCCTTGTGGATGGATGCACCTTATCTTAAATACACCTTAAAGTATCTGTTTATCTGACGACTATTTCGAAATGATATTTTAAAACGGTTTGTTGAATTTTAAAAAAATGATTGATTGATTTTATCGGATCTGTATATAAAATGTGGGAAAGCCCTGTGGACAGGAGCTTTGGCGCCCTTGTTGAAGCTTTGACAAATCATATCTCCAAAAGTGGTTTCTCAGAGTTGGGCATTATATCAATGGATTCTTATGATAGGACCGCATCATGAAATAAAATAAATTATATAAGAATCCATTGGATATCATTACCAACTCTGAAAAACCAATACTTTCGGAGTTATGATTTGTCAAAGTTTGAACAAGAGCGCCAAAGTTCCTGTCCACAGGGCTTTCCCACTTTTTCGATTTGGCTTCTGTGCGTCAGTTTTCAAGAATTTTCGTAATCAAATTCAAAACTTAGGTCTATGAATCATCTCATGTTGGATTTACATACATCAAATTAAAATAAGTTTTCTATGAAATCATATAGAATAATTAATTATTGAGTATAATTATTGAAATTTTGAAAAATCAAATCTGCGAAAGTATTAGTTTGTTAGAGTTGAGAATGATATAAGTGGATTCTTAATAAAACTGCATCTTAAAAAATATTGGATTTAAAATTTGTAATGTAAAAAAGAATTGTTTTTGTTACTCTGAACCCACCTGGCCTATTTTGCCCAATAATGAACTTAACCGAGATATTTATCTCCCAAACCTACTCTGAAAATTTCAACTGTCTAGCTCATTCTGTTCAAGAGTTATCGTGCTAACGGCCGGACACAATCGATTTTGACCATGGATTCTTGATCAGTGAGTCGAACCAAATCGTTTAAGACCATTTTCAGCCAAAAATTCGGAAATTTCAGACATTTGGGCAATTGATAAGTACTCTGTTCCAAGGAACAAGAGGGCCAAAAATATAGGAAGTTATGATAAAATTGGTTCAAGCCCTGTGGACAGGAGCTTTGGCGCTCTTGTTCAAACTTTGACACCATCATATCTCCGAAAGTATTGGTTTCTCAGAGTTGGGAATGATATCAATGTATTCTTATGATAGAACTGCATCATAAAGGAAATTCAATTCGAATTTATCAAGATTAAATGAACTGAGAATGAGAACTGTACCATGGAAGAAATCAATGAAATAAATGAATTTGACTCTATCTTATAGAACAGGATCACAGGATCACAATATGTACGAGTATGAACACAGATCATAAAATAATTCATAGATAGAATAATTTATAGCATTCTGTGAAAACATAGAAGTACGATTCATTATTGAAATTTCGAAAAATCGTATATCCGAAAGTATTAGCTTGTTAGAGTTGAAAATGATAGCGATGGATTTTTATGGAGAAACTGCATCTTAAGAAGAATTGAATTTGAAATTGTAACTTAAAAAAATTTTTTTTTTCGATACTCCGAAATCATCTGGCCTATTTTACCCAATAACGAACTTGACCGAGATATTTATCCCAAACCTACTTTGAAAATGTCAACTGCCCAGCTCATTCTTTTCCAGAGTTATTGTAGAAACAAAATTTAAAAATAAAAAAAAATGTTTTTGACACTTTACGGCAACCCGACCAATAAAAAACTTCGCATGCGTATAAAGGTCATTATTCTACAATTTGGTGCTAAATTTCAGCTTGATCGGTTTCGTAACTATCCATAAAAATGTTTTTAGTAAAAACGGCCATAACTCCAAAACCGATTGGTGGATTTCGCTCGTTAGCGAACTCGTCCGAGATATTTTCGCTCCAAACCTACCCTGCAAATTTCAATCCTCTATAACTCCTTTCGGACAGAATCGATTTCGACCACGGATTCTTGATCAGTGAGTCGAACCAAATCGTTTGAGACCATTTTCAGCCAAAAATTCTAAAATTACAGACATTTGGGCAAATTGATAAGCACTCTATTCCGAGGAACAAGGAACAAGAGCGCCAAAAACTATTTCTTCGAAACTTTAGCACCCTGTTGCTTGAAAATTAGGAGGTTTAGGATATAGCTTTATTGAAACATTTCATCTTAAAATTACCTAAAGATTCACACCCTTGAGGACCAGAGTCTTATTCTAAAACGCCCCCTGCAGTATATTGATTTCGAACAATTTCAATGACCCCCAAACCCTCATGTGCTCCTGATGTACGAACGAAATGATTTGTCGTAAGTCCAAGAACGTCGTCCAATCCGTCCGTCGTTCTTGGCGGCCGTCTCGACGGCGTCATCAACGTACACCGCGCCAAATACCATAGAGCTTGTGTAAAAATCGAACATCGCCTTAAATATTGTATATAGTTCATCGGCAGACGAGTGCAAAAAAATATTGCAACGGTTTAATTTGACAAAATATCAAAACCATTCCGCAGAAAGATTGGAGATGAAAACAATTCTGATCAAAGTGGGCTCTGCTACTAAAATAAACTTTTTCCGTTTTGTTTTATCAGGGTGATGAGTTTTGATTGTTTCTATTTTGATAAACTATTGGTGAAGATGATCAATCTCGATGATTAATGCCGTTGTGAATGCACAACCGATGAAAATGACTTATAAATATTTAAGCTCAAGCACCCAGCACTAATCTCGTGGATTACTGTGTTAAATGTTGTCTGCAATTATACAGCAATTACGAAGAGGCGGAGGAAATGGTGAAAATTCGAACGCACTTCAAACAAACAACAAATGTATTTTTCTTTTTACCTATATGTTGATAACAAGCACGGAGTAATTATAGAAATGTAATATTTCTACAATTTAAAATCTTTCTTCTACATCAACGAAGAAGTGTACATAGTCGTAGTTGGTACGAAACTTGAATAATAGTGAAAAAGCAAATATACGATAGAGTATATCAACAATAAAAAATTGGTTCAAGCACTGACATGAAGTCAGAAGCTTTTGCGCGTATGTTCTATTGTCCATTCTTCTGTATTGGACACCCTTAATCGAATTTACCATGGTAAATTATGTTGTCCATTCTCCTGTATTGTACACTTAATTCGAATTTACCATGGTAAATTCGTCATTATTTTCAAGTTTTCTAGGGGTGCGGTTCTTACAAAATTTTAAACACGTCTTTATGTTGATTTTCTACTTCTAGTTACCAAGCTTGAATTCGATCGAATATTTATTTTTTGAGTTATCAAGGGAATAATATTCCAGGTGGGTATAACTCGGAAACCGTTAGACCGATTATTCCCAAAAACGAACTCAACTCTCCCTTTCGGATACGCAACCTACCCTGAAAATTGCAAGTCCCTATCTGCTTTCGTTCGAAAGTTATCGAGGCAACGGTCACCCATCTACTGAACTCACACAAGAATGCTTGAATCTCAAACACTATTTAACCGATCATTTTAAAACTTGAAACTTAGCAGTAGAGTTAGGTTATGAAGGCAAAATTTCAGCATCTCATTCCGTTCTCAAGTTTTCGTGACAACAAAAATATTTTTTAATCATTTTTTTTTTATTTTTTAGCCATTCGATTCGCACAAAATTTCACAAACGTGCTTAGGTTCATATTCTACAACTACCCACCAAGTTTCAATTCGATCGGATTTATATTGGTTGAAAACAAAATCATTACTCGGAAACCACTGGGCCGATTATGCCCATTAACGAACTTGTCCGTCGTATTGGGATGCGCCACCTACCCTGAAAATTTCAAGTCGCTAGCTCTTTTCGTTCTCAAGTTATCGTGGCAACGGCCGGACGGACAGAATCAAATTTGACCTCGAATTCTTCATTGGGGGAGTCGAACTTAATCGTTTGAAACCATTTTCGTCAAAAAATTCGAAACTTACAGACATTTGGGCAAAACTATAACGCGATGTTCCCCAGAACATAAGCGCAATAACAATAAGTTAATAGTAGTTTCGCGAACTAATGAAATATGTAGTTGCATTCTTGCAGTGATGTAACATGTACGTACATACATTCTTGAAATAATGTGAGTGAAGACCTCTTTCTTCCCATGTTACCCTGATGCATGATTTCATTTAAACGTTGTATAACGTCGTAAGGCTTTTGAGCGTTATCGTTATCGCTATTCTGCTCATGCGCGAATGCACTCTGCCGAGGGCCGGTTTCTCAATTGCGAGTTAACCCGAGGTTGCGGGTAACCCGAGTGTTGCGCATTCATGAATATCGCTAAATACATGCGTCAACTCGCATCCTCGAGTTAACTCGCAATTGAGAAATCGGCCCCGAGTGGGTTAGTTAACTCCGATATTTACCGACAAATAAAGATCAACTGTGATTATGGATAATGGTATGCGCACAAAACAGAGAAAGTATTAATTAATTAATCTTTATTCTGCGGCTAAGTGCTTCTTTGTTGTCACTTGCGCTAGTTTTTCAGATCATTTTATAGCAGCACTTTCGGTGAAATAATGTAGCTACCCCCGCATATTTTGCAGTAGTGGATATATAAAACATAATATCGTGTAAAAAGAAATGCGAGTATAATCAATTGAATGGCAATATATTATTAGGACATTAGGCATTAATTAAGTTTTAGATCATTTCCGAGATCATTTCAGAGCAGGAGTAGGTATGTATCTCAATAACGTATTCAGTAAGACGTAACCTAGTTCGAAAAGCGAAGTGACTAGAGTTATTTGAATGGTAATATTATACCTGTTGGGGCTTACTTACAAGTATAATTGGGTTATACTTTATTTAAGCTAATTGATACAATTTGTAAGCTAGGTACTCCAGTAAAAAGAAGGACGAAGTTCAAGGAGGAGGATGATATAATAGCTTTGCTTAGGAACGTGATAGGACAAACTAACATAAATAAAAATAATAATAGCTTTATCGTCCAACAGATTAACCTATTTACAGGACAATCAATATACCAAATATGAAATTGAAAAAAAAAAGCACTGACGTGAAGTCAGTACTCTTTGGCGCGCGTGTTCACGGTGGCTAATTTGAATTGAATGATGAGTACTTCAAGCTCAGTGGATAGAGCGAGCCGAAGATCTACCCAAAGGATAGTGGACACCATTCACTGTCGGTTCAAGAATTAACAGTGCTGTATCTAAGCTGCAATCAGGATAGAGTAACAAAGTTGGAAAAGAACACAAGTGACTCTCCTTAGTCGCACAAGCTCCTAGAAGATTTGGGAGGGTCAGTATAATCCTAATCATGTTTATAGCACGCGCGCCAAAGCAGATTGACTTTTTACACTTTTTCTTTCATTGTTAAGTCAATCTGCTTTTGCGCGCGTGCTATAAACATGATTAGGATTTATACTGACCCTCCCAAATCATCTAGGAGCTTGTGCGACTAAGGAGAGTCACTTGTGTTCTTTTCCAACTTTGTTACTCTATCCTGATGGCAGCTTAGATACAGCACTGTTAATTCTTGAACCGACAGTGAATGGTGTCCACTATCCTTTGGGTAGATCTTCGGCTCGCTCTATCCACTGACCTTGAAGTACTCATCATTCAATTCAAATTAGCCACCGTGAACACGCGCGCCAAAGAGTACTGACTTCACGTCAGTGCTTTTTTTTTTTCAAGTTCCTTAACAAATATAGCTATCAATACAGTTTGGCTGTTAGCTTTACCGTAGATCGGAAAAAAATGCGGTTGTGGGTCCTCCGTTAGGGACGCAATTGCATCTTCTCCAAATCCGAACGTATTTTAATATAGATCTACCGAATATAGTTATTTATAAATTCGCCTCAGGGCCACCATACAGACATTTCAACTCGGAAACAACGCTATTTCCCCCAAACTGACTTGTGTCCGTGCACTGAATTGACATGAATATTCTTTTAAACCTCACAATATCGGCTCATTACTCCCAACATAACCCAAGCAACCCAAAGCCATTCACTTCTCGTCTGCTCAAGCGCAGTATACTCGTGGCTGCAAGTCCTACCAAAATTACACACCTCACAAAAAACTCCGATTCTCCAACACTAGTGGTTCAGGAGATATCGCTTCTTGAATCCACGCATGCGCAGTCCCTCACCAGGAGATTCTATAGCGGAATAGCATCCGCCAACCCAAAACCCCAATCCTCTCTGACGAAAGCACCAGCAGTTAAATCACTGATGGTCTGCTCATGCGCATAACGAAAAATGCCCGTAAGGGGTTACATCAATTTCGAAATTAGCTCCAGGGCCACGGTACGGACACTTTAACTCTGAAACAACGCTACATCCCCCAAACTGACTTCTCCTTGCACTGAATTGCTATGAATATTCTTTTAAAACCTCATCATATCGACTCAGCACTCCCAACATAACCCATCCAACCCAAAAACAGTCACCTCTCTTCTGCACATGCGCAATCTACTCGCGGCTAAAAGTCCTCTCAAAATAACACACCTTACAAAAAACTCCGATTCTCCAACACTAGTGGTTCAGGAGATATCACATCTTTAATCCACGCATGCGCAGACCCTCAATAGGGAATTCTATAGAGGAATAGCATCCGCCACCCCCAAAACCCTAATCCTCTCTGACGAAAACACCACCAGTTATATCACTGATGTTCTGCTCATGCGCATAACGAAAAATGCCTGTAAGGGGTAACATCAATTTCAAAATTAGCCCCAGGGCCACGGTACGGACACTTTAACTCGGGAACAACGCTACATCCCCCAAACTGACTTGTCCTTGCACTGAATTGCTATGAATATTCTTTTAAAACCTCATAATATCGACTCAGCACTCCCAACATAACCCATCCAACCCAAAAACAGTCACTTCTCTTCTGCGCATGCGCAATCTACTCGCGGCTAAAAGTCCTCTCAAAATAACACACCTTACAAAAAACTCCGATTCTCCAACACTAGTGGTTCAGGAGATATCACATCTTTAATCCACGCATGCGCAGTCCCTCAACAAGGGATTCTATGGAGGAATAGCATCCGCCACCCCAAAACCCTAATCCTCTCTGACGAAAACACCACCAGTTAAATCACTGATGGTCTGCTCATGCGCATAACGAAAAATGCCTGTAAGGGGTAACATCAATTTCAAAATTAGCCCCAGGGCCACGGTACGGACACTTTAACTCGGAAACAACGCTACATCCCCCAAACTGACTTGTCCTTGCACTGAATTGCTATGAATATTCTTTTAAAACCTCATAATATCGACTCAGCACTCCCAACATAACCCATCCAACCCAAAAACAGTCACTTCTCTTCTGCGCATGCGCAATCTACTGGCGTCTAAAAGTCCTCCCAAAATAACACACCTTACAAAAAACTCCGATTCTCCAACACTAGTGGTTCGGAAGATATCGCATCTTTAATCTACGCATGCGCAGACCCTCATCAGGGTTCTGAATTCTATGGAGGAATAGCATCCGCCACCCAAAACCCCAATCCTCTCTGACGAAAACTACAGCAGTTAAAGGACTTCTCATCTGCGCATGCGCAATACGGAAAATGCCCGGAAAGGGCAGCATGAACCTCAAAAACATATGTTTCGACATTGAAAGCAAAGTATACCGCAAAATAGTAGTAATTTTTTTATTCTTTTCATGTCACGTGATCTTCACGAAATTTTGCAAAAGTGTTTGCTTTGGTCTTTTGCATCTAACTACTGAGTTCCAATTTAATCAGATCAGTATTTTTCGAGTTATCGTGAAAACAAAATTTTCGAATTTTCAAATTTTTTTTTTGCCACTTTAGGGCCGTCCGTTCAACACAAAACTTCGCAGGCATATAAAGGTCATGATTCTACAATCTGATGCCAAATTTCAAAAAGATCGAGTGATCGGTGCCGGAAATATTCATAAGAAACGTTTTTACTAAAAACGGCCTTAACTCCGAAACCGCTCGGTCGATTTCGCCCGTTAACGAACTTGTCCGAGATATTCACGCTACGAAACTACCCTGCAAATATCAACGCTCTAAGTCGTTCCGTTCGAGAGTTATCGTGCTAACGGCCGGACCGGACGGACAGAATTGAATTTGACCTCGAATTCTTCATCAGGGAGTCGAACCCAATCGTTTGAGACCATTTTCGAAAAAAAATTCGAAAAATACAGACATTGTGACGAAATGATAGCACGCTGTTCCTTGCGGAACACGCGCGCAAAAATACATACTGCTAAAAAATTGGTTCAAGCACTGACGTGAAGTCGGGAGATTTTGAGCGCGTGTTCTATTATCTACTTATCTCTATTGGACACTCTTAATCGATTTTACCATTGAAATATACCGTCTTCTTAGCTTTTATAATATGTGATTACATTTCCTACCATTTTATAATGACAGACTTGAGCAATGAGAGGAGCGTCTATGGATCACAGAATTTTTAATTCTGAAATTTGTATTCTACTGCAATTGAGATTCGTAGTATATCTAATAATATACAAATAAACTTACGTCTCAAGTAATTCCAGAATTCGATAATTACGAAACCCCGAGAAAATTAGTGGGTCGGCATTCTGCATGTATTACCGAGTTTTAATTATATCAAACTTGTATATTTTGAGTTATAGCGGAAATAACAACAAAATTGTTTGGCTGATTATGCCAATTAACCAACTCACATAAATGTCGTATTCGGATGCGAAACCTACCCTGAAAATTGCAAGTTGCTATATCTTTCCGTTCTCTAGTTATCGTGATACATAATATTTTTTCGTAATTTTATTGAAATTTTCTAGTGGTACGGTCCTCAGAAAATTACTCACACGTCATTATGTCGAAATTGTACGACTAGTTACAAAGTTTCAATTCGATCGGGTCCGTATTCTTTGAGTTATCGAGAAAATAATATTCTAGATGGGTATAACTCTGAAACCGTTGGCCGATTATGCCCAACAACGAATTTTACTCTCCCATTCGGATGCGCATCCTACCCTGAAAATTGCAAGTCCCTATCTCTTCTCGTTCCAAAGTTGTCGACACAACGGTCACCTATCCAGCTACTGAACTCCCCAAGGCTGCTCGGGTCTCCAACAATAAAGATCCGATCGTGTTCAAACTCGGAACTTGGCAGAAGAGTTATGTTTTGAAGGCTCTCGCAAAATTTCAGCGATATCGGACGAATAGTTCTGATACATAGAATTTTTTCATTGATTTTCAATGATTTTTTTTATATTTTCTAGTGACACGATCCTCACGACATTTTGTAATAATTTTCGAGTCGACATTCTACAACTGCATGTTTGAATTGGATGGGATTAGTATTTTCGAGTTATCGTGGAAATAACAACCAAATTTCAGATGGGTATATTCAAAAACTTAAAGACTGTTTGGCCGATTATGCCTTCAAGTCGCTATCTTGTCCCGTTCTCAGGTTATCGTGACATAAACAATATTTTTTTCTTAATTTTCTAGCGATACGATTCTCACAAAATTTCACAAACGGATTTTTGTCAGTGTTCTACAACTAGCTACCAAGTTCTAATTCGATCGGATCTGTATTGGCATTACCAAACTTATCCGTCGTATTTGAACGCGCCACCTACACTGAAAATATCAAGTTGCTATCTTTTTCCGTTCTCAAGTTATCGTGCCAACGACCGGTCAGACGGCTGGACAGAATCAAATTTGACCTCGAATTCTTCATCAGTGAGTCGAACCTAATCGTTTGAGACCATTTCGGGCCAAAAATCGAAAGTTCCAGACATTTGGGCAAAATGATGAATTGACGACTTGATCAAATTTTCTCTCGATGAGGAGAAAATATCTATGCCAACACAAAACGAGTTGAAGTTCTGACACATTTTTCCAATCGGCGATTTTTGCAGGACGTTCGTTCGAGCTCTATTATCAGGCTTGAACACCAGGAAAGTGCTAGAGTTAAAACTTGGAACACTAAAGGTAATTCTCGAGAATATATCAGAACAATCAATATTATAATGAACCACATTGCAAAGTAATGATGAAGACGCAATGGTAAATTCGACACTCTTAATTCGAATTTAGCATGGTAAATTCGAATTAAGTGTCCAATACAGGAGAATGGACAACATAATTTACCATGGTAAATTCGATTAAGGGTGTCCAATACAGGAGAATGGGCAATAGAACATACGCGCAAAATCTCCTGACTTCACGTCAGTGCTTGAACCAATTTTTTTTTGTAATTTTTTTGAAATTTTCTAGGGGTACGGTTCTTACAAAAAATTTTTTTCGTAATTTTTTTTTTAATTTTCCAAGGCTACGGTTCTTGAAAAATTTCAAACACGTCTTTATGTTGATTTTCTACTAATAGTTACCAAGCTTCAATTCGATCGAATCTTTATTTTTTGAGTTATCGAGAAAATAATATTCCAGGTGGGTATAACTCGGAAACCAATTATGCCCAAACCGAATTTAGCTCTCCCATTCGGATACGCAACCTACCCTGAAAATTGCAAGTCCCTTTCTCCTTTTGTTCGAAAGTTGTCGAAGCAACGGCCACCCATATACTGAACTCACACAAGGCTGCTCGAATCTCAAACAATAATTAACCGATCGTGTTAAAACTTAAATCTCGGCAGTAGAGTTGGGTTGGGTCCTAAAGGCTCTTGCAAAATTTCAGCAATTTCAGACGAATAGTTACTGATATATAGAATTTTTTTTTTAATTTTCAATGATTTCTCAAAAATTTTTTAAAAATACTATCCTCACGAAATTTTGCAAGAATTTTCGCAATGGCATTCTTCAACTAATAACCATGTTTTAATTCAATCGGTTCAGTATTTTTCAAGTTAATGAGGTGAAAAAATAACCAAATTTCAGATGGCTATAACTCTAAAACCGTTAAGCCGATTATGCTTATAAAAAAACTCAAAGTCGTGTTCAGATGCACACCCTAACCTGAAAACTTCAAGCCGCTATCTCTTTCCGTTCTCAAGTTATCGTGACAATAAAAATATTCTTTAATAATTTTTCAATAATTTTCTAGCTGTACGATTCGCACAAAATTTCACAAACGTGCTTAGGTTCATATTCTACAACTACTCACCAAGTTTCAATTCGATCGGATTCATATTGGTTGAAAACAAAATTATTACACGGAAACCATTGGGCCGATTATACCCATTAACGAACTTGTCCGTCGTATTGGGATGCGCCACTTACCCTGAAAATTTCAAGTCGCTAGCTCTTTCCGTTCTCAAGTTATAGTGGCAATGGCCGGACAGAATGAAATTTGACCTCGAATTCTTCATTGGGGAGTCGAACCAAATCGTTTGAGACCATTTTCGTCAAAACATTCGAAAGTTACAGAGATTTGGACAAAATGATAACGCGATGTTCCCATATGTTCTCATATAATTTTTTCGCTCACACAAAAGTGCATTGTCGTATCCTTGAGCTTGATTTACTCCATCAGACTTGAATAGAAGAAATTTCATGAATACTGTCAAGCTTTTTCTTATGACACTCATATATAGGACTCCAAACAACACTTGCATATCCAAGCTTTTGACGAAAAAAAAAAAAGCACTGACGTGAAGTCAGTACTCTTTGGCGCGCGTGTTCACGGTGGCTAATTTGAATTGAATGATTCAAAAATTTACAGTGCTGTATCTAAGCTGCCATCAGGATAGAGTAACAAAGTTGGAAAAGAACACAAGTGACTCTCCTTAATCGCACAAGCTCCTAGAAGATTTGGGAGGGTCAGTATAATCCTAATCATGTTTATAGCACGCGCGCCAAAGCAGATTGACTTTTTACACTTTTTCTTTCATTGTTAAGTCAATCTGATTTTGCGCGCGTGCTATAAACATGATTAGGATTATACTGACCCTCCCAAATCTTCTAGGAGCTTGTGCGATTAAGGAGAGTCACTTGTGTTCTTTTCCAACTTTGTTACTCTATCCTGATGGCAGCTTAGATACAGCACTGTTAATTTTTGAATCATTCAATTCAAATTAGCCACCGTGAACACGCGCGCCAAAGAGTACTGACTTCACGTCAGTGCTTTTTTTTTTTTTTTTCAAGTTCCTTTAACAAATATAGCTATCAATACAGTTTGGCTGTTAGCTTTACCGTAGATCAGAAAAAAATTCGGTTGTGGGTCCTCCGTTAGGGACGCAATTGCATCTTCTCCAAATCCGAACGCATTTCAATATAGATCTACCGAATATAGTTATTTATAAATTCGCTTCAGGGCCACCATACAGACATTTCAAATCGGAAACAACGCTATTTCCCCCAAACTGACTTGTGTCCGTGCACTGAATTGACATGAATATTCTTTTAAAACCTCACAATATCGGCTCTTTACTCCCAACATAACCCAAACAACCCAAAACCATTCACTTCTCGTCTGCGCAAGCGCAGTATACTCGTGGCTGCAAGTCCTCCCAAAATTACACACCTCATGAAAAACTCCGATTCTCCAACACTAGTGGTTCAGGAGATATCGCTTTTTGAATCCACGCATGCGCAGACCCTCACCAGGGGATTCTATAGCGGAAAAGCATCCGCCACCCCAAAACCCCAATCCTCTCTGACGAAAGCACCAGCAGTTAAATCACTGATGGTCTGCTCATGCGCATAACGAAAAATGCCCGTAAGGGGTTACATCCATTTCGATATTAGCCCCAGGGCCACGGTACAAACACTTTAACTCTGAAACAACGCTACATCCCCCAAACTAACTTTTCCTTGCACTGAATTGCTATGAATATTCTTTTAAAACCTCATAATATCGACTCAACACTCCCAACATAACCCATCCAACCCAAAAACAGTCACTTCTCTTCTGCGCATGCGCAATCTACTCGCGGCTAAAAGTCCTTTCAAAATAACACACCTTACAAAAAACTCCGATTCTCCAACACTAGTGGTTCCGGAGATATCACATCTTTAATCCACGCATGCGCAGACCCTCAACAGGGGATTCTATAGAGGAATAGCATCCGCCACCCCAAAACCCTACTCCTCTCTGACGATATCACCACCAGTTAAATTACTGATGGTCTGCTCATGCGCATAACGAAAAATGCCTGTAAGGGGTAACATCAATTTCAAAATTAGCCCCAGGGCCACGGCACGGACACTTTAACTCGGAAACAACGCTACATCCCCCAAACTGACTTGTCCTTGCACTGAATTGCTATGAATATTCTTTTAAAACCTCATAATATCGACTCAGCACTCCCAACATAACCCATCCAACCCAAAAACAGTCACTTCTCTTCTGCGCATGCGCAATCTACTCGCGACTAAAAGTCCTCTCAAAATAACACACCTTATAAAAAACTCCGATTCTCCAACACTAGTGGTTCAGGAGATATCACATCTTTAATCCACGCATGCGCAGACCCTCAACAAGGGATTCTATAGAGGAATAGCATCCGCCACCCCAAAACCCTAATCCTCTCTGACGAAAACACCACCAGTTGAATCACTGATGGTCTGCTCATGCGCATAACGAAAAATGCCTGTAAGGGGTAACATCAATTTCAAAATTAGCCCCAGGGCCACAGTACGGACACTTGAACTCGGAAACAACGCTACATCCCCCAAACTGACTTGTCCTTGCACTGAACTGCTATGAATATTCTTTTAAAACCTCATAATATCGACTCAGCACTCCCAACATAACCCATCCAACCCAAAAACAGTCACTTCTCTTCTGCGCATGCGCAATTTACTGGCGGCTAAAAGTCCTCTCAAAATAACACACCTTACAAAAAACTCCGATTCTCCAACACTAGTGGTTCGGAAGATATCGCATCTTTAATCTACGCATGCGCAGACCCTCATCAGGGATCTGAAGTCTATGGAGGAATAGCATCCGCCACACCCCAATCCTCTCTGACGAAAACTACAGCAGTTAAAGGACTTCTCATCTGGGCATGCGCAATACGGAAAATGCCCGGAAAGGGCAGCATGAACCTCAATAACATATGTTTCGGCATTAAAAGCAAAGTATTCCGCAAAATAGTAGTAATTTTTTTATTTTTTTCATGTCACGTGATCTTCACGAAATTTTGCAAAAGTGTTTGCTTTGGTCTTTTGCATCTAACTACTGAGTTTCAATTTAATCAGATCAGTATTTCTCGAGTTATCGTGAAAATAAAATTTTCAAATTTTCAAATTTTTTTTTTGCCACTTTAAGGCTGTCCGTTCAACACAAAACTTTGCAGGCATATAAAGGTCATGATTCTACAATCTGATGCCAAATTTCAAAAAGATCGAGTGATCGGTTCCGGAAATATTCATAAAAAACGTTTTTATTAAAAACGGCCTTAACTCCGAAACCGCTTGGTCGATTTTGCCCGTTAACGAACTTGTCCGAGATATTTACGCTACGAAACTACCCTGCAAATTTCAACGCTCTAAGTAGTTCCGTTCGAGAGTTATCGTGCTAACGGCCGGACCGGCCGGCCGGACCGGACGGACAGAATTGAATTTGACCTCGAATTCTTCATCAGGGAGTCGAACCCAATCGTTTGAGACCATTTTCGAAAAAAAATTCGAAAAATACAGACATTGTGACGAAATGATAGCACGCTGTTCCTTGCGGAACACGCGCGCAAAAACAAGCATTATAAAACATTTTAAGACAATTCAGCTCTGTGAAGCCTCCAAAATTCCTAACGATAAACCCATATCCCCTAGCAGCCGCGAGAACCACCTCAGAAATGTGGTCAACAAACGCTAGCCTAGGATCAAACAAAATACCTAAATCCCTGAGAATAATACACCTTTCAAGTTTTATATATCATTACATGCATAATCCTAAAAACAGATTTGGGTTATTCTGGAGAAACTCATAAACTTGCATTTATCGATGTTCAGCCTTAATCTGTATTTTTCACTCCAACTTAACATCAACATCTACTGCACCTGAAGGTTGACACAATCAACAGTATTTCTTATGATGGATAATAATTTCAAGTCATCAGTGAAAATAGCCTCCACCAAGAGACAAACTCAAGTAGATAATTAATGAACAATATGAATAAAAGAGGTCTAAGATTTGATACCATGCGGTAGAGCGTGTCCAACCAGGGCACTTGAGATCATCACAGATCTCTCACCTCTGCATCTAGTGATTGAGAGGTTAGCCCATGAGGCCACCCTCAGAATATCTAAGGAAGGTACAGGAACTGAGAGGATTAAATGTCAGAGAGCCTGGACCTCTTTGACTAATTACATCCCATCAGTGAACCTTCCTAGTGATGCAATGGTCAAAAAAGTAAGCATTGAGAAGAACTTCACCACGATGATAAGTAGAAAGGAAGAATGGGAAAGGGAGTTCACCACCCAGACTTTCAAAGAAAATACCATAAAATGGTACACAGATGGCTCAAAAACCACGACGGGAGCTGGCGCTGGGGTATATGGGACAGGCAGCAAGTGCGCACTGTCGGTAGGCTCCCGTTTGAGTATCTTCCAGGCAGAATTACTCGCAATCGAAAGATGTGCAGATATTAACCTAGAAAGAAAATATCAGAAATGCGACATAGCAATCCATTCGGATAGTCAATCTGCTATCAAAGCACTGAGCTCCCATGCCATCGATTCAAAGTTGATATGGGAGTGCCGAAGAAAACTAAATGAAATTGGCAAGAATAATAAGGTCTTTTTAGTCTGGGTCCCCGGTCACTCGGGAGTCAACGGGAACGAAGAGGCCGATACACTTGCCAGAAAGGCAGCACGAACTCCTTTTATCGGCCCAGAACCTTTCTGCGGTATAGGAAAATGCACCTACAAGAAAGAGTTTCTGGAGAAGGAGGAAAACAAAAGAGAGACACTCTGGCGGAATCTTCCAGGTTTGGTTCATTCCAAAAAGTTCCTTAGGAACTTTAAAGAAGTGAGATCCAAAAGGTATCTGGTTCTCTGTAAGAATAAGTTACACCTGGTCACTGGCTTCCTCACAGGACATTGTCGCCTCAGGAAGCATTTGATGAGAATAGGTTTATCAGATACTGACGAGTGCAGATTCTGTGGGGAGGAGGAAGAAACTCCTCTTCACCTTGTTACAGAATGCCTCGCCATTGCAAGTCAGCGAAAGGAATGCTTTGGACAGGAAACTTGTAGGAGTGAAGACGTAATATCCTTGACGCCTTCCCAGAAATTGAGGTTCATTTATACTCTGGAACTGGAGGGCGAGCTGTAGATGGCGTAATGGTGAGAACAGCTCTGATGGGGGGCACAATAGATCTCAAGGTCGCGGTGCAACGTAACCACTTATCAATAATAATAATAATAATAATACTAGAAGCTGGAAAGTAACTGAAAGAACAATATCCATTATAGCTTACAATGTGGTCACGTCTGTCGAAAACCTTAACAATGCTTATCAATTTGCCCAGATGTCTTAAATGATTTGATTCGACTCACCGATCAAGAATCCGATGGTCGAAATCGATTCTGTCCGGCCGGCCGTAGGCACGATAACTCTCGAACGGAATGAGCTAGACAGTTCAAATTTTCAGAGTAGGTGCGGGAGATAAATATCTTGGTTAAGTTAAGTTCGTTATTGGATTAAATAGGCCTGATGGTTTCAGTGTAACGAAAAAAAAATATTTTTTTAGATAACAAATTTCAAATTAAATTTTTTTTAAAATGCAGCTCCATCATAATAATCCATTGATGTCATTTTCAACTCTAAGAAGCTAATACTTACGGAGATGTGATTCTTCAAAATTTCAATGATACATATGTTTTCACAGAATGCGAATTCTATCTGTCTGTGTTCACTGTTCATTCATTTCATTTTATCTACCTATAAGAGACGTCATATTTATTTCTGTTCTGGTTTGTTTATATAATTCGTACTTTGAAAACATTTGGTTAGTGACTCAAAAATGAATGGTACAAGGAATTCAAGAATAATTTATGAGTCATTCTCTAATTATGGAAGATTTAGAACTGGATTTCCAACTAATGTTATGTAAAGGTAGTTATTGCACGTATGTTCTGGGGAACATCGCGTTGTAGTTTTGCCCAGATGTCTATAACTTTCGAATTTTTTGACTCCCCAATGAAGAATTCAAGGTCAAATTTGATTTTGCCCGGCCGGCCGTCCGGCAGTTGACACGATCACTTGAGAACGAAAAGAGCTAGCGACTTGAAATTTTCAGGGTGGGTGGCGCATCCCAATACGACGGACAGTTTCGTTAATGGGCATAATCGGCCCAGTGGTTTCTGAGTAATAATTCTGTTTTCAACCAATATAAATCCGATCGAATTGAAACTTGGTGAGTAGTTGTAGAATATGAACCTAAGCAAATTTTGAGCGAATCGTATGACTAGAAAATTATTAAAAAATTATTAAAAAATATTTTTGTTGTCACGATAACTAGAGAACGGAAAGAGATAGTGGCTTGAAATTTTCAGGTTAGGATGTGCATCAGAACGCGACATTTCAGTTTGTTTATGAGCATAATCGGCCAAACGGTTTCAAAGCTATAGCCATCTGAAATTTGGTTGTTTTTTATTCCTCATTAGCTCGAAAAATACTGAACCGATTGAATTCAAACATGGTTATTAGTTGTAGAATGCCAACGCAAAAACGTTTGCAATATTTGGTGAGGATAGCATTTGTAGAAAATTTTAAAAAAATCATTGAAAATTGAAAAAAAAAATTCTATATATCAGTAAATATTCGCTTGAAATTGCTGAAATTTTGCAAGAGCCTTCATAACCTAACTCTACTTTCAAGTTTAAAGTTTTAACATGATCGGTTAAATATTGTTGGAGATTCGAGCATTCTTGTGCGAGATCAGTAGATGGGTGACCGTTGACTCGATAACTTTCGAACGAAAGGAGATAAGGACTTGCAATTTTCAGGGTAGGTTGCGTATCCGAAAGGGAGAGTTGAGTTCATTTTTGGGCATAATCGGTTAAACGGTTTCCGAGTTATACTCACCTGGAATATCATTTCCTTGATAACTCAAAAAAAAAATATTTGATCGAATTGAAGCTTGGTAACTAGTAGTAGAAAATCATCATAAAGACATACAATTTGTAAGAACCGTACCCCTAGAAAATTTGAAAAAATAACGAAAAAGATAATTTTAAGAACCGTACCCCTAGAAAATTTCAAAAAAATCACGAAAAAAAAATTGGTTCAAGCACTGACGTGAAGTCAGAAGCATTTGCGCGTATGTTCTATTGTCGATTCTTCTGTATTGGACACCCTTAATCGAATTTACCATGGTAAATTATGTTGTCCATTCTCCTGTATTGGACACTTAATTCGAATTTACCATGGTAAATTCGAATTAAGAGTGTCCAACACAGGGCTTTGCCACTTTTTCAAACTGCATGATGATAATCCGATCACGTTTGGAAGAACGTATTATTATTCAATTGTTACATATTATTTTGTTACTATTCATGACCTCCTGCTTTTCATGTGCTCCTGGTGTAAGAACGAAACTATTTGTGCTAAAACGTGGTAAGTCCAAAAACGACGGATGATGTTGGTTCTCCCTTGTGGGATGGCACCTTAATAGACCTTAAAGGTGTACATAACAATGTTTATCGGACGACTATTTCGACGACAACGGATATCGGGGTAACGGATACGCTCTACAACGCTTTCGCAAATATATATTATTTTACCTTAAGGTGAGTGAAGTGGAATCGACCTGCGATTCCAAAAAATATTTTACAAAGTTTGCATTTAAGTTTAGAGATGAAAAAGATTTCAATCAAAGAGGGTCAAAATAAACTTCAAAAACTTTTTTTCTATAGCTTATCGGATCAACAATAATTATTTATAATGAATAACTCGAGATATATCGGTGGAGCCTGAAAAAAGAATTGGTTGAAGCACTGGCGTGAAGTCAGGAGCTTTTGCGCATATGTTGCATATTCACGCCTCATACGAAGTCGATCGAGCATAGTTTATTTAGAAATATAAAATTTTCAAAGATAGCTGAAAAAAATTAAACTCAACCTCAAACCGACAATATTTTGTTTTATTCACCTCTATTAGATACTCTTATTCGAATTTACCATCGATATAGAACGTTTTCCCAGCTTCTATAAGAATACATTTACCATTTTAATGACAGACTTTAGTAATATGGAGAATCGTCTATGAGCACAAAATTTTCAATTCTGACATATGTATAGGAATTGAAATTCTTTAAATATCTAATGATATACGAAAAACCTTACTCCTCAAGTAATTTCAGGATACGACATTCACCAAATTAGGACAAAATTTGTGCGTCGGCATTCTACAAGTAATTACCGTCGAGTTTTAATTGGATGGCGTTTGTTTGTATATTTTGAGTTATAGGGGAAATAGCAACAAAAATTCAGATGTTTTCAACTCCAAAACCATTTTGCCGATTATGGCTATTAACGAACTCAAATGTTGCATTCGGATGCGCAACCTAACCCCAAAAATTGCAAGTCGCTATCTCTATGCATTCTCAAGTGATCGTGAGTTACATAACATCTTTTCGTAATTTTTTTAAAATTCTTTAGTCATATGATCCTTACAAAATTTCCCTTACATCTTTATGTCCCTATTCCACAACTAGTTGTCAAGCTCAATTCGATCGTTTCTGTATTTTATGAGTTATCGAGAAAATAATATTCCAGTAGGTATAACTCCGAAACCATACAGCCGATTATGGGCCGGTTTCTCAATTGCGAGTTAACTCGAGGTTGCGAGTTGACGCATGTATTTAGCGATATTCATGAATGCGCAACACTCGGGTTACCCGCAACCTCGGGTTAACTCGCAATTGAGAAACCGGCCCTAAGCCCTACAACGAACTTATATAGCTGTCCCATTCGTATGTGCAATCTACCCTGAAAATTGCAAGTCACTATTCCTTTCCGTTCGAAAGTTATCGCGGCCATGGTCACCCATCCAGCTACTGAATTCCAAGGCTGCTCGGATTTCCAACAAATAGATCCGATAAAACAAATTTGGAACTTGGCTGTAGATTTAGATTTTGAAGGCTCTCAGCGATGTTGGACGAATAGTTTCTAATATATGGATTTTTTTTCAATGATTTTTCGAAAATTTTCTAGTGATACGATCCTCACGGAATTTCGCAAAAATTCGCGCGTTGGCATTCTACAAGTAACTACCATGTTTGAATTGGATCGGTTTCGTATTTTGTGAGTTATTGAGTGAATAACAACAAAATTACAGATAGGTATATCCATAACCTTTTGGCCGATTATCCCTATCAACTAACTCAAATATTGCGCAACCTACCCTATTTGCAAGTCGCTATCTCTTTCCGTTCTCAAGTTATCGTGAGATGAATAATGGTTTCTAATTTTTTTTTCAAATTTTCTGGGGATACGATCCTGCAACTACCAAGTTTCAATTCGATCAGATCTGTATTGATTGAAAACAAAATTTGTTCTCGGAAACCGTAGGGCTGATTATGCCCATTAACGAACATATCCGTCGCATTTGGACACGCCAAATACCCTGAAAATTTCATGTCGCTATCTCTCTCCGTTTTCAAGTTATCGTAGCAACGGCCGGCAGGCCAGAATCGAATTTGACCACAGATTCTTGATCAAAGAGTCGAACCAAAAGGATTGAGACCATTTCTAGCCAAAAATTCGAAAATTACAGACATTTGGGCAAATTAATAAGCAGTCTGTTCCGAGGAACAAGAAATCAAAAAATAGGATTTAGCACGCCAAATTCCATTTTTATTTTTAGTAACACCTCCCCAAGTTATTGACTTATTGACTAAGAAAGTTTTTGTCCGATACCTTCTTCTTCTGGAAATATTAATCGCAGAATATTGCAGTAAATTTGTTAGAGTGCGCATTATGAAACCTGTTACCTATTCCAATTTTTATGTACATGCTTACACTGATATTTATTCTCGAGAAAAATATAAATTTTCACTACTAAAGTTCATCTTTTGAGGTTTAATCGGCTCCGATCGGTCTAAAGCTGGCCGTCCACTAGGTCGGAAACGCGGCGCGGCGCGGCGCGGGGCGGAAATGTGTGCTAGAACTTTGAACCAAAATACACTAAGCTCCGTCCACTAGGTCGGTAGCGCGGCGCGGCGCGGAGAAGTCGAAAAATCTCCGCGCTCGGGATCTATCCAAACTTCTTGAGCGCGGCGCGGTTTCATGAATTCCGCGTCGCCGACCCAATGGACGGAGGGCGGAGCGGAAATATTCCGACCTCGGCATGACTCGGTCACTTTCGTTTCGATTTCTGTGAGTCCGTCGTTACAAATGTTGTATTTTTGGCGCTCTAGTTCCTCGGAACTGAGTGCTAATCAATTTGCCCAAATGTGTGTAATTTCTATAGATTAAATGATTTAATGTTTACACTTTTTGGGCTCATGTTCTAGGGGAACATCGTCCTATCATTTCGTCCTATCATTTCGTCCAAATGTCTGTAATTTTCGAATTTCGAGCTGAAAATTGGCTAATAGACTAATTCGGACTCCCTGATCACGAATCCGGTGTCAGATTCTTGGGTGCCGTCCGGCCGGCCGGCCGGCCGGCCGGCCGTAGGCACGATAACAGGAGCACCGAAGGTCCTATCGACTTCAAACTTTCAGGGTAGGTTTCTGATCAAAATGCGACGGTTAAGTTCGTTAACGGGCAAAATCGGCCGGACGGTTAAGGAGTTATAGACATTTAAAATTTTGAGGTTATTTCCCTGATATTTCAGGAACTAAAGAAGATGTTGAATCGAAACTTGGTAGTCAGTTCGAAGATATAAACGCGCAACTTTTGGCAAAATTCTGTTATGATCGAAATGTTGGTAATTTTAAAAAAAATATTTCTTTTAATTTTTTCGAAAATAAAATTTTTTTTTCGTGAACTATTCATCAGATTGCAACAAAAACTTGTACTAACGTCAATTGTAGTATTTTGCAACATTGTGCAAAATTTTGGCTCTATACGATTTCAATTTCTGGAGATATAAGACAAAATGTGTCAAATTTCCTGGGTCTCTCTCAGTATTTTTTTCTTTACTGGTCAGTACGGGCCACAAGGAAGATGAACATGCGCCCAATAGCTCCTGTCCACAGGGCTTGAACCCATTTTTTTTCATAATATTTCAACTATGTATTATATTGTCAGAATCTGTGGATACATACATTATAATGAAATGCACCCACTCAACGTACCTTGAATTTTAGCGAATTGAGAAAACCAAATATTAAAAAAAAGCACTGACGTGAAGTCAGGAGCTTTTACACGCATGTTCTATAGGACGTTTTTTGTACAGTCTTGATTTTCAAATTAGCGTAACTCCAAAACCGTTTGTCTGATTATGCCTATAACTCAAATGTCACATTCGGATGCGAAACCTTCCCTAAAAATTTCAATTCCCTATCTCTTTCTATTCTCAAGTTATTATGATATAGATAATAATTTTGCATATATGTTCATCATATACTGAAAATTTCAAGCCGCTATCTTCTTCTGTTCTCAAGTTAACGTGAGATGAATAATATTTTTTTAGAATTTTCTAATGATACGAACCTTACAAAATTGCACATTAGTGTCCATGTTTACGTTCTACAACCACTCACCAAGTTTCAACTCGATCCGATTGGTAACGGTTGACAAAAAATTTGTACTCGGAAACCATTAGGCCGATTATGCCCATTAATGAACTTTTCCGTCGCATTGGGTCGCGCCAGCTACCCAAAATATTTCAATTCGATATTTCGTTCCGTTCTCAAGTTATCGTGGCAACGGTGGCCGGCCAGCGGACATAATCAAATTTGACCCCAGATTCTTCATCAGGGAGGCGAACCTAATCGTTTGAGTCCATTTTCGGCAAAAAATTCTAAAGTTACAGACATTTGGGCAAAATGATAACCCGACGTTCCCCAGAACATACGCGTAAAAACAATACTTTTGTGAAATATGATATCTACGGTACCTGGCACAACGCCAGTCTTTCTTCAGGAGAAATGGCTTCCCGAAATTGAGTATTTTGCCTTTCAATCTCTGGCCTCAAAAGTTGCAGCAATTTGAAGAACATTTCTGGCGTATCTTGAAGTACCTGAAGTATTTATTTTCGTCCCTCAGGAGATCATCAAATAGATGATGAAATTCTCCAAGCTCCTTTCTTTTTGTATTAATTTCATGAACCCATATCCCTTTCCTCTTTCTCCTCACTGCTTCCTTCCTCTTCTTCAGCTTCCAATGCAGCAGCAAACACGAACAAGTCCTCGTCGTCAGAAGACATCCCAACTAACAACTTTATATTTTATAATAGTTGTGGAAACGTTTTCAACCAAAATCTTATAAAACATTCTTAGTCGCTGAATTGTTTTCAATACGTTTATACAACAGATATAAACCCAGAATTGGCACATTTTATAAAATAAATTTGTCATTCGAAACATTTCATAGAGCTCTTCATAAACATTACAAAACTATTTCATAAACATTCTGGCGCAATCTAAAAAACTGTTTTGTAAGAGCTTTATAAGGTTTTTCATATGAGCGTTCTGAAATAAAAATGTTACATAGAATGATATCTATAAAATTCATTGATTTTAAGTTGGCAAATGACAATCCTGAATTATAACAACATGGTGAAAATATAGATGTCATGTGTCATTATGGTTTACAGGAAGCCATTTTATTTATATATACTTCTACTCTTACAGACACATGTTTGGATACACACAACGAAATTCTCAATGCAAATGAAATTTCTTCGTGAAATGTAGCAATAAAATGACATATTTTAAACGCGCCCCCTTGTTTCGAATGTTTCACACAAAAAAATGGAACAAAACAAAAATGTGACTTGTCAGTCTAATGATCCTTTGTACGAAAATGTATTCCAATTTGTTCTACAGATTATTTTTGAGTCATTTCATGCTCTGAATGGTTGAAATATCTATACATTGGCGATTTTTAGTGTGTTTAAAACACTCCGCACACTGAGTCATCACAAATGCCGCCATGTTTAATGGCGTTCTCTTATAAAATGATTTTGCATCAGTTTCAAGCATTTCGTTGTAATTTAGCTACTTAACAACTACTATAAAACATGTTTATGTTCCACCGCGTGAAAGTCAACATAACCTACAAAATCAGTGAAACAGTTAACGTTTTCCTGTGGAATATCTGATAAATACATATTTTTGCAAGGATATTCAAAAGGAGAAATGACAGTTAATCTGATGAAGGTATCTTATTAATAAGTCGATATCTTGAACACAAACATGATTGTGGTGATAATTTTGCACCTACAGAAAATTGTCTTCAGCAGTAGCATAATGCTTCCTGAACCATATGCATAGGTAAGACATTTGTGCTTTTAGCTAGAAAACTAATATGCATTTGCTTCATGGTAATCATATCTTTTTTAGAAACGTTCAAGATTAGGGTTGCCAACCGTCCTTATTCAAAGGACAGTCCTGTATTTTGAAAATATGTCTTTTGTCCTTTTGAAAGGTGTCAAAGGATGGCAAATGTCCTGCGAAATCATTGGAAGATATGAATAAAAACAATATTGTAATAACCCCAAAAAATCTTTCAGTGTGGGAACAGAATGATCAGCTGCTTTTGGATGATATTGTCATGGAAATTGAATACCATAAAATAGTTATGAAGTGGTTACCGAAACGACAATTTACTTCTGGAAGCAAAATTGTAACTAAAAGCACTTCTATATAACTGTTTCATAAGGTTATACACAACATCTTTGAAATGGTTTTTTAATATATTTGAAATAAAATTATAAATATCCCCAGAATTAATAAAGAAACCATTAAAAAGCAATTCAGTTGTATAAGCAGAATTGTTTTATAAGTTAGTTATAAACCTCTTAACAAATGGTTAAGTAACTGTTTTATAACATATTTCATAATTCTGCTGTATAGACGTTTTCACGATAAATTTATAAAGTATTTCGATTATCCACAACAGAATGATGTTTATGTAGCTTTAATAAAATGAATTGATATTTTGGAAGCACTAATATGATACTTATGAAATATATTAGTCGCGAATCATTGGAGTTATAAGACAACTTTGCTGGTTGGGATACCTCATGTGATACGCATATATCGACTGCCAAGCGAGAACTGTCCTGAAAATTTTTCCGACCTGACCGACCGCCCCACAGTGGACGGAGATCTACATTTCCGCCCCGCGCCGCGCCGCGCCGCGTTTCCGACCTTGTGGACGGCCAGCTTAATAGGGATAATTTTTTTTCTTGAAAATTTCGGGAGACTGTCAAAACTTCTTTTCCGTTGCACCATTCCGAATGATTCAAAATGGCGTATTGTCAATGAAACAAGATCACAATTATATAATTATATAAGTGAAGAGTTTAGGAAAAATATACTGAAATCTATCTCGGAAATTATTCTGACCTTAAACTCAACACACTAAACTTATTTTACGAATAAACACAAAAATATTAATTGAAATTATATAATTTGCATATACCTAAGTTCCACTCGGACATCAACTTTCGACAGACGTAATAGACATGCGTTTTTGCGCGTATGTTCTGGGGAACATCGCGTTATAGTTTTGCCCAAATGTGAAATTCTGTGGTGCCACGATAACTTGAGAACGGAGAGAGCTAGCGACTTGAAATTTTCAGAGTAGGTGGCGCATCCAAATACGACGGACAAGTTCGTTAATGGGTATAATCGGCCCAATGGTTTCCGAGTAATAATTTTGTTTTCAACCAAAATAAATCCGATCGAATTTAAACTTGGTGAATAGTTGTAGAATATAGACCTAAGCACGTTTATGAAATTTTGTGAGAATCGTATCGCTAGAAAATTATTAAAAAATTATTAAAAAATATTTTTGTTGTCATGATAACCTGAGAACGGAAAGAGACAGCGGCTTGAAAATTTCAGGTTAGGTTGTGCATCTGAATGCGACATTTGAGTTTGTTTATGAGCATAATCGTCCTAACGGTTTTAGAGTTATAGCCATCTGAAATTTTCTGAAATTTGGATGTTTTTGGTTCCTCATTAACTCGAAGAATACAAAACCGATTGGATTCAAACATGGTTATTAGTTGTAGAATGCCAACGCGAAAATTTTTGCAGAATTTCGTGAGGATGGTATAACTAGAAAATTAAAAAAAAAATAATTAAAAATAATTGAAAAAAATTCTATATATCATAAACTATTCGTCCGGCATGGCTGAAATTTTGGGAGAGCCTGCAAAACCTAACTCTACTGCAGAATTCCAAGTTTGAACACGATCGGATCTATATTGTTGGAGAAACGCGCAGCCTTTTGTGAGTTCGGTAGCGGATGTGAATCGTCGTATGATATGTTGTCTATGGTCGTACTTTTGCGAGAAGCTTCAAAAATAAAAATATGAATGTCATGATGACATATCTTTTACGCGTATGTTATGGGAAAATTGTGTTATTTCATCACAAATCTATGGGAGATGATAGCCCTACATCGCATGCGCCCCGTTTTAACCTCAACATCTGATCAAAACACATAACACAAATACAAAACGTAAACAAAATATTCTCAATCCACGAAGTACGAACGAGTATTCCTTCCGTTGAAAATAATCGAGATTACCTTGTATTTGAAGATTGGAGGAATCTAGAAATATTGTTTACGTATGTGAAAGAAATTCCAAATTATGGAGAACTGTGGAAAAGTTGTTCATAAAGAAGATATCTGGTATATGTCCTTCAGGATTTCTGGCTAAAAATCAGCAGTAAGTAATAGAAGTGAATTGAATGAATTACTTCACTCAGAGAAATCCCAGTCTTAATATTTCCTTTCAGGTTGGAATGAATTAAGGTCCAGTTGACGTAGAGCAAAAAAGTAATGCTTTTCGACAAATAGAATGCATGAGTTACTCTTGGAGTTACTGCAGATAGAATTCTTAAAAATTGGTTCAGGCACTGACGTGAAGTCAGGAGCTTTTGCGCGTATGTTCTATTGTCCATACTCCTGTAATGAACACTCTTCTTAATCGAATTTACCATGATGAATTCTATTGTCTATTCTCCTGTATTGGACACTCTTCTCAATCGAATTCACCATGATGAATTCTATTGTCCATTCTCCTGTATTGGAGAATGAACAATAGAATTCATCATGGTGAATTCGATTGAGAAGAGTGTCCAATACAGGAGAATAGACAATAAAAATCATCATGGTAAATTCGATTAAGAAGAGTGTTCATTACAGGAGTATGGACAATAGAACATACGCGCAAAAGCTCCTGACGTCACGTCAGTGCTTGAACCAATTTTCTTTTTCTCATTTCAATTTAGGCGTATATGCGATGCGTCTCACCCTGACTTACCCTATCTCAGAAAGAAGTTGCCATCTGACAACATAGCGGTTAGAAAGGTTTGGTGGAAACTCAAAAAAGTTGGGTTATGTAAGTTACGTCCAAGTGAGAATATGTATTTCAATTTTGATGATATTTCCACATGGATCGATTTTCATCAGTTTCGATGCATAGTTTTGAGGATCCATACATGAGCAAGCATCAGAGCTTTTTCCAATTCTACGTACTTCGAGTAAACTGTGTGAATCTTAGGGAAGTTTCTTCGTTGCCCATTTCCAAGAGATTATTGATGGAAATTATGAACCAAAATTTTATTTGAATGAATTTCCATCGTTCCACCTTCCCCAGTCTCTGAACTCCTAATAGCTCTACTCCAACAAAGTATTAGCTAGGCGACGATCAAAGGAGGAGGAGGAAATCATTGGAAGATTTGAGGTGGGGAACAAAAACTATAAATTTCATCAACCATAAGAATTCGACAAATTGATTGAAGAAAAGTTACCTACATACATCAATTATTCTATCCCATATTATTATGAAATTGGCAAAAATATAAACCAAGACTTTATTAACTTACTGACTATAAGATGATGAAACTTACTAATTCGGCAATTGCTTGAAAATGTGTACACACACTCAATTTAATTAATTGAGCCGGAATCATATTGTTCAGAACACGAGTACCCAAATGAGCCAACCCTTTTTGCACCTAACCATTTCGTATTTCATCAGGAAAGCAGAGCGACGAAGATGGAATATCTCAACTCTACTTATCGTCGACCATCTTCTAGTGTAACGATTTAAAGAGGTGGAAGGTGTGGCCACTGGAGTGGAATTATATGATCATACAGAACAATTCATAAGTAATTCACAAGTTTTTCTCTGCTCCTTTTTGCGGAAGTGCCCACTAAACCTTCCCATTGAAATTTAATTGTCAGTCCGCACGATCCATATTTCTGTATTTATAAGTACATATACTCAAACTTATTATTATTATTATCAGACTTATTAGAAATTTTACTGAAGTACTGTTCTGATTCTGGTTCTTAAGAATTACTCTAATAACCGTTCAGTTTCAGTAGGTATCACATGGACTTTATACTATTCAATTCTATGATTTAATTTGGTGCGAATGTTCTATAGTCCGCTTAAGATATATTGACATCAAGGGTGCCTATGGAAAATCGAAATTCAGTTTGTAAAGGCCGATCTAGTTATATTTGAAGTCACATAATATAGGTTGTTCGCATTGAAAATTAATATGAAGGCTGATGAACTGTTATGTATTATTTCTTGACAATCGATATATAACAAAACTCGAACCGTGGGATATTTTTTACAATTTTTGTTTATAATTAATCGCTCTGAGTTTGAGTATCTCCGCTTCTCCGCAGCCCTGTGCTTTTAAAAATGTCTGGAACCTATTACAATTCCTCTCGCCCAACAAAAAGGGAACGAGAGGTTTCACTGTATTGAGATGCACATGATTATTATGTCAAAAGGTTCTTCATCCTGGATTGAGAAGACTATCCAATTTTTGTTATTTATGAATAGTGATTTTTTCAATTCCTTGAATAATTGGGTTCTGGGTATCAACATCATATATATGTTTGTTTCATCAGTCTACTGCAGTTGAACTTAAAAAATGATCCTTCCAAAATCTCAGGATGAAATACATTCGGGACTTAGTGGTTTGAATTTCCAAGGTACTTCAAGAATGCATTTATAATTGAAGGATCTTCAATTAATTACAAATAGGAGATAGCATCGAAAACATCCAAGGTTATATTAATAATTCATTTCTATGGCACAGTAACTTTTTGTGACCAGAAATAAAGCACCGACTGCACTTTCAAGGCCAACTTCGATGTCGATATTTCTTAAACAGACTATAGGGAACAGCGTGCTATCATTTTGGTAAAATGTCTGTATGTTTTGCCGAAAATAGTCTCCAATAACGATTAGGGTCGACCGCAGTAAGTAAACTTCAAAACTTTTTACTTATTCATCTGAGGGTTCGACTCAATGATGAAGAATTCGAGGTCGAATTCGATCCTGGCCGGCCGTTGCTACGATAACTTTTGAACGGAAAGAAATTTTCAGGGATTGTTGCGCATCCGAATATGACGGTTATGTTCGTTAATGGGCATAATCGGCCAAAAGGTTTTGGAGTTATACCTATCTGAAATTTTGTTATTTCCTCAATAACTGAAAACATACAGATCCGATCCAATTTTACTAATCTCTTAAGTACCTATTGTAGATAAATTCATGAACATTGATACATACATGAAATATTGCTCAAGGATGAACATTCAGCTTCTCATTGAAAACGGTTCACTTGTGCGGGAGGACATTTAAAACTATCATGACAAATCAATTAACTTGTTGATATTTAATTCGAAAAATATATAAATTTAAATACTTCGCCATATACCAAATTGTTTTCCGCAATATTTTACAATAAGTTGTTCTGTTGTTCAAATGCATTGAGAAAGGTTTTTAGGGCATTGTTGAGGCCAATTTCTGGTTGACTATTTTTTCAAATAATAAACCAGCGATAACTATTTGTAGTCCTTTCTGGTCTCTGCGATGTTCACAATTATGAATTTTTCACTCAAGTCACTATGCTACTCCTGAATATCAAAATTTAAATCAATAGGATCTGTAGTTTTGGATATTAAGGCAAACGACATACCAAATGAGCAATATCGGTAACCATTGGACCTCAAAGCCACCCTGCAAATTTGCAGTCTCTGAGCTCCCATCTTCTTGCGCGTTCTGAAGAACAGCGTGCCCAAATGGCCGTATTATATATATAAATTAGTATATAGAGATAGCGACCTGAAATTTACCGGGTAGGACGCACAAATTCTTTAATGGGCATAATCGGCCCAATGGTTTCCGAGTAATAATTTGGTCTTCAACCAATACTAATCCGATCGAATTGAAACTTGGAGAGTAGTTGTAGAATATAAACCTAAAGACGTTTGTGAGATTTTGTGAACATCGCTAGAAAATTTTTAATAAATTAAAAAATAGTTTTTACGTCACGATAACCAAAGAACGGAAAGAGATAGCGACTTGAAATTTTCAGGTTAGGTTGAGAGTCTGAATGCGCCATTTGATTTTGATCATAGGCATAATCAGCAAAACGGTTTTGGAGTTATACCCATCTGAAATTTGGTTATTTCCTCAATAACTCGAAAAATACAAAAACGATCCAATTCCAACATGGTTATTAGTTGTAGAATGGCAACGCAAAAATTCTTGCTAAATTTCGTGAGGATCGTATCACTAGAAAATCTTTAAAAAATCAAAGAAATTTATTGAAATAAATCTTTATATCAGGAACTATTAGTCCGACATCGCTGAAATTTTGCAAGAGCCTTCAGAACCTAACTTTACTACCAAGTTCCAAGTTTGAACATGATCGGATCTACATATATTGTTGGAGATCCGAGCAGCCTTCTGCGAGAACAGTAGCTGGATGATCGTTGCCTCGACAACTCTCGAACGAAAGGAGATAGGGACTTGCAATTTTCAGGATAGGTTGCACATCCGAATGGGAGAGTTAAGTTTGCTGTTGGTCATAATCGGCTCAACGGTTTCAGAGTTATACCCATCTGGAGTATTATTTCTTCGATAACTCAAAAAAATATAGACTCGATCGAATTGAAACTTGAAATTTTGTGAGGACCGTACCACTAGAAAATTTTTGAAATATTACGAAAAAATATTATGTATCTCATGAATCCTTGAGAACGGAAAGAAATAGCGACTTGCAGTTTTCAGGGCAGATTGCGCATCTGAATACGACATTTAAGTTCGTGAACCAGCATAATCGGCCAAATGGTCTTGGAGTTATATCAATCTGAAATTTGGTTCTTATTTCCTCAATAACTCAACATATACAAATCCGATCCAATTCAAATATGGTTATTAGTTGTAGAATGCCAATTCTCGCAAAATTTCGTGAGGATCGTAGCACTAGAAAATTTTAAAAGAATCATTGAAAAAAAAATTGGTTCAAGCACTGACGTGAAGTCAGAAGCTTTTGCGCGTTTGTTCTCTTGTCCATTCTCCTTTATTGGACACTATTAATCGAATTTATTTTTATTTAAGGTTAAGAGTGTCCAATAAAGGAGAATATACAAGAGAACATACGCGCAAAAGCTTCTGACTTCACGTCAGTGCTTGAACCAATATTTTTGTCAAACTTATTGCTTAAAAGTTCAGAAATTATTCAAGTCTTAAAAGGAATTTAAATTGATGATGTATTTGTACAAACACTACAAACACTAGACTGAAATTTCATCTCGGTTCACTGAAGTCGAAGTTTATATAAACTGCAATTAATAATAATAATTGATCTTATTTCTTATTGTATCGTTTGATATAGTTCACTTATCATTTATTATTTTATATATTATTATTCAGTGTGAAGGACAACAACAATTGCTCAAGAGCATTCTCCTGAAACTATTTGATTGATTATTGTATTTTTCTTGTGGTTGGGTTGACTGGCTCGAGTCAATTTCTATGAGATTCTGAATCAGGGGTGCAGGAAACCAGAAAGGTTTCGGGACGCCATGTCGAACGAAATACAAGTCAAATTCTACCTTATTTTATTTAACTAACATCTGTTGTGTATCGCAGTAAATCATCATCATCATTCTCAATCAGCCCTCTGAGTCCAGTGCTGGACATGGGAATCCCCTAGTTGAGTGCATTCTCTTCTTTCTTGAGCGCTACGAATCAAGTTTCTGCGCGTATTTTCTAGGGAACATCGCGTTATCATTTTGCCCAAATGTCTGTAATTTTCGAATTTTTCGCCGAAAATGGTCTCAAACGATTGGGTTAGACTCCCTGATGAATAATTCGAGGTCAAATTTGATTCTGCCGGTCCGGCCGTGGCCACGATAACTTGGGAACGGAAAGAGCTAGCCACTTGAAATTTTAGGGTAGGTGGTGCATCCCAATACGACGGACAAGTTCGTTTTGGGGATAATCGGCCCATGGTTTCCGAGTAATAATTTTGTTTTCAACCAATATAAATCCGATCAAATTGAAACTCGGTGAATAGTTGTAGAATATAAACCTTATCACGTTTGTGAAATTTTGTGAGAATCGTATCACTAGAAAATTTTAAAAAAATACAAAAAAATATTATTTATGACACGATAACCTGAGAACGGAAAGAGATAGCGGCTTGAAATTTTCAGGTTAGATTGTGCATCTGAATACGACATTTGAATTTGTCTATAGGTATAATCGGTCAAACGGTTTTGGAGTTATACCTTATACCCATCTGAAATTTGGTTGTTATTTCCTCAATAACTCGAAAAATACAAAATCGATATAATTCAAACATGGTTATTAGTTGTAGAATACCAACGCAAAAATTCTTGCGGAATTTCGTGGGGATGATATATTTTGAGAATTTAAAAAAAATCAATCATTTAAAATAATTGAAAAAAATTCTATATACCAGAAATTATTCGTCCGGCATCGCTGAAATTTTGCAAGAGCCTTCAGAACCTAACTCTACTGCAAAGTTTCAAGTTTGAACACGATCGGATCCATATTGTTGGAGATCCGAGCAGCCTTTTGTGAGTTCGGTAGCTGGATGGAAATATCCCTCAAATTTTGCGAGAACCTTCAAAACCATGAATGTCATTATGACATATTTTTTCACCACAAATCAATGGGAGATGATAGCCCTACATTAGGGTCCTGTAGCGGTCAGACCTGGTTTTGAAAGAGATCCTCCTTAGGAAGAGGCAATTTAATATTGAAGGGATTTCTATGAACAAGAGTGAATATCTTTGCAAAATAGTGAAGGTGATTCTTCTTCAAGAGATCCATGCGCCTGCAGAGGAAAATATTTGTGAGAGGGGACTTTTGAAGGGTTATGTATTATTTTTAATATGATTTCGCTTAAATTTTGCTGAAGGCTTCCAAACTAAACTTTAAACTAACCACACTTTTTGAGATTGTGAGGTGAGAGGCTCATTTGTCGATATTAAATCTCGTGATGGGTAGAAAGGCCATTTAGGCCAATTTTTCTATCACTAATGAGAATATATCTTTATATGTTTCACCTCAATACCTTTAGATCTATCAATGGGCATTTATTGGTTAAGAATAAATAACACATTGAATATTACTGGAATTCAATTGAATTTCATTCAATATGTTAGTAACTAAACTTAAGATTTTCTTTACTTTGATTATTTAAATTAGACATTAATTGCAGTAATATTTTTCTAGAATAATTATGTATTCTTCTCCCAAAGAAGAATTGAAGGTAGACAATGGGCTAATTTTTTCATCATTGCATTATATCCTGACTTCACGAAAAAAAAATGGTTCAAGCACTGTCGTGAAGTCAGGAGCTTCTGAGCGTATGTTATTCTGCCCATTCTCCTGTATTGGACACTCTTAATCAAATTCACCATGGTGAATTCTATTGCCTGTTCTCCTATATTGGACACTCTTAATAGAATTTACCATGGTGAATTCCACTAAAAGTGTCCAATACAAGAGAACAGACAATATAATTCACCATGGTAAATTCGATTGAGTGTCCAATGCAGGAGAATGGACTAAGAACATACTCGCAAAAGCTCCTGACTTCACGTCAGTGCTTGAACCAATTTTTTTGTATTGTCGTATGTCCAAAGAGTTGGTGGTCTTCCTCTATCTCTATTCGAAGTAAATACTTGGTTCGAAATTCCCTCGCCCAAATTAACATACTGCGTGATTATTCAAATCTTTGACTATTATGTTGATAGCATTTTCGTCAATGGGTACCTGAAGTAAAATGAATATCCCTCTAACGTCTTTGGATGATTTCTATGGAAACGTGAACACCTGTTGCATTAGTTAGAAAGCTAAAAGCTGATTTACACGTATTTCGTAGCTGGCACCAGTATCACTGCTGCATTTGCCAGCACTCTTATATGTGAACACTTTTTCGTGCCATGGCAGCTAGCACTGGAGCGAATTGGTAACACCCGAGCCAATATTGCAGGCTACATCTGAAGACATCTATGTGTTCCAGTTGCATTGAACTTATCTTGGACTGACATTCTTGTACAATAATTGCTCTTTCAAACGATGTATCGAAAGACACATAATGTTGCATTTATTTCATTTAATATAATAAAATATTGTAAATAGAAATGTTCCAAATGAGAACCACCGTTTCTTATACAACGATGAAATCTTCATCGCTTCTCTGTGGTGGTTACTCCTAGCCTCATTTCAGCATCATTACTTCTGCTGCTTTATTGATTATTTAAATAAGTTGGCCACGATCTCGAACATTCTCATTGTAAGCCCATCATTCCTCCCCATGAATGATAATAATCAATTGGAGTCAGATACGGTTATCTGATAGGATAGGCGATAATGGTAAACGATAAATATCTTCAAATATATGGGTTGGTCGAAATGGATGGATTTGCAAGATCCTCGGCTCCTCCTTCGATTTCTGTCGACCAACCAACAAATTTGACATCTGTCAGGTCGGATTAAAATGGACCAGGTTCTACATTTTTTACGTAAAATATGCCGATACAGACCGTTTTCGAACGATAAACTTGGCAAAAAGTGAAGATGAGGGATAAAAGCCGTCGAATAATATGTAACATGATGATATTTTCCTGAAATTAGAAAGATGCAAAAAGATATCCAAGGTAGGTTAAACTCACTAATGAAGAATTCGAGGTCAGATTCGATTCGGTCCGGCTGTCCGACTTTGATACTGTCAGATCCAAGAAATACTAGGACCTCAGTAAGAACAAGCTGCACCTCCTCACTAGCTTCCTCACATGACACTGGGGCCTCAGGAAGCATATATATATGAGATTAGGGCTAGCAGAAACTGACGAGTGCAGATTCTGTTGGGAGGCGGATGAAACTCCTTATCACCTGACAACGGAATGCCTCGCCATCTCAAACCAACGCAAGGAATGCTTTGGGCAAGAAATCTGCAGGAGCGAAGACCTAGCCTCCTTGAAGTCATCCCAAATACTGGAGTTCATCAGAACTCTGGAACAGGAAGGTGAGCTGTAGATGGTAATGACATCGACATCTCTGAAGGGGGTGCACAATAGACCTTAAGGTCGCAGTGCAACGTTACCCCCTACAACAATGTACAATATACAGGGTGAGTCTTTGACCACTGCATTAATTTTAACCAAAGATTCCTCTCATCAAATGAAACACTTTTTTCATTTACCATTTTTCCAGATTCGGCTCAGGTAAAAAGTTACAAACGTGGTTTACAGCTTGATTCGGGATTCCAAAACTCGGGGACGGATCCATAAAAGTAGCGAAATTTCTGGAGTTCTCCATTTTAAAACATTCAATGAAGAATATCTCGAAAACGGTGCGTTCAAGGAGAAATGGTGAAGAATAATTTAATGTTCTAAAACGATGGAATATTCTTGAAATGACTCAAGAAAAACTTTATATGCTTTCTTTATGCTAATTTCGTTTAGTTTTATGAATCCACGAGTCCATAACTAGAAAACCAGTAGAAGTAGAAAATAACTAATATTTGGAAAATATGTATCATAGTTATAGGAAACTTTACGCCAACATTCATTTTATTCGAAAAAAGGATGTCAAAGCTACAAAATAAAAACTGATTTTTTTTCAAAATTTCAACAGCCTGAATCTTTTTACCTGAGCTGAATTGGGAAAAATGTTAAATGAAAAAAGTGTTTCCTTTGATGAGAGGAATCTTTGGTTAAAATTAATGCAGTGGTCAAAGACTCACCCTGTATGTACATGTACATACATACATTTCAATATTTTTTATCAATTTTTTCTGTAAAATTTCTGCTATTACCGACCGCCTCTAAAAATAGTTCCCTGCGACGTTCGTAATATTTCGTCGCTGTTTTGGCTAATAGTCGCCACCAAATGTATTTTTATTTCTTCGCAGAAGAGTAAACAGATGCGTTGTGTGTTATGCTGACAAAAAATATTACAATTTCGGATAATGCGGAGGTATCGTAAGAATCATTTCGGATAATCCGATCCATCGGTCATTTCGGACAATGCGGATTTCGCATAATCGGGTTTCGGATAATCGGGAGTCGAGTTGAGAATTGATGACATGCCTAAACTTTGAAGTCTAATATATATCGGAAACAAAGCCATAATCAAAAAGTTTATTTTTCATTTTTTATCAAGAATATCAGCCTCTATACGTTCTTAAATTTTCCCCTCGACTATTGAATCACCCTATATTTTGTTGAAATTAAATTCAATAGAACCATTTTCCATTGGGTTTATGCAACACGTTTTCATCACCTTTTTAGTTTCATATTCTCCTGACTCAAAATCGCATAGCAGTCAATCCCATCATTAGGCAACGTGACAACCACATGAACGATTTGTTGACTGTTTTACGGCATTTTCAAAATTAAGGATTATTAATAGAGTAAAAAATAGATTTTGATGTGTTTAAGACTTGGACATGATTAATATACAAATATATTTCGGGTTTTGTCCCATTTTCAAAATTGAGTGGAAATAAACTTAACGTTTCAATAATTCAACTCTTTTGAACTCTGGAATTGGGATTAGTAGACAATTGTTAATCGTTGCAAATCGTCCCAACCTGATCGGAGTTCTGCATCATGTTTTCATCACCTCTCTATTGTCATGTAATCCTAACCTTACATCTCACAGGAACGGTATTTATTGACTCAAGGACTATTTTTCAATACCGCGATTTTGGAACGGTATTTTAGCGTAACTTTGTCGGGCATGGAAAGAGATGGCGACTTGCCATTTTTAGCAGGTGTGCAACCAAATGTGTCTTTTCAGTTTGTTAATAATAATCGGCCCAACGCTTTTGGATATCCATGTGAAATTTGGTTGTTATTTCCTGAATAACAAAAAAGAATACGAATCCGATCCAATTCAAGCATGGCAATTAGTTGTATAATGCCGACGCGAAAAGTTTTGCAAAATTTCGTGAGGATCGTATATCACTAGAAAATTGATAAATTTAAAAACATTCTATATATCAGAAACTGTTCAAAATCATCCTGTATATAGGACGAACAATTTGATCTTGGAAAAGTGCCTTTATGCAAAATTCGGAACAAGTGGTTTGAGAGATTCCCATTTCCTTTAGCCACAGGAGCATAAAATGGCGTCGTTTGAAACTTGACAGTGTCGAAAACAAATTGATCTTAGATTACCAAACTAAATTGATCCACGTTTCATATACTAAAAACTGATTTAACAGCGCTTTTAACTTAACAGTTCTGTTAGATGAACAACACTTTGATCAGCAGTTCAGAAACAAGGTCCAGTCACGTAGTGATGGGAATACCGGTTACTTGAGTGTCGCGTTATATTCGCGACCGTTCCAGAGAAATACCGCGACAAATTACCGCGATTTTGTAACCGAAGTTACTGAAACGAGTAACTACTAACGACAACGATGCTGTAGAGTAGGGAATCCAATCCCGCACCAAAACATCAATCCCGGAAACGCGCGGGATTAAAGATATCAATCCCGCGGATCCGCAAGAATGCGGGATTGTTAACAATAAACAGGGTCTCCCGGATAAGATGGGAAACATTTCAATGGGAGACAGAAAACACCTAGAGGATCCCGAAAAACCCCCATTTGAAGTATCTAGGAATTTTAGTTTCTAATTTACAGGGTGTTTTTCAAATTTGAATGTAAATTAAAACCACTGTATATCCTGAACGGAATCACCGATTTATCCGAAATTTGGAATTAAGATAGCTTTCATGAGGTTCCAGAAATCTGTCATCAAATATCATTCGATTTGCAGGACCGTATCACATAAATTTGGACAGTCCTAAAAAGTCTGCGAAATCACCCTTTACAAGGAATTTCAGATTTCTTCGATATCTGCGTAAACGGTAACATTCATTTATTCAATTCGCCAAATAATATTGTATGGCACCATCCAAGTTGCCGATGACTGATTTTCTTTCTTGATAGTGACAATAATTTTTCCTCACGTGTCGATATTTAAAATCCTATTCATTTCGTAACGAAGGGAATTTTGAATCTTTAGGAATTGAATTAATTTAATATACATTATTTAATGTTAATTTCAGATTTCATTTGATGGAATACAGTTTTTTGAAGCGTAATTCAAGGATGGGTCTTTAACAATTATTTATGATTGTGTTATTTATTATTAGATACTAGGTTATTATAGTTTATTCTTTCTGATTAAATGATTTAAATGAATAATTGTTAAAGAATCATCCTCGAATTATGCTTTGAAAAATTGTAGTATTCCATCAAATGAAAACTGAAATTACCACTCAATAATGTATATTCAATTGATTAAATTCATGAAGTTTCGAAATTCACTTCGTTCCGAGATGAATAGGATGTTAAATATCGACGAGAGACGAGAGAAAAAATTATTTTCACTATAAAAAAAACAAGCCTTAGCATCCTGGATGGTGCCATGCAATATTATTCGGTGAAATGAACGAATCAATGTTAGAGTTTACAAAGATATCGAAGAAATCTTGAAACTCATTGTACAGGGTGATTTCACGCACTTTTTAGATCTGTTCAAATTTATGTATTACGGTCCTGCAAATCGAATTACATTTTATTGCAGTTTTCTGGAACCTCTTGAAAGTTATCTTCGTTCCAAATTTCGGATAAATCGGTGATTCCGTTCGGGAGTTTCAGTTGTTAATTTCCATTTAAATTTAAAAAACACCCTGTAAATCAGAATCTAGAACTCCTAGATACTACAAGTGGGGGTTCTTCGGGATCCTCTAAGTGTTTTCTGTCTCCCATCTTATCCGGGCCACCCTGTATATATTCATTGTACTCAACTTATTAAACATGCTAATAAAAAGGTCCTATGCAATTAAAAACATACTATAGTCGTAGCATAATAGTTATTTATGTTCCAAGGACGAAAAACTGTATATGACTTCTTAAATCATTTCACATTAGCAAATGACAGTTATTCTCACATATACCTATCTTTTTATTGAACCGTATGATGCCGTATTCATAGTGACCACCACAGCGGACGAAAAAGTGCTTCTTCTTGTTCTGCGATATTCCGTATTCGACAGTGAGAGTGCAAATCTCACTGTCGAATACGGAATTTTAGTATTGAGTGCCACAGATCCCGCACGGAAAATCCTGCAATGTTGATCCCGCAGAATTTCAGCGGGATCCCGAATTTGCGGGATTGGATTCCCTACTGTAGAGTAAATAAGTGATGGGAACCTTGGCAAACTATTAAGATTTGTTTCAGTCCCTTCAACTTTGTCTGCTAGATATCATTTCAAAATTATTTCCCTCAGCTTTGTTCACCTATACTTCACTTTTATAAAGTCTTCCAGTTGGTCATGATTTAGGTCTATCACGTTTTTGTAACTAAAACAGAGGCAGGTTGGCACTGCTGAAATATTGTCAAGGTCAAAACAATTCGCCGAGACGTTGCCAATTTCTACTCACAACATAATCATAACATAATCTTCAATCTTAGACAAGATATTATCACAGACCATTATCTTCGAATATAACAAACAATTAATCGCTTTGAAATTGAAAATGCCGAAAGTAGTTCTGAAGAAGCAGAGACAAATGCTGTACAGAACCGAAATCTGCAATAGGAAAACTTCATTCTGACATGTTGAACTCTCGAATGAAATTACTTAGTTTCCTATCATTATATTTTATTAAGGTATAAGAATGACTCGGGTTTCGTAGTACTACTACATTTTGAAACTGGAGTATTTCAAGTTGTTCAACAAGGTATTCAAATGTCTTTTGTAGGCTTATTTCTTGAGAATTTCGAAAAGTGGGTTATTCCACAGTTTGTTTAGAAGTTCTTCGGCCGGGTTATTCAGGTACTTTTATTCTTTTTTCAAATGAACTATCACAAAGTAACGGACTACTCTATCCATTATTTTTCAATAATATTCCAACACTTGATTCTTGATTTCCATACAAGAAAATAGCATAATTGAATATTCCAACCAGTTTATATGCGTGAAATATTTCCAATAACAAAAGAGGAAAATGTTTCTTCTACAGTCGCGAGGGCTGTGGAATTATTGAATTCACATAATATCTTCTCAAAGTCATTATTTTTCCGAAGTAAATTCACATTGTGAAAATACGTAATTACTACGACTTCTATATAACGCTGCGTAGTTATATGACAGGAAAATGACAATAACCTAACATTTTCAAAATATACATGGTAAAATGTGTTAAATTTTCCTGGCCAACCGGGAGACTTTATGAAAGTGAAAGGAGTATAGATAGACAGTATCCCTCGAAACTTTTCGTTTTCCTCCGTAGTAGGTGTTTTTTGTTAAATGTAAGAATTTTTTAGAAAAAACTTCCTTCTGACCATGAAAAAAATGGAAACTACCCGAGAATTCCTTCTTTTTCCTCCTTCCACCTTCCTCTTACTTTGCACCTACAGAACCTATGGCCATTTAAAACTTAAAGAGCCGGATTGGGATTGGTTTTTTAAACTTGGCAACGTCGATTGCAGATTATGCAGATAAAAAAAGATAATAAATCTGTTCCGCTGACTAGGTAAACAAAGATAGCTTATTTTGATCACATAATATAGCCAATTTGTTTTTTTACATAATATATACTGACTGTCAAAGAAACTGCAACACCCAGAAGGAGCAGTTATATTTCAATTTTTTTTGGTAAAACATAGATAGTATATGGCAAGGAGTAAATCATTGAAATTTGAAGAAGAAAACGAAGGGTTTACAATTTTTTTTAATAAATTTATTAATAATGTCCACCCCGATTATCTATACACTCCCCAACACGGCTTGGCATTGACACAATAAGATGATCTATTTCTTTTTGAGGGATACTTTTCCCAAGCTACCTCCAACTAAATTTAGGTAGTTTTTGAACCAAATTGAGAAGAATTTCCGATTGAAGAATCAGGGAAACTTCTATTTCGTTTCGCGTAGAATAGAATGCTGATATTTCGGAGCAGCTCAGTTTAACGTTGCTCTTTATGTACTGAAAATGTTAGCGAATTAGATGATACTTTATTCACCTAAATAGTAAACACAGAACAGATAGTAAATACCAAATATCAGATAGGTAATCAAAGTAATTGAAAAATCGAATTGAAAATTCAATTCGTATTGCAATAGACCGATAGGATGACCACTTTGTGAATTTGATGTAAATAAATAAAAACTTCTTACTCTTTTCTCGGGTTCAAAACGTACACTTGAAGGTGTGTGTGTGTGTGTGTGTGTGTGTACAAGCGATTTGTTTATACACGTATATATACGAGACCCCGTATTTCACTTCTGTATCAGGATAACAGGAAGATGCAGAACATTTCTCTACTGGAAATTTGTTTTAGGATCAATATTTATTTAAAATGGACTGGTACACTAGATAATGCTAGTTCATTATCATATTGACAATAATTATTACAAAATCCTGCGACAAGTTGGAGTTGGAGATTGCAGTCTATCAAGTTTTTAAAAGGTCACAAAATAGAATGTTTCAGATTCGGTTGAAAGAACCAATTACCAATTTATTATTATACCGCAGAGCCTGCGCCATGAAATAAGTTCTTTCGCAATTGCTGTTCTACTAGTTCTCGATCTGATAATTATACAAATTCGTTTTTCGCGCCAGTTTTAGGAACGGCAATAGAACTGTCCAAACGATTCTCAGTATTGACCAAGAATCGAATTTTGCTCAGTAATTCTTCCATTTTTCTTAGTATTCAATTTAAACGGAATACAACATTAAATAATGTAATTCAATATCCAAACAACGAACCTTGTTGACAGATTTTCAACTATCAGCTATAATAAAGTAGGGTCAAAGTCGATGGTTTTAAGCACAGCCCATTTTTTGCCAATGTTAGGGTGAAGTGATATTTTGAACGTAGGAAGACAGATTTTCCGCCGTATTCACAAAGCATTAAATCTCCGTTAAGTCCTAACTGAGGTCACAGTTAAGAATAAAAATTGGTTCAAGCACTGACGTGAAGTCAGAAGCTTATGCGCGTATGTTCTATTGTCCATTCTTCTGTATTGGACACCCTTAATCGAATTTACCATGGTAAATTATGTTGTCCATTCTCCTGTATTGGACACTCTTAATTCGAATTTACTATGGTAAATTCGAATTGAGTGTCCAATACAGGATAATGGACAACATAATTTACCATGGTAAATTCGATTAAGGGTGTTCAATACAGAACAATGGACAATAGAACATACGCGCAAAAGCTTCTGACTTCACGCCAGTGCTTGAACCAATTTTTTTTTTCGTGATTTTTTTTAAATTTTCTAGGGGTACGATTCTTAAAATATTTTTTTCGTTATTTTTTTCGAATTTTCTAGGGATATGGTTCTTACAAAATTTTAAACACGTCTTTATGTTGATTTTCTACTACTAGTTACAAAGCGCCATTTCGATCGAATATTTATTTTTTGAGTTATTAAGGAAATAATATTCCAGGTGGGTATAACTCGGAAACCGTTAGACCGATTATGCCCAAAAACGAACTCAACTCTCCCTTGCGGATACGCAACCTACCCTGAAAATTGCAAGTCCCTATCTCCTTTCGTTCGAACGTTATCGAGGCAACGGTCACCCATCTACTGAACTCACACAAGAATGCTCGAATCTCCAACGATATTCAACCGATCGTATTAAAACTTGAAACTTGGCAATAGAGTTAGGTTATGAAGGCTCTTGCAAAATTTCAGCAATTTCAAACGAATAGTTACTGATATATAGAATTTTTTTTTTTTATTTTCTATGATTTATTAAAAATTTTCTACAAATGCTATCCTCACCAAATTTTGCAAACATTTTTGAGTTGCCATTCTACAACTAATAACCATGTTTGAATTCAATCGGTTCAGTATTTTTCGAGTTAATGAGGAACAAAACACCACCAAATTTCAGAAAATTTCAGATGGCTATAACTCTAAAACCGTTAGGCCGATTATGCTCATAAACGAACTGAAATGTCGTGTTCTGGTGCACATCCTAACCTGAAAATTTCAAGCCGCTATCTCATTCCGTTCTCAAGTTATCGTGACAACAAAAATATTCTTTAATGATTTTTTTTAAATTTTCTAGCCATACGATTCGCACAAATTTCACAAACGTGCTTAGGTTCATATTCTACAACTACCCACCAAGTTTCATTTCGATCGGATTTATATTGGTTGAAAACAAAATTATTACTTGGAAACCACTGGGCCGATTATGCCCATTAACGAACTTGTCCGTCGTATTGGGATGCGCCACCCATTCTGAAAATTTCAAGTCGCTGGCTCTTTTCGTTCTCAAGTTATCGTGGCAACGGCCGGCCGGACAGAATCAAATTTGACCTCGAATTCTTCAATGGGGAGTCGAACTTAATCGTTTGAGAACATTTTTTTCAAAAAATTCGAAAGTTACAGACATTTGGGCAAAACTATATCGCGATGTTCCCCAGAACATACGCGCAATAAGAATCTCAACCTCAGTTAACATATATGTTACTGTGGTGAAACAGGCCTGTTTCACATTGATTTTCACGTAAACTGAGGTTGCGATTCTTATTCATCCTTAACTGAGGACCTCAGTTAGGACTTAACGGAGATTGAATGCTTTGTGAATATTATAACGAGAAGTTAGTCTTACTTCTCATTATTCGGGACATACAATATTTGCACAGACTGTTATGTTAGAATACTGATATCAAAAATTGGTTCAAGTACTGACGTGAAGTCAGGAGCTTTAGCGCGTATGTTCTATTGTCCATTCACCTGTATTGGACACCCTTAATCGAATTAACCATGGTAAATTATGCTGTCCATTCTACTGTATTGGACACTCTTAATTCGAATTTACCATGGTAAATTCGAATTGAGTGTCACGGCTTTCTTCGGAATTTCATCTATTCAAGCATCAAAATCAGATAATGCCAAGATACCAGGATGAATATACTACCAACCAATTTCAACTTTTCAATATAATCGGTAGGTACCCACCTGAAATGGGTTCGTTTGCTCCTCAATCGGCTTTGGCAGCCATGTTGTGACGTCAGCTGACAGTGGTCTATTGAGTTGCACGTGTGTCACTTTTGATGAACTTGTGAGGCCTAGTTTCTGAACGCAAAAATAGATAAAATTTGAGAAAAGCACTGACGTGAAGTCGGAAGCTTTGGCGCGCATGTTGCAAAGTCTATTCACACCTCATACATAGTCGATCAAGCTGAAATTCGGTACTCGATTATAAAATGGCGGCTTGAAAGTATGTGTGAGGAATTTCGCGGATCCTGACGCATAGTTTCTGAAATATAGTAAAATAAAAAAGTGATCCTCACGAAATTTCGCAGAAATTTGCGGCATTCGTCGGCATTCTACAAGTGATTAACAAGTTTGAATTGGAACACATTTGTATTTTTAGAGTTATTGAGGAAATAACAATGAAATTTTAGATGTGTATAACTCCGAATCCGTTTAGCCGATTATGTCTATTAAAGAACATAAATGTCGCATTTTAATGCGCAATCTACCACCCATCCATCAGCAACTGAACTCGTCCAAGGCTGTTAAGTTTCCAAAATTTTTTCAATATCTCCAACAATATAGATCATGTTCGAATTCAGAATTTGGCTGTAAAATTAGGTTTGGAAGGCCATCGCAAAATCTTAGCCATATCGGACCGAGAGTGTCTGAAATACTGAATATATTTTAAACACTTTTAGATATTATGATCCTCACAAAATTTTATATATAGGAGTCAATGTGTTGGCGTTCTACAATTAGTTACCAAGTTATAAGTTCGATCGGATGTGAATTGTTTGAGTTATTGGGAGAAAAAATTAAATCCGAAATCTTTTGGCCGATTATGTCCATTAACGAACTCAACTGTCCCATTTTGATGCGCAACCTACCCTGAAAATTTGAAGTAGCCATCTCTTTCCGTTCGAATGTTATCGTGGCGACATAATTAAATTTGGCCTCGAATGCTTCATCAGTGAGTCGAAGCTAATCGTTTGAGACCATTTTCGGCAAAAAATTCGAAATTAACAGACATTTGGGCAAAACGATATAGCAAATTGTTCCCTAACATGCGCGCAATAAATGTCGCAAATATGTATATTGAATCGCTGATAGGCTTTTTAGGTGTACACCTAGTTCAAACCGCTTTTTGAGTATCCCCTTGCAAATAAATGAATAAATAATATCTGGATCAACAAAATATACAGAACTTCTTTGAATTCGATTGGAGACCTCTTTTTCTTCATGTTAGCCTGATGGTAGATTCCATTTTAACGTGGTAACTTACTAAATGGTTTCAGGTCGTCACTTGAAGATGGCATAATTAATATTGGTTGTTTTACTATAACCTGAGCTGGTATAATTTCATAAGATTGGTTGAACTGACAATTGAAGTGGTCTTTACAGAAAAAAGTGGAAAGGAAAGCCCTGTGGACAGGAGCTTTGGCGCTCTTGTTCAAACTTTGACAAATCATATCTCCGAATGTATTGGTTTCTCAGAGTTGGTAATGATATCAATGGATTCTTATTTAATTTAATTTGTTGTATGATGCAGTTCTATCTATATCTATCTATATTTTCAAGAATTTTCGTAATTAAACTCAAAACATAGGTCGATGACTCACCTCATGTTGGATTTACATACATCAGCAAATTATAATTAGAGTATTCTATGAAATCATATAGAATTGAGAATAAGTATTGAAATTTTGGAAAATCATATCTCAGAAAGTATTAGTTTGTTAGAATTGAGAATGATATCAATTGATTCTTATTATGGAACTGCATCTTATAAAAAATTGAATTCAAAATTTGTGATATGAAAAAATTTTTTGTTACTCCGAAACCACCAGGATTTTGCGCAATAACGAACTTAACCGAGATATTTATCTCCCAAACCTACTCTGAAAATTTCAAATGTCTAGCTCATTCCGTTTGAGATTTATCGGACGGCCGGGCAGCGATTTTGAGAAGGGATTAATTATTGATCAGTGAGTCGAACCAAATCGTTTAAGACCATTTTCAGTAAAACATTTGAAAATTACAGACATTTGGGCAAATTGATAAGCACTTATTTGTACAAGAGCGGCAAAAAGAAGGCGACTGATTCTATTCTTCGTATCATCAATTTGGAATTTGGAATTATCTTCACCTCAGTGTCGACCTTAGGTTTTATTTATATTATAATATATAGGAAAAGACGATATACATTCCCATCAGGTTTTTCGAAACTGCGTTTAGTTGCGTCATTGGTCGCTAGAGTCCGGCGAGTCGCTGCACGAAGATTTCTATTTGATATGGTTAGCGAATCCTATTTCAATTTTTAGGCGTCGTTTGAGAAATTAAACACAAGATGGCATTGAAAATGATTTTTCTATGACAGTCATTAAAAGCCGTTATCCTATGTTCCATAGTAACTTCGGAAGATTGTGCATTGTTGTATACCGTTTGCAACAAATTTTAATTGTGCTTCGATCTCTCTGGGGGTTGTTCGTCCAATGCGTATTATAACTACTCGGCGGGTTTTACTTTGCAACCACATAGCAATGACGGCAATGTAAATCCATAAAGAAATTAATTCGATATCAAATAACTAAGAAAAAAATGGGTTCAAGCCCTGTGGACAGGAGCTTTCTGGCGCTCTAGTTCAAACAGACAAATTATATCTCCGAAAGTATTGGTTTCTCAGAGTTGGGAATTATATCAATGTATTCATATAATAGAACTGCATCCTAAAGGAAATTCAATTCAAATAATAGTTTATTTATCAAGATTAAATGAGCAATCATGAGAATGAGAAAAGCACCATGGAAGAAATCAAATTAAATCTGGTCAATTTTGCCCAATAACGAACTCAACCGAGATATTCATCTCCCTAAACTACTCTGAAAATTTCAACTACCTACCTCATTCCGTTCGAGAGTTATATCTATGTCTATGGATGAAAAGCAGTCTCACTACTCTCAGATCTCTTATTTCATGTTCAGTTCCGAAATGTAAGAATTTTCTGAGAAAAACTAATATCGGAGCAAACAACTGAGATTTAACTCACTTCGCTCACAATTCTCAGGAACATCATTTGACATTATGACAATTCATATTCATACATAGAATAATATCATTCTGTGACAACGTTGAAATACGATTTATTATTGAAATTTTGAAAAATCATATCTGAGATTTTTCTCACTTCGCTCACAATTCTTCAATTGAACATCATTTGACATTATGACAATTCATATTCATACATAGAATAATATTATTCTGTGACAACGTTGAAATACGATTTATTATTGAAATTTTGAAAAATCATATCTCCGAAAGTATTAGCTTGTTAGAGTTAAAAATGATATGATTGGATTCTCATGATAAAACTTTTTATTAAAAAAAATTTAATTTGGAATTTGTTCCGTAAAAAAAAAATTTTTTTTTTGTTACTCCGAAACCATTTGTCCGATTTTGCCCAATAACGAACTTAGCCGAGATATTTATCCCCCAAACCTACTCTGAAAATTTCAACTCTCTAGCTCATTCCGTTCGAGAGTTATCGTGCCTACGGCCGGCCGGACCGGCCGGCCGGACCGGCCGGACCGGCCGGCCGGACAGAATGAATTTCGACCACGGATTCTTGATCAGTGAGTCGAACCAAATCGTTTAAGACCATTTTCATCGAAATATTCGAAAATTACAGACATTTGGGCAAATTGATAAGCACTCAGTTCCGAGGAACTAGAGCGCCAAAAAGGTCAACCTATATATCTCTTGGAATGGTTAGTTTAATGTAAATAATAGAACTACTCATATATTATACAGTGCGTTTCAAAAAGTATGCACCAAGGGTGAATTTTCTCGCCTGTATAGTTTATTGAAATTTTAGTTTTCGGGAAAGTTGGTGCTCAAGAAATGATGACTTTTGACATATATGTCATTGATCCTGTTACTCTGCAAACCTGTCAAAATTGACATTTTTTTAGAAAAATGACCGAAAGACGTACAGATCAGAACAATATCAAAAAGTTTCTGAAAAAAATGTTGCTCAGAATTTAATTTTATACCAAACTGACCAATTTCATAGTGAAATTGCGAAATTTTTTGATATTAATATTTTGATGACAGCACGCTAGATGGAGCTCCGGGCTTTGCTCAAATTTGAAAAATGATTTGGAATGTAATTCCAATGAAACTGACATTATCACAATTCAAATAAAGTTTATATTAATTCAATGTTCTTCACAAATTATAATTACTATCGTTAAAACATCACAATCTTAGTGCAAACCGAATTATACTTGAGAAATGAAATGCGCAAAGTGCTAATATCTTGCTAATTCTGGGAACATCATAAAAAATTGAATTCTTCGATTTCACATCTGAAGAAGAATTATCCAATTCTCTGAAATCCCTTGTGAATTTATTAACTCAAATACCACTAAAAACGCAATACAGACCTCATCTAAAACAAAGATACCTGTGAAAATAATAAAATCAATTTCGCAGGCGCATATAATTATAAACTTACAAATTATTTATTTATTTAATTCGCCTGTCAACTTGATTTAATTTTCACAGGTTACTTCGTTTTAGAATATGTCTGTTTTGTGTTTTAGTGCTATTTGAGTTAATAAATTCACAAGGGATTTCAGGGGATTGGAAAATTATTTTTCAGATGTGAAATCGAAGAATTTAATTTCGTATGATGTTCCAAGAATAATTAGCAAGATATGAGCTATTTGCGCATTTCATTTCTCCAGTATAATTCGTATTGCACCAATATTGCGAGGTTTTCAATTTAGTAATCATAATTTATGAAGAACATTGAATTTTGATAATGTCAGTTTCATTGGCAATACATTCCGAATAATCTTTCAAATTTCCGCAAAGCCCAAAGCTCCCTCTAGCGTGCTGTCACCAAAATATTAATATCAAAAAATTTCGGAATTTTACTATGAAATTTGGCAGTTTGGTATAAAATGAAAATCTGAGCAACATTTCTTTCAGAAGCTTTTTGATATTGTTCTGATTTGTACATCCTTCGGTCATTGGCGCTCTTGTTCCTCGGAACTCAACATCGAGAAATGCGTTTGTATATCTTTCTGTAGAAACAACACACCTGTGCATTTTGAATATTTTTTGAATGGCCTCAAACTGACCCGGGTAGACAGAATAAAAGATCTGGGTGTAATTTTCGACACGAAGATGTCTTTCAATATCCATTTGGATTATGTTATTGACTCCTGCAGCAGATTTCTGGGTTTTTTGTGCAGAATATGCACAAACTTTAATGATGAATCTGCCATTAAATCCATTTATTACGCTTTTATTTATAGCAGACTGAACTTTGCAAGTGTTGTATGGAACCCACAGTATAATGTTCATAAAATCAGACTTGAGCGGCTTCAAAATAGATTCGTGAGATTTCTGCATTATAGGGTAACTGGGGTCTATGTAAATACTGGAATTAGTGAGGTTCGTTCTAGTTACAATATAAGGCCATTGGAGCAAGGAAGATTGAATAATGACTTAATATTTCTATATAAGATTTTAACTAACTATTACGATGCATCAGAGTTAGTGTCAATGGTCTTTTATCGAGTACCCTCCAGAAATACTAGGAACAGACAATTGTTTGCTGGCCTTAGTTATAACACCAATCTGGGCAGAAACTCACCAGTTGTAAGAATATGCGATTTGTTCAACAAGTATTGTGGTGGCTTGGACATATTTTCATTGAATTTAGTTTCATTCAAAAGATCACTCAGAGATATTTTTCGTTTGTAATTTAGTCATAAGCATAGGGCAGTTGTTGTATCTTTTGTAGTGTATAATTGATGGAGTTAGTTTTATTTTCATTTTATTCCTATTCTGAAATATCGAGCACCATATGGGTATATTTTGTTTGTAATTGAATGTATTAGAGGATGCTAATATGGGATTTTTTCCTGTTTGTGTCCCAAATTCTGAATAAATAAATAAATAAATAAATAAATAAATAAATCATAGATTTGAGGAATGAATATCTCGGATGAGTTCGTTGTTGGGTATAATTCTTCTACTGGTTTTGGATTGATAATTTTTGGCACTCTTGTTGAATTTAAATTCTTCTATGATGTTTGAATTCAATTTCTGCTAAGATGAAGTTCTAAATTTCAATAATGAATCGTACGTACTTCTATGTTTTCCCAGAATGCTATAATTATTCTATCTAAGCTTTATTATATGATATGTGTTCATACTCGTACATTTCATCCTGTTCTATAAGAGAGAGTCAAATTCATTTCAGCTATTTTAATTTCGTTTCTTCCATGGTGCAGTTCTCATTCTCAGATTGCTCATTTAATCTTGATAAATAAACTATTATTTGAATTGAATTTCCTTTATGATGCAGTTCTATCATAAGAATACATTGATATAATTCTCAACTCTGAGAAACCAATACTTTCGGAGTTATATTTTTTCTGTTTGAACTAGAGCGCCAGAAAGCTCCTGTCCACAGGGCTTGAACCAATTTTTTTTCTAAAAAAATGTCAATTTTGATAGGTTTGCAGAGTAGCAGGATCAATGACATAAATGTCAAATATCATCATTTCTGGAGCACCAACTATGCCGAATACCAAAATTTCAAAAACTATACTATAGGCAAGAAAATTTCCTCTTAGTGCGTACTTTTTGAAACGCACTGTATTAAGTATCAATAGCAAATCTGGTGATTCAGAATTTGTTGTTGAATATTATTCTTAAATATAAAAATCAGGATATTGCCGAGAAGTATATTGAAATTAAACAGGAACAATTTTCAAATATATCAATTTATTCACTATTGGAAAAACATTCGGAAACTCTTCATAAGAAAGTTGGGATTATTTTTTTTCAGATTTCCTGGAATATACATCAGGATTTCCCGGGACGAATGCAATTTTTTCGTGCTCTGTCCGAATTCGAAGAATTGTGGGTGTGACACTATTGAATGTTATACGTATTGGAGCTTCATTTATAATCTATCTGAAAATTAAAACAAAAATATGACTTATGTAGAAGGTGATATATCTATCCTGAACACGTTAAATGAGGATTATGAGTCCGGGCCTGGAATACCTAGGCAATTAATATATCGCTCTCTTTTCTTCAAAATGTGTCAATAACTTTCCGAGTTTCAATAAATTCCGTCGATAAGTTTGGCGGTATTTTCATGAATTGGACAAATCACCCTGTAGATTTATGGTGAAAGTCAGAAATTAATTTGTCACGTTCAATCTGTACTGACCAAGTCCTACCACAACACACTATATCTACTAGCCTGGAAGATGATAAAATGGCAACACCGCTCAGAGACGTACGTCAGTCGAACGTTTGTTAGTTTGTTATTGTAAAAATGGACGATTACTTCTGATTCTGGAGTTATCCATTATTGTTTTTCGCGGGCATTTCGTGGTATTTTTTGTGTATAACGGTGTCAAATATGAATTAATGAAATGCAGTGATAAATATGGTCGGATATTCAGTTTAATCACAGAACATATACTGTGATTAAACTGCAGTGTGTAAATAGTGAAATTTCCTTATTTGGATTATTTCTACTTATTGGATATGAGTACATTTCAGTTGAGACTATAGAAAAACAAGATGGACTAGGAATATGAGTGAAATAGAACTTCCATTTCTTCCGAATTTATAAAACATTTTGATGACACTTCTAATAATTTTTCAACAAAAATTGATACATCTGAATAGGAGATCAAGAAGCTCAAAGAATCTATTTATTTTTATATATATGTATTCAATTTCCAAAAGTCTGCATCTGTAGATGCTTCAGTTGAAATCAATAAGGACCTTATTATTCATCTTAAATTATATTCATTGAAAATGTTCAGATTTTCTGCAGTGATTTGAAATAGATTCTTCCTTTCGATCTTACCTTTACCCGAGCAGATGGTCTCAACTCTCAACCTCAGATCAATAAGTAAACATTTCCCGCTCCAGAAATATAATTAATGGGTATTCAAAGTCGGAATTTATCAATTTGTTTTATCAACATTTTTACACAGTTCAGATCAAAAAATAATTTTATGTGAATTTACTCTTTGTAGCATTGAATTGATATTCTGAATTCACATAGACTTGTAGTTGTGGTTTACATTCATAAATCATTCTAAATTCACCTTGTTCTGTTTTTGCAAATTAACTTTAGAAAAATTTTGTAGAAAATACGAATTACAATGTTATTGTCCACCGAATGGAAAATAAACAGAAACATTTGTAGATAGCAGAAACTTACCATTATAGTAAGAACCAAAACACGACAAACTCATGATTATCACAATTTTCATTAGCCTACATTCTTATAGTCTTATATAATAGTTATGTTTGGGAATATATTTTTATTTTGAGAATCTCATTCAAGTTTATAATATTTTGGTAATTGTCTAGAACATCCCATAACTGTCTAATCGTCCTGAAAATTTACTCACTTGCTAATTTTGGGTTGTAGATAACGAATCTGAAGTTGAAAATACGTGCTTTCTTCTAGTTTTTTTTATTTTAAATCCCAAAGTGTCCAAAATCACAACACATACCGCCGTATTCAAAAAGCTTTCAATCTCCGTTAAGTCCTAACTAAGATCCTCCGTTAAGGATAAATAAGAATCGCAACCTCAGTTTAAATGAAAATTAACGTGAAACAGACCTGTTTCAGCACCGTTACATACGTTAACTGAGGTTGCAATTCTTATTTATCCTTAACTGAGGACCTCAGTTAGGACTTAACGGAGATTGAAAGCTTTGTGAATACGGCGGTTTATATCGTAATTACATTGTTTTAAACTGTTTTATCGGTAAATATTCATCATAAATGAGATTTTATTGTAGTCCTCATCATTTTTCGACAGTAAATCATTCGTAAAATGATGAAATAGTCGAAATTTCATCAAAATCCAGCGCTACCGCATTGAAGGAGACGATTAATTGCGGTGTTGTCAGTCTGTGTTCCAGGCTATCTCTATAGTGGGCTGTGGTCCTACTCTACCTCTAGCAATAGTATGTACAGATATTCCGGGACAACCTATATACACAGGGTCCGGAGATGAAACCAATACAACTTATGGGGTTATGAGGACTGCTAATATGATTGCAAAATGACATATAAAAATGTCCTGAACCGCATTGTTACCGACATACAGAATGATTTGTGAATTCCATCCGCCACATCAAATACAGGGAGTAGCCGATTTGGTGTATAATAGAATTTTACTTCTGAGCTCGGATTGGAAATCTACGGAAAAATCATAAGGGCACTTGAAAATGTTTCTGGCACGATTTCAATTATTCCGTAATAAATTATTATTTCGAATTTTTTTACTCAAGAAATTAATATTCGGAATAACTATCATCAAAAATGGGTTAATATACATAATAAATATTTACGAAACCAAGACATGAATATTATTATTCCTTTTAATTAGTTCGTAGTAAAATATTATAAAATAGTACGTAAAAAACTGGAGAATAAATTCGTATCAGTAGCTTACAATGTTTGTCCAAATAAGTAGGCTTGTGTTAAGTGTCAAATCCCGAATTTCATTATGGAAAGCTATTGTTTAGCTAGCTGTCATTGGTGTTTGTTTTTTGCGCGTATGTTCTGGGAAACATCGCGTAATCATTCTGCCCAAATGTCCGTAACTTCCGAATTTTTCAACGAAAATAGTCTCAACCAATTTGGTTCGACTCCCCGATGAAGAATTTGAGGTCAAATTTGATTCTGTTCGGCCGGCCGTCCGGCCGGCCGTCCGGCCGTCCAGCCGTTGCCACGATAACTAGAGAACAGAATCGGCTAGTGACTTGAAATTTCCAGGGTAGGTGGCGGATACCATACGACGGACAAGTTTGTTAATGGGCATAATCGACCCAATGGTTTCCGAGTAATAATTTTGTTTTCAACCAATATAAATCCGATCAAATTGAAACTTGGTGAGTAGTTGTAGAATATAAACCTAAGCGCGTTTGTCGAGTTTTGTGAGAATCGTATTGCTAGAAAGTTTTAATAAAATTATTGAAATATATTTTTCATGTCTCGATAACTTGAGAACGGAAAGAAATAGCAATTCGAAACTTTCAGGTTAGGTTGCGCATCTGAATGCAACATTTGATTTTCTCTATACGCATAATCCGCCAAACGGTTTTGGAGTTATACCCATCTGAAATTTGACTGTTATTTCCTCAATAACTCGAAAAATATTGAACCGATCCAATTGAAACATGGTTATTAGTTGTAGAATGCTTACGCGAAAGTTCTTGTCTTTCGTGAGGATCGCATCACTAGAAAATTTTAATAAATCATTGAAAATTCTATATATCAGAAACTATTCATCCGACATGGCTGAAATTTTGCGAGACCTTCAGAACCTAACTCTACTACCAAGTTCCAAGTTTGAACACGATCGGATCTATATTGTTGTAGATCTGAGCAGCCTTGTGTGAGTTCAGTAGCTGAATAGGTGACCGTTGCCTAGATAACTCTCGAACGAAAGGAGATAGGAAGTTGCAATTTTCAGGGTAGGTTGCGCATCTGAATGGGAGAGTTAAGTTCGCTGTTGACTATAATCAGCCCAATGGTTTCCATCTGGAATATTATTTCCTCGATAACTCAAAACAAAAATAGACTCGATCGAATTGAATCTTGCTAACTAGTTGTAGAATATCGACATAAAGACGTGTGTAAAAAATGCGAGAACTGTACTGCTATAAAATTTCTAAAAAATGACGAAAATAAATTGGTTCAAGTACTGACGTGAAGTCAGGCGCTTTTGCGCGTATGCTCTATTGTCCATTCTCCTGTATTGGACACTCTCAATCGAATTTACCATGGTTCAAACACCGACGTCAAGTCAGGAAATTTTGCACCATGGTAAATTCGATTAAGAGTGTCCAATACAACTACGAAAAAAAAATGGTTCAAGGACTGACGTGAAGTCAGGAGCTTTTGCGCGTATGTTCTATTGTCCATTCTCCTGTATTGGACACTCTCAATCGAATTTACCATGGTTCAAGCACCGTTCAAGCAAAACTTGGCTGTAAAATTAGGTTTTGAAGGCTCTCGCAAAATTTCGGTGATACTGGACGGATAGATTCTTAGAAAGATTTTGGCACGCATGTTCTGGGGGATATCGGGTTGAAATTTTGCACAAATGTCTATAATTTTTTGCCGAAAATGGTCTGACAGGATTGGGTTCGACTCCCTGATGAAGGTCATATTTGATTCTGTCCGGCCGTTGCCACGATAACTTGAGAACGGAAAGAGATAGCGATTCGGAATTTTCAGCGTAGGTGGCACGTTCCAATACGACAGACAAGTTCGTTAATGGGCATAATCGGCCAGATAGTTTCCGAGTAATAATACTGTTTTTAACCGATACAAATCCGATCGAATTGAAACTTGGTGAGTAGTTGTAGAACTCAGACTTAAAGTTGTTTGTGAAAATGGTATCACTAGAAAATTTAAAAAAAACTATTAAAAGATATTATTTATGTCACGATAACCTTAGAACGGAAAGAGATAGCGACTTGAAATTTTTAGGTTAGGTTGTGCATCTGAATGCAATATTTGAATTTGTTTATACTCGCATACTCGGCCAAACGGTTTTGGAGTTCCATCTGAAATTTGGTTCTTATTTCCTCAATAACTCAAACACTAAGGAACCGATCCAATTTGAACATGGTTATTAGTTGTAGAATACCAACGCGAAAATTTTCGCGAAATTTCATGAGGATCGTTTTTTGTCGTCTGACATATGTTTCATGTGAAAGCGTCATATGTCAGACGACAAAAAACTGTAGTGCACAAGAGTGTAGTTACTTTTATAGTGTTCATAATAAGTCCACAGTGAACTCAAAATAGAATATAGGATCATATCACTAGAAAATTTAAAAAAAAATCATTGGAAAAAATTTTATATATCAGAATTTTTTTTTCATTTGCGCTGTTTCTCACTGTTGAGCGGCATTTTAAAAAGCTTTTCTTCCTATTGAATTTAGAAACGTAAATATGTCAGTACGTAGTTGGCTCCTTTCTTTCAATAATAAAAATAGTTAAGTTTGAATTTCGGAAAACGAGTTTTGATGTTCAGGCTCGGGCCTAAGGGTCCTAATGTTGACCGGAGTTGGCAAATTTTCAAAGCAGTTGGAAAAATTTCAAAGCAGTAGGAAAAATTTTGGAGCAGTTGGATAAATTTCGAAGCAGTTGGAAATATTCCAAAGCAGTCGGAAAAATTTCAAAGCAGTAGTTTTTGAAATAAAAAATTTTTCAAGAAAAATTTTCATTCTGTTTTTGAGAAATATTTAAATTTTTTATTTCTACTGCTCCGATCGTCGATCCTGTCGAAATTCCTCAATTACTAGTGCGTCGGCATTTTACAAGTATTTACCAAGTTCAAAATTGATCGGAATTGTATTATATTATATTTGAGGAAATAACAACAACATTTCAGATGGGTATAACTCCGAAACCGTTTGGTCTATTATGCCCATTATGCCGAACTCAACAACGCAATTCGGATAAGCAACCTACCCTGAAAATTTCAAGTCACAATCTTTTTCCGTTCGAAAGTTATCGTGGCAACGACAGAATCTAATTCGACCTCAAATTCTTCATCAGTGAGTCGAACCTAATCTTTTCAAAAATTACCGACATATGGGCAAAATGATAGACGCCGTTCCCTAGAACATGCGCGCAAAAAGTATTATTTTTGAAAAATGAAAATTAACCCTTCCAAAAACAGATGAACATTACCAAATTCATTGTTTTCATTGAGTTGCTATGTACCTTTTGAACGCGAGCCCTGAAAGCAAACAAATTTGCTCTTGTTCCAATGGAATATGAATTATCGACTTCATCTGTTCAATGGAAAACGAAAATGTGACTTCGAGTGCCCTGAGTGTATCAATGGAAATCGCCATCATGTGCCTCCTGTCGATTTAACAAGAAAATACATACTGTTTTCATTAAGTATTGTTTGAAGTATAAACCTAATTCCCCTTCGGTTGTTTATCCGAATACAGATAGACAACAAAATATCGCATGTAACAGTTCAGATCGGTGTACGGTTTTCGCATCGATCAAGTGAACAGTTGTGATTCCAGTTATTGGTCACAACAGAATTAATATAAATATTAATTCACTAAAACACCACGGTGTAAACTAATCGTGGTACGAAACAGAAATACACCAATGGCTGGCTCACAATGACGTCAGTGGTATCGAGTTCTATAAGACCTGGAGTCAGGAGTACATGATTTTACGAAGGTCATAAAATATCGCCCAGGAATGAATGTCGAGGAATATCATTCAATTTATTTTATACAGGATGATGAGTCATGATGAACTTAACATACTTCTATCACGTAATTTCCTTTTTCAGGGGCGAGCGGGGTGCCTCGAAAAATAGGGGCCTCGAGGAGAAAACAAAAAGAATTTGCGATATATTTTGTCATGGAGCAAATTTTCAGACTTTACGGCAAATTTCCCATCGATGCCTTGGGGTAGTTTAGTATAGCTGGGATAGGTGACCGTTTCCAAGATAACTTTTGCACAGAAAAAGACAGCGACTTGTAATATTCAAGGAAGGTTGGGCATCTGAATGCGACAGTTTGGTTCATTGATGGCCATAATCGACCTGACGGTTTCGGAGTTATACACATCTGAAATTAAGTTGGTATTTCCACAATTTAACTCAACAAATACAAAACCGATCCAATTTAAAATTGGCAGTGGTGTAGAGGGACGACGTTTTAATTTTTGCGAAATTTCGTCAGTATCGTATAACTGAAAATTTCTACATACATTTTATCTTTTGAAAACTATCCGTTAGAATCGAATTCGTACAAATTCACCTGAAATTTAGGAGGACAAAATCAGATGCAAAAATCCTGTGACGACAGAGGCTTTGACGATCTTGTCATACTATTAGCGAGCGATTATTCAAACTTTGACAAATCATATCTCCGAAAGTATTGTTTTCTCACAGTTGGGGGATGATATAAATGGATTCTTATGATAGAACTGCATCATTAAAATCAAATTCAAAACGTAGGTCTATGACTCACCTCATATGTAGGATTTACATACATCAGCATATTATAGTTAGAGCATTCTATGAAATCATAAAATTACGATTAATTATTGAAATTTTGAAAAATCATATCTCTGAAAATATTAGTTTGCTAGATTTGAGAATGACATGAATGGATTCGTTTGATGAAGCTGCATCAAAAAAAAATTGAAATTTGTTCTGTTCCGAGGAACAAGAGCGCCAAAAAATCATTATTAGTTGTATGAATGAGATCAAGACTACCTTCCTATTCCTGTTCTCCTGTTCGATTTGTGTTTAGATGTGGGGTAAGATGGGACAGGGCCCGATTCTCGAGTCTGTGCGACTCGATGTCGTATGCGCTAGTGACGTCAAAACTCAATTCCAAAATTCTCCAAATGTCTCTGTAATTTGCGAATTTTCCGATGAAAATGGTCTCAAGCGATTCGGTTCGACTCACTGATCCGTGGTCAAAATCGATTTCAGCATAAGATTCCATTTATTCTCATCCAAAAATTTATGATATGATATGATATGATATGTTTCTGATATGATTTTTCAAACTTTCAATAATATATCGTACTTTATATGTTTTCACAGAATGCGAATGATATCTATCTGTGTTCTATTTGTTTGCGGTAGCCGTCGTTTGGTCCAGTTTGAAAGATAAACGTCAAATGTCAAACGAAACTGAATGTGTATTTCTGAAGCGTTTGGATGATGTAAGCATGTCAATTTGAAATTTGGATTCGTTAAATTAATGAATGATGCAAGGAAGTCGAGCATAATTTATGAGTCATTCTCTAATTATGGAAGATTTAGGACGGAATGTCCAACTAATGTACAGGATTCCTTAGTAACACTATTCAAGATTTCCTACATAAGTATCCTGATTTGAGTCCTCTCTGGACTGATTACATTAGATTTGTTTCATAAATTAAACTGGCTATTTCATTTACTCAATTTTTCAGAATGACTCCTGATAGTTTTGAAACACTTGTAGCCCAAATTGGACCGCCATATAAAGATAAGATGCAAAAGGAATTTAATTTCTTTCATGATGCGGTTCTATCATTGTCTTTTCATTTTTCAGGTTGAGTTTTGGGTACCTTGGAGAAACCTCTCCGTTTTTTGACGAAGGAGTCCATATTGAAGAAATAAATGCCTATCAATATTTCTAAATTTCATAAAATTTTGTGAACAATAGTTACAAATCACAACACTCACGGGGAGACAGGTTTTTCCCTAAGCTCTTGTATCATACGCAGAATTGTATGGTACCCCGTTACACCAACCTCTGCTAACACATATAAAACTCTCAGTCAAAAGAATATATGTATATACATATATATATCATAATAATTCATTGATATCATTCCCAACTCTGAGAAACCAATACTTTCGGAGATATGATTCGTCAAAGATTGAACAAGAGCGTCAAAGCTCCTGTCCACAGGGCTTTTTTCATTTTTTTGATCACCTTTTGCTCTACTGTTATCGTATATGTAATTTATACGGTTATCTCGATTATCGAGTGTGTTAGCAAGAGATATAATAAAATAACAACTCTCTTTGAACACATTGCCAACCTTCGAGATCTTCCGCTTAAGATGCTGTAGTGAAGGTTAAATATTTTCGAGCTTGGTAATTTGATTTTCAGTATAGATACTACTATAGATATACAAATATTTCAGGTTCTTATCGCATTACGATTTTTTGGCACAGGAAGTTCCCAATTGGATGGAGCTTCAAACATATTGTAGGCAGTTAGTCAATCATTTGTGAGTAGGGGTATCAATGAGGTTGTCAATAAAGTTCTGAATAAGGCTTAAATATTCAACACCATTCAGGTGTTGAATATACTTTATATATATATATATATATGTGAACTGGATAAGGGAATTCGACTGATGACTAGGATATTAATTTTACTCTTTATTCCATACCAAGCTTTCGGAATTTTTTAATTCCTTCTTCAGGGTCACTACAATTTACACAATTATAAGACACATAAAATTTTACAAAACAAAATAATTACTCACAGAATTTGAGGTTATTTTCCTAATATGATGTTCCACATTGACCAAAGTAAATCATCAAGTAATTTGTCACAAATAAAATAGAATGATGTTAATCAAAATCGTCTCTTCAAAAAAGTCCGCATGCATTTAACCTAAATTATTTAGAATTTCTTTTTTATATCATACCACAGAATGGTGCTATCGCAGTATGTCACTATCACAGAATGGTGTTGATCTGGGTTTGTTCCCTCTTTCTTTCACTCATCCAGTGGCCCATCGTAGAATTCCACTCTTTCACGGTTTGGATACGTTAACAAATATGTGTATACATTGCTTAGATTTTGTATGTCGGTTTTTTTATTTATTGGATTAGTTTGATTTTTTATATTTATCATTTCCATTATCATCCTCTTGTTATATTTCCTTTGTGTGCATAGTACTTCTGCACTATCAAAATCAATTCTGTGGCCCTCTTCTATTGAGTGCACGGCCAGTGCACACCGTGAGTTCATTGTTCGGATATCACTCTTGTGTAGTGTTAATCGGCTCTTCAACCACTGTGATGTCTGTCCTACATAGGTGCAGTCACATTCAGAACAATGGACTTTGTAAACTACGTTTGATTTGAGAGGAGTTGGTATTGTGTCCTTTAATCTGCTGTATAATGTCGAAACTGTTCTCATGTTATAGGTCGCTATCCTTACTTTCTCACTTTTGAAACAATTTTTTATTTTGTTGGTTAAATTTCCAATATTGGGGAGGCTGCCAAATTTCATCGTTACTTCATGTTCAACCGAATTATCACTTTGTTCCGTCTGTCGTAGTTGAGGTTCTTCTATGGATATTGTGTTTGATTCGTACAACAGCTTGTTGAGCATTTGCCTTGGGTAGGAATTGTCCTGAAAAATCCTGTATAACTTCTTTATGTTCGCATCCACCAAATCTGGATGGCAAATTCTGTGGATCCTGTTTTTCATCTCCTTTATACAATTTATCTTAATATTTATTGGATGTTCTGATTTGTGATGAATAAATTTATTTGAGTTTATTTCCTTTCTATACCAATCCAATTTTATTACATTATTTATTCTGCAAACCCTTGTATCCAGGAAGGGGACAGACTTGTTTTCATCCTCTCTCTCGATGGTAAACTGGATATGCGAGTCGAAGTTGTTAAATACAGTTATCTCCTCAAAGCCAGTATACGGTATTGCTATTATCAAATCATCAACAAACTTTTTCAAGAAAAACAAACTAAATGAGAGTTTTGGGATGCACATATCTAACAAGTGATCCATGACATAAAGAGACAAAACTGGGCTTAGTTTAGAACCCATAGCACAACCGAATGTCTGTACATAATATTCACCCCGAAATGTGAAGTAGTTGTTAGTAAGAACAAAATCTAGTATCTCCACAAAGAGTTTTTTTGGTATGTTGCAATGTTCCTCGATAATATGCCACTTGATCTCAATCACTTTTATCACTAGTTCCTTATATACGTTGCCGAATAGGTTTACCACATCCAAGGAGGCCACCTCGTATTCTTCTGGGATGACAAGGTTGTTCATGTATGCTGCAAATTCAAAGGAATCTCTAATATAATACTCATTATTTAGATTGTAAGCATCCGATAGCACTCCAGCCATGAACTCAGCCAGCGTTGACATGGGGCTTTGTATACTAGCTACTATAGGTCTTAGTGGATATCCTGTCTTGTGTAATTTAGGATTTCCATAAATTTTAGGGCACACTGAATTATAACATTTCATCGACTTAGTTTGTTCCTTGCTAATTGCATCCGATTTAAAAAGTCTGGATATAAAATTATTGCATTTAGTCTGTAGAGTTGTAGTAGGATCTCGTGGTAACTGTTTAAAGCCTTCTGAATTTATTAACGTGTACATTTTCTGAATATAGTCATCTCTGTCCATGGCTACTGTGACCGAACCCTTGTCACTGTTTAAAATAATCAAGTTCTCGTTGGTTTTGAGGAATTCCTTTGCCGTTCTATATGGTTCATCTGTACGATATGTGATATCCTTGTTCCTATGAATATAACCAGTAATAATGCTGGAAATTTTTGTCCTATATAGGTCTCTATTCTCTTCAGGTGTTTTTTGTATAATGTCTTCTACATCTGTGATAAGATTGTCCATAGGTATCTGTTTAACTGGTATGGCCATGCTAAATTTCGATCCAAGGGATAAGAAATTTTCTACGTCTATAGGTATTTGTGTTGAGGAGATATTTTTGAACCATTTTCCTTGGTTGCCCCATTTAATCTTTGTTGCTTCTTCCAATTGTGTTATCTTCCTGATGTTACTGTTCTTTATCCTGTGAAAATGTCTATTATACATAATATTCTGTCTCTTCTTGAACTCCAACAACACCCTCTGCGGCATGATGTTATGCAAACTCTTCATTATGACTTGGTTGTTTCTTTCCAAATTACTGATCTTCAAATTAACATGGTTAATTTCCAACCGAGTTATTGAATTGGTTAACTTGTTATTGAAATGATCAATTTTCTTGTTCAATCTTCCACCTCCTTCACTTTCAAAAAGTTTCTGCACACTTTTGATACTATGGTTCACATGATTTGGTACAACATCCTTCCTTTTACATTCTAAGAGGAAGACTCTTCTATTCCGAGCAGACGACAATTTTCTATTATTAATACTCCATCTTTTAAGTTTTGTGGCATTCTCTTGTCCATAATTTGCAGCAACATCTCCATAAAATCCCATTATAACAAATATCTATTTAAGGTAACAGTCGTACTATGAATATGTGAACTGGATAAGGGAATTCGACTGATATATATATATATACTTTTCAATGCAAATTCAAAACTTAAATCAGTTTGTAATCAGTAAGCTATATATATATATATTCTTTTGACTGAGAGCTGTATATGTGTTAGCAGAGGTTGGTGTAACGGGGTACCATACAATTCGACGTATGAAACAAGAGCTAAGGGAAAAACCTCAGCAAAAAACCCTTTCTCCCCGTGAGTGTGGTGATTTGTAACTATTGTTTACAAAATTTGCTGAAATTTAAAAATATTGATGGGCATATATTTCTTCAATATGGATTCCTTCGTCAAAAATCGGATAGGTTTCTCCAAGGTACCCGAAACTCAACCTGAAAAATGAAAAGACAAATGAAAACGAGCAAATTAAAAATAATACATAACCTTTCAAAAGTCTCCTCTCACAAAAATATTTCTTTGTAGGCGAATGGGATCTCGTGGAGATGAATGAAGTATTATTATGTATTTGTGAAGGAGACTACTTGAATGATTATTTACCGGATTCTATGTTTGCGTCTGTCGTGTTTCAAACGTTATAATTTTATTGGAAGTTCTATGTTGAATTCGTACAAATTCAGATGAAATTTAGATGGACAACGTGTGTAAAATCAGTCTCAAATGTTGGAATGACAGCAAGACTAGTTTCCTTTTCCTGCTCCCCTGTTAAATTTGTGTTTAGATGTGGGGTAAGATGGGACAGGGCCCGATTCTCGAAACCGTGCGACTTTGCTTGCGCTAGTGACATAACCGTACTCCTCAATAGCTTTCTCGAATGCATGCAATCCGTGCGATAAAAGCTAGGTCCATTCGCATGAAAATTGAACTTTTATGCCTTTATGACGAATCATTCGGGAGGTGTTATGTATAGCACGGGCGTGCAAGTCTTAATTTCGGTTTCAAAAAAATGAAACAAAAATATGACTCAAATTTATGTTGAAACATTCACCTCTCGCTATTTCAATGCAATATTAATCTAATATTTTGAATATTTCGGGAGGGTTTGCACCCGAAACCAACGTTTATAATATAATATTTTGAATGTGTTGAACTGAAAAATATGAGTACTTTTAATCAAATCACTCTATTGTACGCTGTGCAGCAACTACCTGAGAATGGCTTTCAAAATCACCATGCAGACTCTTCAGGAAAGTCAGTAAATTTGCTTTAAGGTTGCGACCATTTAAACTGGATGATATTTATACTGCCTCCTTTGCGAATATGTACTTTTTGCTCTTGTTCCTCGGAACAGAGTGCTCATCAATTTGCCCAAATGTCTGTAATTTTCGAATTTTTGACTGAAAATGGTCTTGGGCAGTTTTGTACAAAACTGCCCTCACCCAACATACACACAGAGAGGGACATAGATTTGATTTCGAGCATGTAACAATCCTAGAAAAAGAACAGAATTATTTCAGACGTCTGCTGGGTGAAATGATATATATTAGAAAAAATGATACAGTGAATTTCAGAGAGGATACAAACAACTTAAGTATTGTTTACGATTATATCATTTCCAAAATGAACATTCCAAACGGATAGCTACTCCGCATTTGTTTACATGTTAGTTTGTTGATTGTGAGCGGATTGATATTCCCCCTGTACAATATGTTCATACTCTATATTTGCTGGTCGCGATATAATGAGTAGACTAAGACCATATATGAAAAATATGTGTAATCGCAATATATCTAATGTCATCTTGTTTGTTATTGTTATTCCGTCGACTGTCACGCATCTGAACTGATATATTTACTCTCTCTAACCATTTTAATTTGTATATTTTATTGATTGTATGATGAGGTAATAATGATAAATGTTATATGTTTTGTCTATAGTTAATAAAAACAATTTTCTAGCCTTGAGAAAGGAACAAGCCGTTCCGAAACGTTGGCAAAGTCATAGTTAGTTGTCTACATTTTATGTCCAAATTCCTGCGATATGTTGTTTAGTTGTTTATTCTGTGTTGATCCATACGAATGCAGATGAAATTTGGGTGGACAACGTCAGGTGTGAAATCCGTCTTATATGTTGGAATGACAGCAATACTACCTTTCTGTTCCTGTTACCCTGTTAGATTTGTGTTTGGATGTGCGGTAAGATGGGAAAGGGCCCGATTCTCTCGAGTCCATGCGACTTGATGCGCTAGTGACGTCATAAGCACCAACATAGAAGGTACTCTCGAACTGTCGCATGCAATCAATCCATGCGATAAAAGCAAAAGATAGTTGATCGACTTGTCACTAATTAGTTATTACTCCATTTGCGTGAAAATTGAACGTTTCCACGATAGATACGAATCATCGGGGCTTTGGCGTGAATGTGTAGTTATTCATGAATATAGGGTAGTTTAATTGTTTATACAATATTTTAAGTGTTATAAACTGATACATATGCCTACATTTAATCAAATCGCTCTATTGTACGCTAAGCAAGTTCTAGAGGAAGTGTATAAACTTAAGCCGAACGTCCACCCCGAAAATTTCATGTTAATTAATGTTAATTTATACGGTCGTTTTGATTTATCACAAGAGATTTAATAACAACTGTCACTGAATGCAGTGCCCAACATTCTAGTCTAGATATTTCAAATGAGGGTAAATCTTAATAATGTTTTTTCTCTACATGGAACTCATTGAAGTTAAGAAGATTGTCTATAAAGTTTTGGGAGTTTCGATTATTTTTTCCTATTCGGTAAACAGTCTTGAGTTTTTTTGTAGTCTCCTCTAGACAAAGGAGGTTATGGAAGGAGTCCGTTGAATAGAAATCTGAAAGCTGACCTTAATTGACAAATCTGACTTGATGCTTTCATCTGATTTTTGTTTGATTGGTTATACTTGGAACGTTATTTGTTACATTTATTTCTCTGCTTTTGAATTACTAACTTTGTTCATTTATATATCTATGCAATTAATTCATGTATTAATGCATATATTTGTTTTTTCTTTTTATCCGATTGTTTATCTATTTCCCAATGTTGTCTGTTGTCTGGCTGCGCATCTCCCTGTCCAATTAGGGATTACTCCAAACCTATATTTGTTTTGTTTGTTGAATTAATATCTTAATTTTCAATTCTTCACTCGTTTTAGCGAATACGCCTTTTGCGCGCATGTTCCGGGGAACACCGTGCTATCATTTTGCCCAAGCCCAAATGTCCCTAATGTTCGAATATTTTACCGAAAATGGTCTCAAACGATTAGGTTCGACTCACTGAAGAAGAATTCTAGGTCAAATTTGATTCTGTCCGGCCGTTGCCACGATAACTTGAGAACGGAAAGAGATAGCGTCAAATACGACGGAAAAATTCGTTAATGTCTAATCGGCCCAACGGTATCCGAGTGCTAGTTTTGTCTTCAACAAATACAGATCCGATCGAATTGAAACTTGGTGGGTAGTTATAGAATACTGACACGAAGAGGACTGTGAGATTCTGTGAGAATCGTATCACTAAAAAAAAATTATTAAAAACTATTACTCATCTCACGATAACTTGAGAAAGAAAAGAGACAGTTACTTGCAATTTTTAGGGTAGGTTGCGCATCCAAATGCAACATATGATGTTGTTAATAGGCATAATCGCCAAACTATTTTGGAGTTATGTCCATCTGGAATTTGATTTCAATTTCCAATAACTTAAGAAATACAAATCCGATCCAATGATTGGTAGTTGGTTGTAGAATTCCGACGCGAAAATGTTTGCAAAATTTTTTGAGCACCGTATCACTAGGAAATTTATAGAAAATCATCGCTAAAATTTTGCGAAATCCTTCAAAACCTAACTCTACAGCCAAGTTACTAGCTTGAATACGGTCGGGTTTATATTGTTGGAGATCCGAGAAGCCTTGTATGAGTTCATGGATGGGTAACCGTTGCCACGATAACTTTCGAACGGAAAGAGATTGGGACTTATACTTTTCAGGGTAGGTTGCACATCTGAATGGGAGAGTTAAGTTCGTTGGTGGGCATAATTGGCCCAACGGTTTCTGATTTATATTACCCATCTGGAATATTATTTTCTCGATAACTCAAAAAATTAAGAACCGATCGAATTGAAACTTGGTAACTAGTTGTAGAATATCGTCATAAAGACGTAAATGAATTTTATGAGGATTGTACCACTAGAAAATTTTAAAAAAATACTGAAATTGAATTATGTATCTCACGACAATTCCATAACGGAAAGAGATAGCGACTTGAAATTTTCAGGGTAGGTGGCACATCCCAATAGGACGGACGAGTTCGTTGATGGGCATAATCGGCCCAACGGTTTCCCAGTAATAATTTTGTTTTCAACCATTACTAATCTGATCGAATTGAAGCTTGGTGAGTAGTTGTAGAATACAAACCTAAGGACGTGTGTGGAATTTTCTGCGATTTTATAGCTAGAAAATTTTAAAAATATTATTTATGTCACGATAACCTGAGAATGGAAAGAGATAGTGTCTTGAAATTTCGAGGTTAGGTTGTTCATCTGAATGCGGCATTTGAGTTTGTCTATAAGCATAATCGGCCGAACGGTTTTTGGAGTTACACTCATCGGAAATTTGGTTATTTCCTCAATAACTCGAAAAATTCAAAACCGATCTAATTCAGACATAGTTATTAGTTGTAGAATACCAACGAGAAAATTCTTGCAAAATTTCGTGAGGATCGTATAACTAGAAAATTTTAAAAACTCACCGAAAAAAATTCTATGTATCAGAAACTTTTCGTCCCACATCACTGAAATTTTGCAAGAGCCTTCAGATCTAACTCTACAACCAAGTTCCAAGTTTGAACACGATCGGATCTATATTTTTGGAGATTCGAGCAGCATTGTGTGAGTTCAGTAGCTGGTTGGGTGACCGTTGCCTCGATAACTTCCGTATCGAAAGGAGATAGGAACTTGCAATTTTTAGAGGGTTGCGCATACGAATGGGAGGGTTAAGTTCGTTTTTGAGCACAATCGGTCTAACGGTTTCGGAGTTATACCCAACTGGAATATTATTTCCTCGATAACTCAAAAAAAAAGAGTCGATAGAATTGTAGCTTGGTAACTAGTTGTAGAATATCGAGATGAAGACGATGTGTGAAGTTTTGTGAGGACCGTACCGATAGAAAATTATCAAAAAATCACGAAAAAAAAATTGTTTCAAGTCAGGAGCTTTCGCATGTATGTTCTATTGTCCATACTCCTGTATTGGACACTCTTAATAGAATTTACCATGGTGAATTCTATTGTTCGTTCTCCTGTATTGGACATTCTTAATCGAATTTACCATACCATAAACAACTCATGCGGTAAATCATCATAATATTTATGATAGTTAGATGGAAGAGTCTTTTAGATTTCCTGCAATTCTTCAAACTTCCGGAGAGTGATTTTATCTCGGTTTTGTTGCAATTGTGTTAAATCACTAGTCTCACAAGAATGAAATCGTTAAGACCTTCTATATGGTAAAGGTTTTCATTCATCTTTATCGAAAGTTTTATAGAGAATGGATTCATTGCTTTCTTAATGAAGAGTCCGAATGTTAGTCACCTTAGGATCCAAACGGAGGCCCAAATAGGCTTTAGCAGGTTTTCGTTAGGTAGGTTTGCTATGGGGTACAAAGCAGTTTTTAAGTTCATGGTTTTTCTGCGCAATTGAAAGGTAATATCGACGTTATTTCTTTTGCTATAAGGAAGGTAATCATCTAAACTTTATAATCAGCTCAAAAAGTGAAATTCACAAAAAAAATGGACTTAGCAGGTTAACGAATCAGGCCGACGATATGTCAGAATTGAAAATTCTCTGATCTCATACGATTCTTTCGTCAGTCTGTCAGTAAAATGGTAAGAAATGTATTCATTCATATATTATAAAAGCTGAGTAAACGTCTATATCGATAGTAAATTCGATTAAGAGTGTCCGATAGAGGTGAATAGACAATAGAACATGCGCGCAAAAGCTCCTGGCTTTACGTCAGTGCTTGTACCATTTTATTTTATTCTATTTTGCCTTGAGTAACTAACTATAATGCCCTTCATCTTGGAGGTGAAAAAAGTCCAGAACAATTTTCAATTTTTACTAGAACGTACCTTTTAGTTTTCCTGTTATCCTATTAAAAAGTTCAATCCTTTGAAGCTTTCGGTTCCGAATGTCATTCGGGTTTGTTCATCTCTCGCCATAAAAACATGTTTCTTTGTAGGTCGTCGACCAATCGTTTCAAGCAATAATGTAAGAGTGGAAAGAACGGCAGGTATTTCTGTTATTCCGTGAGGAATTTGAAGGCAGGTAGTTTTACTCGCGAAACTGGATACTTTGTATCAGGAAGTCAGGAGGACACAAAGTACTGAAATACATAATAATGACAAACCTTATCTTCTTACCGGAGGAAAAAAATTGTGATGGATGCAAGGGATGTTGGAAAGAAAAATTTTTGTGATACTTAACAACGCTGATACTGCTACGGGTGGTGTATCTTAGAAGTGGCTCAATTATCAAAATTTATTCTGCTCTTTCTGTGGTGGTTTGTTCCACCTGAAAATATTTTTGAACTGGTAGGCGCATATGAAGATTGGCATTCCAAATTTAATTATGTTCACGCTAATTTCCAGTTCAGAACAAATGACTGTATGCTTTGAAAACATACTGATCAGTTTGCATTCAATGCACAAATCAGTAGTTAAAGAGGTAAAATAATTCTTATCCAACAAATTCATGAAAATATTTATTGAGGTTGCAGAATTGCAGTTTTGCTATGGGCTTCACCAAAAATTGCCTATACAGGGTAAGTCTTCAAGTTGTGCATTAATTTTAACCAAAGATTTCTCTCGTCAAATAAAAATCAGTTATTCTTTTCTATCTTTGACATGGATATTCCGAATGGAATGAATTTTGGGGTGAAGTATTCTATAACTATGATACATAGTTACAATATATATATAAATTAAAGAGAGAATAGAGCCGTTCCTTTCCTTGACACTTTGATCATCAGGACTGAAGACCTGAATGACCTTAAACTAGACTGGTATAGGAAACCTACAAGTTCAGATAGATACATGAACTATTTCTCCAATCAAAAAACTAAGGTAAAGATTAACTTCATACTTGGAACGAAGAACAGAATATATAGAATAAGTCACAATACCCTTTATCAGAAAAACCTCCGGATTTGGTATAACATTCTGATCAGAAACTCATATCCGAGAAAACTAGTTGGCAAGTTGCTGTATAGTACACCACAGACCGATAATCCAATCACAGCTGATAACAATGGTGTTTTGCAGGCAGCAACTGACAGCTCCTCCACCAAATATGCGGTGTTGCCAAAGATAGATCATCTGACTGACAAACTGGTAGCTCAATTCAAAAGGACAGACAACATCAAAATAGCGCAAAGGCAGAACAAAACGGTGAACAACATTTTCTCAAAGTTAAAGGATAGAATTCCAACCGACCGTAGCGCAGGTGTGGTATACAGGATTGAATGTCGAGATTGTGAAAGATGCTACATAGGGCAGACATCAAGAAGCATAAAGGATAGACTGACAGCACACAAGAGTGACTGCAAATTGGGAAAGCAAAGATGTGCTCTTGCACAGCATGCATTGGAACGGGACCACAATATGGAAATGGATACAGACAAGGTCATCATCTTGGATAAGTGTAGAAGTGAAAAGACCAGATTGATGATGGAGATGATCCGCATTGCACAGGAACCGAGAGCGTTCAATAGAAGAACGGACATCGGAGGACTCAGCACGATTTACTCCCTGTTAATACATGAAGATGACAACTTAAGATGCCTAAGATTTTTCAGGGGCTGGGAGGTGACAGAGTCGTAGTAGTAACGGTGGAATGATATGCCATCGTTACGAAGAAAGATGAGGATGGTAAGGAAGAGGAAAGGAAAATAATGAAGACCATTTATTGTATATTTAAATATATTTCTGTGTTAGGACTGTCAATGTTGTTTTTCTGTGAAATGTCATACAATAGTCATTGATTGGCTTCATGTTTTTTCGAGACCAAAATTGTTGGATAATTAACGTGTTTTTTCTTAGTAATCCTACAAGGAATTTTGAAGATTACGCTCATCAATGATTTGCTAAAAAAATCCAAAAGTTGTTGTAAGTGGTAGTAAACCGTAGAAAAGTGTCTAAGTCTAACTAATGGTTATGTTATTTTTTATAGATATTCTGAAGAAGCAAGCGAGGTCTTGCGAAAGCTAAATATAAACAATAAATGGTAGTCTAACAGCAAGCATCACTCTTGATTTCCCAATAAAATAACATATTCCTATATTCAAGACAAGAGATGAATTTGAATCAAACTATATATATATATATATATACATACAGTTAACAATTTTTTCCTACTTCCACTCGTTCCCTAGTTATAGACTCGCGAATTAAAAAAAACTATGAGAAATTAGCATAAAGAAAGCAGATTAAGTACTTACGGTGCTTCAACGAAATGAAAATATGGCCCCAACGAATAGCTTATATTGCACTCACGAAAGAAAATCGTTGCTTCAACGAAAAATATTGATTACTACAATAACAGAATGTCATTGTCACCGAAATAATTTCGTTGGATTAGAGTGTCTTCAAGTTGTGCATTCATTTTAACCAAATATAAAAAAAAATCAGTTATTCTTTTCTACCTTTGACATGGATTTGAATGAATTTTGGGGTGAAGTATTCTATAACTATGATTCATAATTTTCAATTAAAAATTTTTTCCTAATTCCACTCGTTCCCTAGTTATGGACTCGCAAATTCAAAAAACTATGAGAAATTAGCATAAAGAAAGCAGATTAAGTTTAGCTTAAGTTATTATAAGAATCTACAATCATTTTAGAAAAATAAAGTATTCTTCATCATTTCTCATAAAACGTACCGTTCTCAAGATATTCTTCTTTGAATTATATAAAGTCTGATGAAAAATCCAGAAATTTCACTACATTTATGCATCCGAGATATGATACCTCCATATCTCTGATCAAAACTGAAAGCCACAATGCCATCGTTCATAGATTATTATTTTGATCGAAAATTTCATTAAACATTTAATAGGTGTCAAAGGATTGAGTTCTATTAATGAACATGTATAATAACTTGCGTTTGTTCGCAAGTTCTTGATTCTCTTTTGGACAAAAAAATAATTCAATGAAAAATTATATACGATTTACACTTATTTAGTCAATATTGTGACGCGTTTCGTCGACACAGCGACTTCATCAGACTACATCATACTAAATTCTTAGTATGATGTAGTCTGATGAAGTCGCTGTGTCGACGAAACGCGTCACAATATTGACTAAATAAGTGTAAATCGTATATAATTTTTCATTGAGTTAATATGGATTTGCATCAAGTAAAAGCCACAAGCATTAAATTTAAAAAAAAAAAAAAAAAAAAAAAAAAAAATAATTCAAAGCCTAAAGACTTACTGTTTTGAACAATCCTTTGAAAGCAATCAAATATTTTACTTAAGAATAATATGTATGTGGAATTTATATTCAAATCAGGATGTACCTATCTACACAAATAAAAATATGATCGATTCTGCAGAATCGATATTAGCTTTCAGTAATCCCTGATTTTATTTCAAATACCTACTTACGTCACTCATATTTTAGAATGTGTATAAATTATTATTTCCTAAGATTCAGATAGCTCACCTTTGAAATTTTATGATATTTTCATAATATTCGTACAACCGGACGCCTAATAGGCCATCTCCATTGTTACATATAAAATTCGCCGTATTCACAAAGCATTCAATCTCCTTTAAGTCCTAACTGAGGTCCTCAGTTAAGGATAAATAAGAATCGCAACCTCGGTTAACGTATGTAACGGTGGTGAAACAAGCCTGTTTCACGTTAATTTTCACTTAAACTGAGGTTGCGATTCTTATTTATCCTTAACTGAGGGTCTCAGTTAGGACTAACGGAGATTGAATGCTTTGTGAATACGGCGGATAATTTATTAATCTTTATAAAACTTTAAATAAGTCAAAAACAATTTAATGAACATGGAAAAAACGAATAAAATATGATAATTTAGTAAGACATTGCAAAACACAATGTTTTACCCTACATCAGCTGATTTCTAAAATTGCATCTCACTCTTATGTTGGAGTCAATGCCTCTCTCTCTCTCTAAGCTCTTCTTCTACTTATTATTTGATCATTGCTATGGATTTCGATCATAGATTATTAGTGTTCTGTGATTTATATTGAGATCGGAATTGGAACAATATGAATTAATTAATTTCCAAGTATTGGTACCACATGACCCACTTTCTCTATTCAAAAAATTTAGAGGGTTGATGGGGATGGCACAGGGTTCAACAAAAATCCTTCAAAAATGCATAAAAATTTGGTGAAAGTGAAACAAAAATTGACCTGTTTCAGGATTTTGTTGCCAAATATTTTTCGTCTGAGAAAATGAATTTGTTCCATAATTCTGACGCGCACTGTGTAGGTATGTCATATTCGGCTCCTATAAGAGTCTGTTTTCTATGAAATTTTGTAAGCTCCTGGAGGTCATTATTGTTCACCTAAAGGCCACCTAAAGACTCAATCCGATATTTGGTTTCGGAATTTCTAGCAAAATATTCCAGAAAATAGTTTTTGAATTTTTTAATTTTTTATACTTATGCGATTCTCCAGAAATTTCGCATAAGCCTTTATTTTTTAATAACTCGCTAGTAGTTTGACAAGAGCGCCAAGGCACCTGTCCACAGAACCTTTCCACTTTTTTATATTTTGATAGAAATACCTGATAATTGATAACTTCTTGTTATGTGGCGAAATCTATCTAGTTCCCAGACATTTGTCTTCGGGGGGGGGGGATATGAAACAAATGATAAAATTTTTCAATGTCAGGAACTCTCCAACTCCCTGGGATTTCACCGTTAATTGGAGAATTCATACTTTTGGACCCAACAATGGATCTTTCTGGGAGGGGATATATCCACCTTATCCATCCCCCCCCCCCACCCCCCACCAAGTGAATACGCCACTGCTAGTTCATCTGAATATTTGGAAATTTCTAATAATGTTCAACGCCTGGCCGTCACACATTGCATTATGAACCTAACTAACCTCTTTTTGTTCGTGATATCCTGGTCGTGAGATGAAAACTGTTATCGGAATCCCTTCCTCAAAGTCAAATCGCATAACGTCTATTGTTTTGCTTATATCCTAGGATTCCTAGTTTCCTGGCAAATAATCTAATAATTCATGCTCACATGCCAGCACCAACAAGTGCGAGGCGTCCGCATGGCGACTTTGGCGTCTTGTGTTTTGATCACCTTTCCAGTTTCATGGCCTCCTGTCTGCAATTCTTATAGAACTCGATTGACGTCTACGGTCGACAGGTTGATAGAGATTCTCCTATCTCTCCTGCGACATTTATCACGTGACTGTTACTTGCGCAAACTACGTATGAGAGAGAATATTGTCGGTTGAAATGTGTTTCTTCTAGTACTACTAAATAGCGGTGCGACTCACTCCATCGAAGACTCATTGCATCGAAAGTTCACTGAATCGAAAGTTCACTGCATCGAAGGTTAACTCCATCGAAGTTTGCCTCCATCGAAAATGACGCCCACTTACTCCTGATTCGCCTAACGTGAAATCTCCTATATCGATCGCCAGCGTCCTAAGTTTGGCTCGATGAGATAAGTTGTTTCATTGAGTGTACGTCAACAAAGCGGACTCTGGGTCGGCGGCTGTGACAGTTATGAGCTGCGGCTCATCAGTTCCATACGCAAATATTATTTATTCTTATGAATAAATAGATAGTTTTTTTATCAAAAAACTTTATTTATGGAAGTACTATTTATCGTTGGCAAGAATAATTTTTTTGGTTCTTTAAAAACTTCGGAATTTTGTAATTTGTAATTTTTTACTCTTCTGACTCAAAAGATTGCCGACCCCTGGTCTAGCCTAAAATTTGAAATGATTGAAGGATGAATGTGTTCGACAATTTTCAATTAGTGAACCATTATAGAAAATCTTGGTACCTATGCGTTTTGTAACGTGCAGAAATTTGTCAAAAAGAAAATATCCTCCAGTGATATTGCTAATGAAAATACCTCGATCTATAGTTACTATTCAAGCAGGACTATGGCATTTTCGCTGAATTGGAATGCAGATAACACGGTATAACATGGGCAAAAGAGGAACATCTTATTTGGAACATTTACTATACAGCGATTGTTCATGGTTTTTTTCTCAACTGACTGACTGCATTTTCTGAAAACTATTCCATTGATTCACACAATATTAACCATTTACCTATAGAAATTATATTATGTAAGAATCTATTTAACTCGAGTGTCATATCCTGATTGGAAAAAAATTTGAAAGCAAAATATTGAATTGGTCAAGAAGAAAACAGCATCGAGATAAATTGGATCGGTGCGAAACCCGTTCAACTCCAATTTTCTTCGAATTAACAACATTATTGATTCAACAATTTAAATATCCTTTTCAATGTGCACGTTAGGAATTTTCTCCTTGCCAAAGTGGAAACACTGAACAGGAATTGGGAACTTTTAAATTCATTTATACTTATATTTCAGAATTTTCATGGAAAGAACTGAATTTAAAATAAAAATATAGGTATTAATATACCTATCTTTTTCCTTCATTTCGGGCATCCTGCCATCATTCTCGTAATATATTTCTAACTCAGTATAAAAATGTTATATCTTTAAACAAATTTCTTTATTACGAATGAGAAGTAATACAGAAACCAATTAAACATAAATTGAGCTTAAGAATGCAACAAAATATCCTACTCTTTTAATTGATGAACCTTTCAACTTGCGCTGATAGTTTTACTAAAATTATATTTATATGTCGTCAGATTAAAAGTGTTATAACTATGTGTGAACAGACATAACCGCATAGATAGAATAGGACTGAACGTAACAGTCGACAACTATAATTTCGAGAGAGTTGAACGTTTTAAATACCTAGGGTCAACTATTACTGCAAATAACGACATCACAGAGGAAATCAAAGGAAGAATACAGGCTGCCAACCGATGCATATATTCGCTATGTAGTATTTTAAAATCACGCACTCTCACACGGGCATCTAAAATCAAAAGCTATAAAACAGTCATCAGGCCAATACTCACCTATGGTTGCGAAACTTGGACAATGACAAAACCAACGAGGAGAAGCTCAGAAGATTCGAAAGGAAAGTGCTCAGAAAGATATTCGGCCCATATCATGACCCAACTACAAACCTGTTCCGTATTAGAACAAATGAAGAAATAAAAACTTTGTATAAAGACCCAGATATTATAAAAGAAATTAAATCGCAGCGCCTTAGATGGGCAGGTCACGTCCATAGACTCCCAGAAGATAGGCTCACCAAACTAATATGGGAGGAGGTACCTACAGGAAAAAGACCTTTGGGCAGACCGCGTATGCGCTGGAGGGACAATATAAAAGCAGATCTTACAACAATGGGAATACCCTATGACACGAGTATGATGAATGACCGTACGACATGGAGGCAAGTGGTGCAGTCAGCCAAAACCCACCCAGGGTTGTAGAGCTAAAGAAGGAGTAGGGTGCACGACACGAAAGACTCATTGCACAGAAGCTCTACTGCATCGAACTTTACTGCATCGAAGAGTCACCACATCGAAAAACCCCCCACTTTAGAAAGTGGGCGGCACTCGTTTATCGATCGTCTTCGACGATAGTTTCGCTCGATGAGAAGCAGCGATGCCAGATGTACCATAATTATGGAATTGTACCATAATTTATACCTCAAATTTAGAGCATTCCATAATTGTACCATAATAAATAATTGTACCATAATTTCCATCGATTCTTCCATACAATATTAACTGAGTAGAGTAATATTTACTCTATAGACCACATTAGTTAGGTTAGGCGGGAAATTAGAATTACGATCCATCCGTGGATCCGAGCACTAAATTCCTCATGCATTTCTTATGGACCTAAAATTTACGCGAATTTCTCGCCTGGTTTTAGATACTTTGGCTAATTTCTGAAGGTTTATTTTGGTTAAAATAGATTCTGTGAACCTTTCTCAACCATCTAGAATCAAGTTTTCAAAACAAAATTGTATATTTTCAAAATAATTAATAAATATAAAAGTGTTCACCAAATTCGATTGACGTATGTCTTAGCTCACTCGAAATCAGTTAAAAATAATAACATAACCCTAAATCGGCCTTGTGATGACGCACAACAGAAGTCATCTACGACATACGGATATCTTTCGAACTAGAATGGTTTCAATTTTGATTTAAGAATAAATAGAAGTAGATTTTAATGTGGAAATAACATGAAAACATGCACTAATGATAAAGGTACCCAATACTTGTTGTCTCTGTACTAACATTATCTTTTAAATAGGGTGGTTTCATCTCAAAGTTGAAATTCCTTGTTAAAAGATTTGAATATGGATCTCCCGCCAAGCGACTGATTCTAACCTAACTAATGTGGTCTATTGCGTTCGAAAACTGAAAAGTTGAGTAAATTTTACTCTGTGACTGTCGTCCGAAATGTCGGAGTATTCGACTCCGAGTTCATTTTACTCCTGTCAAAATTGACATAACTCATGGGACGGCAAATCTAGTATCTTTGTCTCACTGTTTATGAATGTTCTGTGAGGTTATTTAATAGTTTTAATACTGCTCACAATATATATTTATAATTAGAGTTACATATATGTGAAGAAAACAATAATAATAGGTTCTTTCTTAAACCAACATAACCTATTTTCCGATATTGGAACAGAACTGTGCCAGTGTCAGTGTCAGAGTTAACTACAGATTAAATCTGTCAAACCTTCAAAAACTCTACTCTACTCCGTGGAGTTAATTTTCGAACACAACCCTGGCACAGCTGCTCAGACCTTGCGTTCCGAAATTGCTGGCATTACTGGCCACAGTAAGCAATATCGGAACGCTTTTCAGTGACAGTAATCTCAAACTGTTGTTAATTTTCGGAACGTTCGAGCAGTAACAAACGAAGCTTTGAACGAAGGAACAACATAACCTATAATTTTCATATTTGAAGTCCTTTTAAATGTTAGGTCTGTAATCGGTGGGTGAAACGATGGCTGAAATTAACCAAGTCTTATTGAATTCAATACTCAGGGATAGCGATTTTACAGTTTTGATGTTGATTAGTACTAAAAGAGACTCATAACCTAAACTATTTGAATTTGGGGAAGGAATACTGGCAGTACTGGCACTATACGACCACTTCTGTGGCAGTAGAAAATTAACTCCGTAGAGTAATATTTACTCCATTGCGTTCGAAAACTGAAAGGTTGAGTAAATTTTACTCTGTGACTGTCGTCCGAAAAGTCGAGTATTCGACTCGGAGTTCATTTTACTCCTGTCAAAATTGACATAACTCATGGGAAGGAAAATCTAGTATCATTGTCTAACTGTTTTATGAATGTTTTGTGATGTAATTTAATAGTTTTTATACTGCTCACAATATATATTTATGATTAGAGTTACATATATGTGAAGAAAACAATAATAATAGGATCTTTCTTAAATAAGAAGTACTGTGATATTTTTCGGAATTTGAGAGAAAAAACCCAGAAAAAAGCCATTTAATGAGAGGACTTGACATATTCGCTGAATAGTTTTGCGAATAATATTGAATGGAAGAATCGATGGAAATTATGGTACAATTATTTATTATGGTACAATTATGGAATGCTCTAAATTTGAGGTATAAATTATGGTACAATTCCATAATTATGGTACATCTGGCATCGCTGCTTCTCATCGAGCGAAACTATCGTCGAAGACGATCGATAAACGAGTGCCGCCCACTTTCTAAAGTGGGGGGTTTTTCGATGTGGTGACTCTTCGATGCAGTAAAGTTCGATGCAGTAGAGCTTCTGTGCAATGAGTCTTTCGTGTAGTGAGGCGCACCGTAAAGAAGAAGAAGAAGATTAAAAGTGTTATATAATACAGCATATTATTTAGATTTCAATTTTATTTCGAATCAGGATATGATACTCGAGTAAATATTATATATTCATATTTTCATAGCATCACTGGAGGATGTTTTGTTCTTGACAAATTTCTGCACGTTACAAAACTCAACTTATAACGCATAGGTGCCAAGATTTTTTATAATGGTTCACTAATTGAAAATTATCAAACACTTTCGGCCTTCAATCATTTCAAATTTTAGGTTAGACCAGTGGTCGGCAACGTTTTGAGTCAGAAGAGTAAAAAATTAAAATTTTCAAAAGTTTTTAAAGAACCACAGAAATTATTCTTGCCAACGATAAATAGTACTTTCATAAATAAAGTTATTTGATAAAAAAACTTATCTATTTATTCATAAGAAAAAATAATATTTGCGTATGGAACTGAAGAGCCACAGTTTCATAACTGTCACATCCGCCGACCCAGAGTCCGCTTTGTTGACATACACTCAATGAAACAACTTATCTCTCATCCAGCCGCCAAACTACCGACGAAGACGGTCGATATAGGAGATTCACGTTCGGCGAATCAGGAGTAAGTTAAGTGGGCGTCATTTTCGATGGAGATAACCTTCGATGCAGTGAACTTTCGATTCAGTGAACGTTCCATGCAATGATTCTTCGATGGAGTGAGTCCTGCTCGATCAAGAAAAACCACAACAACATATTCATCTGTTATCTAATTGAGTTTTAATATAACATAGGATAAACTGTAATGCTGATTCACAATAATACTTCTTCCGAAACCCAGATTGATTACTCATTGATATTGAATTCTCCGAAACGTGATGCAGCAATTGCTCATAAACAGTTCTCTCCAGAAGCTTCTCAATTGGTGGTAAAGTATTTATTGAACGGAATTCTTCTGCTCTAGTGGTTTGTGTTAATTTTTGAATAGATATAATGGTACTGATTTTAAGGCTTAGTGGAATTTTACCGGTAGTTAGAGACGTATTTATAAATTCAGAATGACGTGGCTAATAGTTTCAAACACTTCCTTCAACATTCTGCAGTTGAATGTATCGTATAGAGAAAACTTATTGTCAAGCTACCAACTATTCTGCGTAAATGCATATAGAGCAACTGAAATTTCCTTTTGATTCCTTTTGTACCTATTCAATTCACATATATATTGAATAAAAATATCGCGAAATTTCTGATATCCTGATTACTAGTTGTGCTCTTTCAAGAATCGGGTCCTCAGAATCGTTTGAAATAGGTAGGATATCTATTGAAAATTAGCTTGGATCATTTCTATCATTTTCTGATTCCCTGTCCAACGGACTGAAATTCTATTTGGAATCAGATGAATTTTTATGAACCAAACAACAGGTTTTTGGCGCTCTAGTTCCTCGGAACTGAGTGCTTATCAATTTGCCCAAATGTCTGTAATTTTCGAATATTTTGATGAAAATGGTCTTAAACGATTTGGTTCGACTCACTGATCAAGAATCCGTGGTCGAAATTCATTCTGTCCGGCCGGTCCGGCCGGCCGTAGGCACGATAACTCTCGAACGGAATGAGCTAGAGAGTTGAAATTTTCAGAGTAGGTTTGGGGGATAAATATCTCGGCTAAGTTCGTTATTGGGCAAAAAAAAAATCTTTTTTTTTACGAAACAAATTCCAAATTAAATTTTTTTTAATAAAAAGTTTTATCATGAGAATCCAATCATATCATTTTTAACTCTAACAAGCTAATACTTTCGGAGATATGATTTTTCAAAATTTCAATAATAAATCGTATTTCAACGTTGTCACAGAATAATATTATTCTATGTATGAATATGAATTGTCATAATGTCAAATGATGTTCCTGAGACTAATCAATCGAAGAATTGTGAGCGAAGTGAGAAAAATCTCAGATATGATTTTTCAAAATTTCAATAATAAATCGTATTTCAACGTTGTCACAGAATGATATTATTCTATGTATGAATATGAATTGTCATAATGTCAAATGATGTTCCTGAGACTAATCAATCGAAGAATTGTGAGCGAAGTGAGTTAAATCTCAGTTGTTTGCTCCGATATTAGTTTTTCTCAGAAAATTCTTACATTTCGGAACTGAACATGAAGTAAGAGATCTGAGAGTAGTGAGACTGCTTTTCATCCATAGACATAGATATAACTCTCGAACGGAATGAGGTAGGTAGTTGAAATTTTCAGAGTAGTTTAGGGAGATGAATATCTCGGTTAAGTTCGTTATTGGGCAAAATTGGCCAGATTTAATTTGATTTCTTCCATGGTGCTTTTCTCATTCTCATGATTGCTCATTTAATCTTGATAAATAAACTATTATTTGAATTGAATTTCCTTTAGGATGCAGTTCTATTATATGAATACATTGATATAATTCCCAACTCTGAGAAACCAATACTTTCGGAGATATAATTTGTCTGTTTGAACTAGAGCGCCAGAAAGCTCCTGTCCACAGGGCTTGAACCCATTTTTTGTTCATTCCCCTTCCCACAATTTTTTTCTCTAGACTCTTCGGAGAAAATTCTTCGAATCCTTGGATTTACAAAAATTGGTTCAAGCACTGACGTGAATTCAGGAGTTTTTGCGCGCATGTTCTATTGACCATTCTCCTGTATTGGACACTCTTAATCGAATTTACCATGGTAAATTCGAGTGGAGAATAAACAATAGAACATGCGCGCAACCAATTTATTTTTTCGTAATTCTTTAAACATTTTCTAGGGGTACACGGTTCTCACAAAATTCACACCCGTCTTCATGTCAATATTCTACAAGTAGTAACCAAGCTTCGATTCGATCGAGTCTATATTTTTTGAGTAATCCAGGAAATAATATTCCAGGTGGCTATAATACAGAAACCATTGGGGCGATTATGCCTTAAAACGAACTTTACTCTCACATTCGGATGCGCAACCTACCCAGAAAATTACAAGTCCCTATCTCCTTTCGTTCGAAAGTTATCGAGGCAACGGTCACCCATCCAGCTACTGAACTCACACAAGGCCGCTCGGATCTCCAACAATATAGATCCGATCGTTTTCAAACGTGGAAATTGGCAGTATAGAGTTAGGTTCTGAAAGCTCTTGTCAAATTTCACCGATTTGGGACGAATAGTATATGATATATAGAATTTTCGCTTTGGCATTCTACAACTAATAACCATGTTTGAATTTGAACGGTATTGTATTTTTTGAGTTATTGAGGAAATAACAACCAAATTTCAGATGTGTATAACTCCAAAACTAACTCAAATGTGTTGCATTCAGATGCACAACCTAAACTGAAAATGTCAACAATTTGACAATTGTTGAAAAATTCGAATAATAGTCGAATTTAAGCGAATAACCGGAGCAGTGCGGTTAAGACCAATCCCTTGCTATTATAACCGATCGGTTATGTTTAGCAAGAGATTGGTTTTAACCGCTCTGCTCCGGTTACTCGCTTAAATTCGACTAAAGTGTACTTAGGATCACTTTTGAAGGGTTCGAAATGTACAAGAGAAAGGATATTTTACTTAATAATGATCTATCCCCTATTAACAACTCAGTATTCTCACTAATCGGTGTATGACTAAGGGTATAACGTTAACCCATACTTGATTATAGAAATTGATAGCATGATTTAGTAACGCTTCGTCTTTGAAGATAAAAACTTTGTTTCCGAAACATATGTCAGACGACAAAAACTGTAGTGGACAAGAGTGTAGGTACTTTTGTAATTAAGAGAAGTGTCGGGGGATTCAGCACTAATCACTATTTTCTTATAAATAAAGAAATTCAACAAGAATCTTCAATTACAGTTATTCGAGAGAATCCTTGAAAGAAGATGCAATTTTGAAAGAGAGATGTGACAATTTCTGATGTATTGAGAATGAAAAACCTATTTTAATTCAGAGAAGTTTGAAAATAAAAGACAAAACGCAGCAATAAAAACATAAATAATTTAAAATAAAACAAATTGATTCATAGTAACTGTTCAAACAGGTCACCTTCAACTTGAATACATTTATGCGAGCTCATCAACAAGTAGTTCGTGGAGTTTCTTAAAATATGTCCGTCCTTACGCAATCTGTTACAAGTAGGGAATCCAATCCCGCAAATGCTGGATACCGCAAATGCGGGATCCCTCTGAAATCCGGCGGGATCAACATTGCGGGATTACCCGTGGGGGATCTGCGGGAATCAATATTAAAATGCCGTATTCGATAAAGAAAGCGCAAATGCCCCAGAAAAATAATAATACTTTTTTCGTCGATCTCTATGAAAAGTGACATTTTACGTACTAATTTGCGGCCGTAAAATCGACTATTATTGAAGGCAAGTACTTTTTCGTCCGCAAAATTACTTTCCCAACCGCTGTGGTCACTCTAGATAAGGCATGATACGGTCCAATACAAACATAAGTGTCAGTGTTGTTGTCACTATGGATACGGCATTATACGGTTTAATACAAACATAAGTGTGTGTTAGAATAACTGTCATTTGCATTGTGAAATTGTTTAAGTGGTTCGAAATTCATAAAAGTATGTAGAGGTCGACAAAATATGTAATATGCACCTCAGCGAAATGATGACAGTTTTTCGTCCTTGGTAGATAAATAACTATTATTTACATTTACATTTTCTGCATGGGTAAATTTCTTTGCTATCTTTATTTATTTATTTTTTATTATTTTTTCGGTAATTATAACAGCTCTGCTAATAATTTGTTTAGAAAAATATTATAAGGTATGGCCATAATAAATATCACTATCTGTTTTGATTGTCTCACAAATCCACATAGAATATTGAAATTAATATTTTGAATTATAGATGGGGAATTAATTCACCGAATTAATCAATATCGTAATCGTAATCAGTATTCATTTCTGCCTTGCCAATGAAGTCATTCAACTCAACACAAAATGAGATATTTCTACTACAATAATTCTCATAAAATTCATACAGAAAATGTATTTCCCCTCAATGACAACAGAGTGATATATATTATGGTTGATTTATTCAATATTCGAATCGCCGAAACTCATCTTATCTAAACTTTTTTTTCGCTTCAGCTTTCCGAATTTTAAAATTATTGCAATTATCAATCAAATAAGTTTGTTTTCAGTAATTCATATAACATAACAATTTCAACTCAACAAGAAAATCCAATTTGTCTCCATACATGCCTGAATTTTTTTTCCTCCCGATCGTATGAGATCTCAGTGTTGAACACCTTTACAAAATTTGATTGAAAAATAATTACATAATCAGAAGTTATCGACAAGTGTATTCTCAACAGAAACAGTTGCCTTCAGACCTGAAATATTCTCAGTTTTTAAGTCCATGAGATAGGTTCTTCACGTCAGTGAACTTATAGTTGCTAACTAAATAGTTGCGGAACAGCCTGTATAAAATATTATCTTAAAAAAATTATTTTTCTACTGAATGTATTCATAGATATAAAATATTAAATAGATAATATATACAAACGAGCGTGGAAACTAATGCAAAATTGACTCCATGTGTGTGTCCGGTCGACATGGCCTTACTGAATGAGAAGTCGAAATTAAAATTACTGCCTTATTTCGGAATTTTTTGAAAGCGACATGTTGCGAAGGCCATTATTTGCATTGGTTCTACGTACTCTTGAAAAAATGCATCACCTTGAAAACGCATGTTAGAAGATTTTGTCATATTATTATGTATGTCTATAGAGGAAATATTAATTATATTAATTAATTATTATTATATATTATATTTCAAAAATGCATGCTGTCGTGACTCCATGGGATACCTCCATGGGATTAACCCCATTATCCTTCACCTTGTGTACGAGTCTGTAAAGAGTTTCACTCGTCTGATTATTATCGAATAGCAGTTTGTTTTGTTCACCTCCATCACTTCATAATATCCTAGTTGGAATTCTTATATAACATGTTGTTCACACCGAATGAAGCAGCGTGCTGAAAAGCAGATGTTTTGAACACCTGTTTCATTTCCTCTCTCCCTGACTCAAATTCTATAAGACCAGCATGTTCAGTCATGTCGTGTAGCTATTTTTATATCAATATGATAAACATAAATAATATATAGATGAAATATCACAAATTTTTTCGCGTACATTTACTATCAATGTCAGGTGCTGAATATCCCATCAGGTTTGGACAGAATATTGAAGAGATTCGTATATTTATCACTCTCTAATTCTATTTTAACAATAACTCCGATCAAGCCCAACTGTTTTAATGTGAAGGAAACGCACCCCACTCTGGTGATGCTTTCCAAAGAACAGAGTACAGAAAATATGAATCTGTGAGCCAGAATGCGACGCTTGTTGATTTATTAGATAAAAAGGACGCCAAGCCACTTGACTCTTGAGGCACTTAAGGGAAGTAATTAATATAAGATAGAAGCTCGAATTCATTACATTAAAATATTATCGATCCACAAGTTAGAAGTTAGTCAATTATTAGTGTGTATATATGCATGTGACCAGGGGTAAGGATTTAAAGCCTACCTGGTGTTTTCCATTGTTAGTACCTGGTCGTGGTGCCCTTACTACTTCGGTCCAAGTTAACTGTATACTTTTGAATGCATCTCATGATCAGAATTATTAATGAATCTCTGTAGTTCACCACCTTGTGGACAATTATTGATGTAATTAATATGATACTATACGTGTAAGATCGAAGCAGATTGCTGACACTAGAGGAGGCTTATGTACAGCAGTGGGCGAAATAGCTGATGAATGATGATGACGTGTAAAGGGAAAACCCTGTTCACTAGGTTCATGTACGTAAGGATTCATAGGTATGTTGTTTTGATTACTTTTGGTGTCTTTGAGCTTTGCGGAGATATATCAGAGCATTTTGGTGGTACTGTCATATATTCAAGGGTAACTTCTTAATAGTGTTCGAATTGGAACCTCCGTAGCATCAGTTAGTAGGAATGTCAATACGGTAGAGCGTGATATAGTAATATGTCTTCCCAGGTGATCCAGAGTTAGTTTTATAACGCCACGAACGTTTTCCTGCATTTTCATCAGCTTTGGCCACACAGATGAAGCAGCAACACAGTTTCGTTACTCAGGGCTTAGCTCTCTGGTAGTTTGTTCAAATTCATTGAACCTTTCTGGCGAAGTTAAACGAAACCGATCCGCTGTACATATCCCGCTCGCTCCTCCCAATAGCTGTAGGTCATGCACTGGTTTGAGGAAGAAAGAGTGAGGTCAAGCCTTGCTTTTTACTCGCCTCCGGCTAATTTCAATAAGGTATAAACACTAATGCTTACTGACCTCCGATCCGGTGAATATTCTAATGTCATATTGAAGATACAGCAGGTACACCCTACGACACACCAGGTACTCTCTTTATCTTTCTCAATAATTGTAGAAATGTAAATGTACCAGTTGGTTGCTATATTTTTGTCTGAAAACGACGAACACACTACTGGGGGTATTTCTAAGCGTTCTTTTCACCCAGTTATACCGAACCCACGATTTTTGTTTTAATCTTTAAACTTCCCGCCGATTTTCCTTGTTTCATCGAGTGTAACTTGGGTTGCCTACACAACTTAAGTAACGAGCGACTAAATCCCAGGCTCCGTTCCACGATTTGATTGGTTCCATCTATGAGCCGATTTTATTGGTTGGAAGTGTGGCGGTATTTTCAAATGAGAGATGCATCGTCTAGGGTGGAAACCTGTATTGCAGTAAACTTTATGGAGATGGGATACCTTTTGTTTTTATAGAAAACGTATATTATATCAAACACGCTCTCCTGACCTCCCTTTTCCTTGCAAATTTATCACAATGAATATCAGTTGCATTTGAAATATTGTGGAAAAAATAAATCCATATATGTACCTATTATTATTTTTATCATTAATACTATACTATAAGGAGAGGAGAAAAACAGAAGCATAATAAAAAAAGACATTGTATTAAATTACAAAATATACCTCTGCCTATTTCATAATGAAAACTGTTAAAAAAATGGAACGGCATTTATAATGAATATTTATGATCGTCAGAAGGATTGGAGGATACATATAATTGATTGAAATTATTTTTTAAAATCTCACTTATTTCTACCGTTTCAGAATGAGTTGGCTTTTTGCACTGCTTATTCTTATATTAGCTTTCCTTTTTTTTTGAGTTGAAAAATATCTGGTCTGGTGTTTAATTTTTTTTATTTATAGGTTCATTAGGCTGAACAGGAACAAATGATTCAGTTGAACTGCTTGGTAATCGATTAAATTATCAATCAAATTCAAATGCCTTTGGATTTGCAAAAGTACTTCATTATCCAAATTATTCATACTATTTTGGAGCTTGCATGGTACATAAAATTTGCGCAGACACATTTTCTTTTAAATTTTTAGATTTATCGTTCCTTTCTAATGTGGTGTTATCAAGATTGTTATCATCAGTTACTAATTGCTGTATTTCTGGCAATTCATTTTCTTTTTCAAGATTCATAACCAAAAAATGAACATGTTTAGAAATTAAGTTTCGGATGGAAATATCACTGCAGGTACAGGAATATGTGTGATAACAAATTTTACAAATCTCACACATTAAAACGCAACAGCTTTCATTCCGAAGTTTCTCTATACAATAAATTTCACCAGTTTCCATTTTGTCAGACAGAGTACTGATTAGATATCTGTTTTTATTATCATTGTCAACGTTAATATAATGAAATCAGTTCATAGGAGCAGCTCCTATGCCTCAATAAAATATTTTTTGTATCAATAGTGTGCTTCTATGATCTTTTTTATAATCCTATCAACAGACTTATGTCTAAAATATTTTAGGAGCACATGTAAACTTTTATCTAATCTTTTAACTTTTTAAGCCCATTTACATGCAATAATTATTCGAATAATTATTTTGAAAATATATCCCAAAGTCATGGGTTTCATCTAAAAAGTAGTTGTGAAATTGTATTTTGCAGACATTCAGCAAATATATCTACGTCAGTACACTGCTGCAAACATTTTACAAATTTATAAACCTCTGATCTTTATTATTTATTTTCGATAAGATTTGCTGCCATGCACGGTCAATGTGTCATGAGCAAAATAACTGCTGTTCTACTGGTCCCATTATACTGCACCAAGCGCTGTAAAAGGTGAGAACAATGTCAGTCATAAATACTTTACGAGAAACTACTCCTACATTAAATTTAATTATATCAAAAAAAAATAATAAATGTATGTGTCCATTCTATTACTAAACATAAAAGAAACCGGTAGTCCTTCACCGAATTCATCCACCACCATGATTGTTGTTAACTCAAAATCATAATTATTCAAGCCATGAGTCCCATCTAATGCCACTATATTGTTACCAAATTTCTCAATTATTTTTTTTTGAAAATCTGTCATTATAATTAAACAAAAATCTGTACTATACTTAACTTGCATAAATCATCCTCCACCTCATCTACTCCCTGTTGTTTATAATACAATATACAATTATTTTCTTCTTGCCTACATTGATTGACCCACAAATTGACTGATATAGCATCATTATCATGCTTAACTCCCTCTGCTATGTTAATATGATATGATGTTTTGATATTCTGAATATCTTTTCTTGATATTAAATCTTCTCGATTTAAATTTTCCTCATTAATTTTACCACGATATGAATCTAGAATCCTGAAAATGAAGAAAAAAAACTAAAATCGGAATCTTTTAGCTGCATTTCGATATTCGATTAAGGTTTCAATGGCTACATGGTTCTCAGTCCTATCACTCCCACTTGATGGTGGGACTCCCAATGTGAGTTTAGATGCTACTATATTGATTTATCCATTTGTGGAAGCCTTAAATGTTGTAAGTCAAGTGCATGTCCATAGTGTGTTTTAATCACTAAATCAACAAACACGTACGAGTAATTTCCCTGATCGACAGCATATATTCCTTGTCTAGGATTAACAGGCGAGTAAAACCGCGGTTTTTGAAAATACCGCCACACTTCCAACCAATGAAATCGGCGCATAGATGGAACCAATCAAATCGTGGAACGGAGCCTGGGATTTAGTCGCTCGTCTTAAGTAAGTATAGTCCCATATACCTAATAGACCATATATCTAATACGTATATGTATAGTCCTACCAATTCACTAGACGATCACATTACAGCCAAGGTTAGAAAAATTTGGTCATAGACATAAATAGTAAATAGTAGAAGTCCCTGTGCTGTGATACTGAACGGCTATTAGAGTAATTAAAAAGCGGAATCAGTACAGTATCATGATGAGCAGAACAAAAAGTGGGTGCCGAACCACATTTTAGAATTGAGTAAAATGGTTGAAGCTACATTCACAACCCCCAAATTATAATTGAAATTAAGCATTTGTAATTACAATTGGACGTAATGAAAAAATCAACAAATTTTGATAATTCACCGACTTAACACTGAAAGAAAACCAAGAACTTTCAGCAGCCACCTATTGAATACATTATGAAGTTGGGTAAGCAGTAATGGCAGGTTTCTACTAGGTGTATTATCGGCAAAGGTCAGGTTCATTAGACGCGTGGTTTTAACTAAGCCAAGCACTTTCATTAGTATAAAACAGATTTCTCTACGATAAGTCGGGATTAGAATTTAAAGATGCTCTTAAACATTTCAGGAGAATGGGCCAAATATTATCTTAAATCGTTAAGAGAGAAATATTCAAGAATAAAGAAATTTATTCAAAAAGACTCAAGAAGTGAAGCAGGAGCTGCAGAAGAGAAAAACCACATGCAGTTTCAACCTCGAGGGAAGTGAAGTCTTTACGCAGGGGCGGATCGTGAATTTGTTTTTTAGGGGCCCAACGTCAGCCGAAATAATCAAAATGAAAAAAAACTACTTTGCGCATCCCAATAAGGTGGCAGACAAGTTCGTTAATGGGCATAATCTGCCAAACGGTTTCCGAGTACCAATTTTGTTTTCAAACAATACAGATTCGATCGAATTAAAATTAATTAGTTATAGAATGCCGACACAAGTACTCATACGAAATTTCGTGAGGATCCATATCACTAGAAAATTATAAAAAAATATTATGTATCTCAGAAAATATTCGTCCGATATTGCTGAAATTTTGCGAGAACCTTATTCTAAAGCCAAGTTAAAAATTTTAACAGGATTGGAACTTTTTTGCAGGAGTTATTGAAGAAATACCGTAAATCGAGCATCGTTGGTCAAGTTCAGTATCTGGATGGGAGACCATTACCACGCTTGCAAACGGAAAGAGATAGCAACCCTTCAATTTTCAGGTTAGGTTGCGCATTCAAATGCGACATTCGAGCTCGTTAATATTCATAATCCGCTGATCAGTTTTGGAGTTATATCAATCCAAAATTTTGTTGTTATTTCGTCAAAAACAACAGAAATACAGATCTGATACAATTCAAACATGGTAATTAGTTGTAGAATACCAACGAGCAAATTCTTACTAAATTTCGTGGGGATCGTATTACTAGAAATAAAAAAAAATCATTGAAAAAATTTTATATCTTAGAAACTATCCGTCCAAAATCACTGAAATTTTGCGAGCCTTCAAATCCTAACCTTAAAGCCAAGTTCCAAATTTTGACACCATCTGGTCTATTATATATATTTATGAATTCGGGGTAAAAAACACTGTTTTTAAAAATTGAAACAGATTTTATTTACAGCGGAAGAAATTGATGGATGAAATGATACAATTACGTTCTTACTGACTCGTACTCTGATTCTCCTCGACTAATTGAGTGGGAGGCTATTTATAGTTTATAAACAATGAGAAGCGTCGCACGTGGCGTTATCAGTAAAAGCTACATCAGCAATTCTTAACACAGTCATATTTATATTCTTATGCGTTCTAATTATAAAGGTATTTAATTAATAGGGGGTATTATTACATGATTCCTCCCCTTCTTGGAGAAAGGCATCACCTGAAGGTGTGACTTTAGTAAAATTTAAGTATTTTCTAAAATATTTCAAAATACAAGCAATGATTATAATGATTATAATGGTTATCAATAGAAATAATAAAAAGCTGAATTTCGAAGGGTGATGATTCCACTGATCCAGTTCTTCTAAGTCGATGTCTGGAATTTCATCTTCTTTCTTGAAATCTTCATCGTTAGAATGGTTCTTTATGAATGTGGTCATCCTGGGTAGAATGATGTATTTTTCTTCGTTGACAGTAGTAACGGGAAAAATGTCTTTTTGAGTATTACTAATTACACATTTGGATCGAAGAATTGCAGCTGGGGGAATAAAATAATGTTTTATTTGTTGAGGACATTTCTCTTCGATTTTCTCGTTCTCTAATGATAGAATGCTTCCATCTTCTAGTAATTTTAAATCTGATGCAGGAATAGATTTGGTTCTTGGGCAATTTTCTGTATGATTCCTAAGGATATTTTCCAAACATTGTGGAGGTTTGTTGAGGGAATCTTGATCACATAAAAAGTCTTCTTCTATTGGATGACATTGGTTTGTCAACCATTTTAGAATTTCTTCTTGGGAGAGCATATAAGGATAGGTTTGAGGAAGGGTTAAATTATTTTGGGATAGGTAATAAAACTTGTACAGATCATAACTCCGTTCATAAATAGTGGGAATCGATATTAAGAATAATAAAGTTTTATTTCGAAAGACTACTTTTGTATGACATAATTGATAATAATCTTTCAGATGGTATACTGGTATTATAGTAACATTTTTGATCAATTCTGCAAATTTGGTATATGGTAAAATAGATTCATGTAGCAGGTGCAATCTTGCAAAGCTTACTGCAGTTTGAATTTCATCCAATATAATTTTGATATCTTTGAGTTCAAAGGTCATAAGATGCATTTGTTCAACAGCTCTTAACTCTGGAAACAATTTTTAATAATTCAAGATTTTCATTCATCTTTTGGAATTTATCAATATATTTATTTATCAAATCATTCACTATAGTAGCAATTTGTTTTTGATTCCTCATAAGTGTATTCTTATTCTTCTCTATGCTATTAAAATAACTTCTATATAATTCCTCATCGTCAGAATCTAAGGTTCCGAATAATATCTTTGAAATTTTGCCACCTAAATTTATCAATCCTCTTTTAATTCTAATCTTCTCGTTAAGAAGTTCTTCGAGTGTGTTAATATTAATTTTATTCGAATACTGCAAATATCTATGGTTTGCCGTTTGTGCAAAACCTAATTGTTGATCTTTCAAATTCTCAATTTCTCTTTGATATCTGAAAATTAATTCTTCCATTTTATTTAGGTCTATATGATGAATCAATTGTAAGTTTCTATTGGTCACATAAGCTTTTCCCAATAAAATAGGCAATACATTATTTTGTAAAGGTATAATTTCTATAGCTACGGTTGTAGTGATTATTTTCAATAATATGATTATAACTAGGATTTCCATAGTGGATCTGCAATAAAATAAAATATTACTTAAATACTTTCTTTATTTGTTTCATTATTTTCTTATGATAAATGTGTTTATTTTTGTCATCTTGTATCCTATGAGTATCAATTTCTCTAGCCTCTATTCTTTTGTAGGCTGGATCTAATTTACGTATAACACGACCTTTAATATAAACGGGATTTTCATTTAGAGTATATTTTTCTTTAGCTGACCGTTTTTCATTAGTTTTTTCTAAACGTTTTAAATTCTTTTCTTTGCCTTTTTCTAAGTGTTTCGATATATCCCTTAAGTTTTCTACATAATTTTCTACATAATCCTGGACTTGTTCATTATGAGTTCGCTCAATCGGTAAGAAATAATTTAGGTCGGCTTTAATAATTTGCATTGGAGTCATCTCCAAACTGGAATGATTGGAATTATTATAACTCAATAAAGCTCTAGAAAGCTTATTTTGAAAAGAAGAATTTTTATTGTCAATTGTTCTTAATTGTTCAATTAATGTGGAATGAAAAATCTTTCTACTAGGGCATTTGAATTTGGATTGTAATTTGTAATATAATGAATTTCGATTTTATGAATTTTACAGAAATCTTAGACAACACTATTTTTAAATTCTATTCCATTGTCACATGTTATCTTGTTAGGTATTCCATAATGACTGAAATAAATTATTAGTTTATCTACGATTTCTAATCCTGTCTTTCGGAGTAAAGGATAACATTGTCCTAGTCTTGAAAATGAATCGATTAAACTTAAACAATTTGTTTGACCGAATCTTATTGTATCGCAATAAATATGTGTAAATGGTTTCATCCTATAGGGTTAGGTTTAAATTGCAACTGTATAGGAGTTCTCTCATATTTACTTTTTTGACATATCTCGCACGAATTAATATAATTTTGAACATCTTTATTCATATTTGGCCAGTAATATTTCGATTTGAGACTAATTAAATTTTCTCTTAATCCACGATGAACAGTTTTTGTTTCATGATATTGCTGTATTCTAAGTAAACGTTCTTCTTCGTCTTCTATACGTCTTCTAACCATGTTTTCGAAATTTTTAAGTCAAATGATTTATAATCAAACTTTTTTTGTAATATTCGTATAAGGGGTTTTTCTAGTTATTGAGATATAAAATATAAAGTATACGAACATTTTGGTCGGATATATTCTTTAATAAATTTGAATAGATCTTTGTCTATTGAATTTATTTCAACTCTAAATCTAAGTTTTTCTCCAAAAATTTTAGTTTTTGTCACCTTATAATTCGGAGTAATTTTGAAAATTATTTGAAAATTTGACGAATTCAAACTCCTTTCTGTATAAGGAAGTTCTAAAATAGGATTTTCTACATTACTATGAATAGTTAAATCACTTGCGTCCTGTTCAAATAAATTACCTTTTAAAACTTCTAAATCACTATTTTCACGTTGATCCTTAACATTCAAGAGATCTAAACATTCATCTAACTCTTCATCGGTTATTTGATTCATCATAAAAATTACATCATCTTCTATTCCGTTAAATTCAATATTTTTGTGTTCTAAGCATTCTTGACGACGGTTGGTCATAGAATGTATGACAACTTTTATATTAGAATTCAGGAAAATATATTTTATCATTTTAAATACAATAGACCATTACAATTGGTCTAAACCACAAGCAATGCGTGGTAACGCTAAATATTTTTCATTATTAAAAATACATAATTCTTTCAAATTTAACAGTGACTGGAAAACATCTTTATATTCCGGTTTGTCATAATAATATTCTTTCGTAATTAAATAATAAATATTTCTTTCATTTATACGTAATGTTGCTACTTCGCCTATTAATTTCTTTTGTGCGATTAATTCGTCTACTCGACCGAATTTTTGTATAAAATTTAAGGCTATACCTTTATTCATATGGAAATCTCTTGAAACACAATGTGCTAAAGCATATTTTTTTGGAACTTTAAATAAATTTTCTACTTTCTCAGTTATATTAGGGGCATTTCTGATATCATTGTTTTCATTTACTTCAATGAAATTTTCATAAGTTAATTCATCGGTTGATTCTAAAATAAATCTACTAAGAGCATCTGCATTATTAGTCGATCCTTTAGTTAATTGGGTGCTTATCTCTGGTTGTAAATGAGAAAGGTCAATTGGAATTTTTGTCTGTTTTTGACAAACTTGTTGATAGCTAAAAGGTATTTGACAATATTCATTTATCAAAATTTGATTTTTAAAATCTAGGCTTGGGCAATATTTATTCATGAAGTCGGCTCCTATGAGTCCATCATAATTTTTATGAAATTTATACACAACAAACGGATGCAAATCATTTAAGTGAAATTCTGAAAATAATGGTATTAGAACTTTTTCATTAGTAGTTTGTTTTTTAGACATGAAGTTAATGTCGTTTGTTCCTTGAAAATGTTTTGAGGGAAATTATTGTAAGCAAATTTTGGGTCTATCAGACACACAGAACATCCACTATCTATTAAAAGTTTACATTTAGGATTTTGGAATTCAATATAAGGAAGTTGATTAAAATTATCTAATGTCGAATTTATGTCAACGTTCCTGTTGAGGCGTTTCCTCGAAAATTTATTTTCGTAGAATTGTTAAAATTATTGACTTCTTGCTTTGAAGTAGAAGGAGATTCTAAATGAGTTAGCTCTTCAAATGTATAATGAGGGCTTTGATTATTCATATTCAAATTTCTTTGGGGATTCTGGTTATTAGTATAAAATTTCTTTTGGGGGTTTATTTGAAATTGGGTGGAATAATTGCCACGTTTTTGGGGGTAGTTTCTTGTTTGTATCGACATTCTTTCTGGAGGGGTTTGTATTCTTTGATTAGGATTCGGTTTGAAAACATTTGTATTTTGTTTAGGGGTATTTATATAATTTGTATTAGGGGTACCGAATACTTGTCGATTAGTTGGATAATTTGTACTAACATTTCTTTGTTGGAAATGTATGGGTTGTGACGGAAAGCTTCGATTATTATAATTATTAAAAGGATTTTGGTTAAAATTATTAAAATTATTTCTTGGATTCTGATAATTGTTTCTGTTATTAGGAAAAAAATTATTTTAGGGAAAATTTCTCACATTCTGATGAGATTGAGTATTTTTATTTCGACGGCTCCTGTCGAGTAAATCGTATTGTGCCATATTAGAAATATAATATTTTACTGCATTTATAGTTTGGTCAAATGTGAAATTATTATTGGTAATAAGGTATGTTCGTAATTCAATAGGTGAATTCGAAATAAGTACCGTTTTACATATTCTCAATACATTTGTCTTAAATAATTGCTTTTCAGGATCAGGCATCATATCGGCATCTATTCTATAATTTATCCTGATTTTCATTGAAATGATAGTATCTATAAAATTCAATAAATCCTCAATTGGTTTTTTACTTAGAAACTGTAACTGATGTATCAAAACATCTAAATTAATTTGATCTCCAAACTTTACATAGAGAAATTGTTTTAAAAGTTCCCAATTATTTGGAACATCCGAAGTTGAAACTTCTGCTAAAGCTCTATCTATTAATTTCGATTCTACGACAGCAAAACAATAGTCTTTAACTATCTGCGGTTCATTTAAAAACATCATTAAATATTGTTCCGAGCTTTTAATAAATGAATGTAATTCATTTTCAATACCCGAAAATTTCGGTAGGAGAGTGCCTAATTTCTCCGCTAATGACAAATCTATTCTTTCCATAGCCATTTTGCGATTTGATTTTTTGGTTTTATGACCAGGAAAATGCTTGATTGACGTAATATTGATTATTTTCAATTATTATTAATTATAGTTCAGAAATTCACGGTTTTTTATTATAAGAAACACAGGGAAAACTTTTTTAATTCGGTTTTTATAAAATAGAAAAACCTGGGAAAAACTATCTAAGTCGGTTTTTTTAAAGAAACCTAGGAAAAACTATTTGTACAAGTTTTACACACAAAACTTGGATAAAAGGTTGACTAATTTTGGACCAGATTAGGAAACTGGGGAAAAAATTAAAGAGGGTAAGGGAATTGCTCTCACTCACCAATGTTCTACGCTGTTGAAGGGTTGAAGTCGTCACGGTCACTACTCCAGTGATCAGGGCTTCTTGTTTTCTACCACAATATCCTCGTATTAGTTCACTTTACACCTTAACAATTGAAATTGACAGTTTTTCGGAAAGTTTGTTTTTTACGATTTTTCACAATCTATTCACGAAAACCGGCGTATAATCCCATCCTCGTCGTCATTTATGAATTTGGGGTAAAAAACACTGTTTTTAAAAATTGTAACAGATTTTATTTACAGCGGAAGAAATTGATGGATGAAATGATACAATTACGTTCTTACTGACTCGTACTCTGATTCTCCTCGACTAATTGAGTGGGAGGCTATTTATAGTTTATAAACAATGAGAAGCGTCGCACGGGGCGTTATCAGTAAAAGCTACATCAGCAATTCTTAACACAGTCATATTTATATTCTTATGCGTTCTAATTATAAAGGTATTTAATTAATAGGGGGTATTATTACATGATTATATATATATATATATATAATCATTAATAATTAAGAGCCTAGCAATTGTATTGATACAAGTTTTAAGGGTATATCGACTCAAACAGGAGTAAAGAAAAAACTCTCTATATATATATATATATATATAGTATATATGTATATATATATATAAAGTTGGATTGGTATCGGAAGCCTACCAGCTCAGGAAGGTACATCAATTTTGCCTCTGATCATGAATGGCATATGAAGCTAAATGTTATCCGGTATTTGAGGAACAG